>JBAKGM010000279.1:16700576-16711309 GCA_037177215.1 Asparagus racemosus | reverse complement strand
GGAAACAAGCCCCGTCCTCTCACGAGCTTCTACCTGTGCAGGAGGGAAGAACAGCCCAACTCAGAGCTAGATATTCAGTGGAGAGAGCGGATCCCCATTATCTTCAACCTCAAACCCATTTTGACTTTGTGATTACATACATCAACATGTATAATTAAGCTAACTAAGACCCAACCTTAAAGAAAAGGAAAAATAGTTTCCTTAAATTAAGTAATCCTCATCATCGAATTGCTATAAAATTTCTCAAACTTTGAGTTCATATTCTTTAATGGAAGCATAAAAATTTGTTTTGAAGATATAGCATTTTTTTACCGAAATAAATAAGAAAGTACTTACATAATTTGGACTTTGCCTCCTTAAGATAAATTTTTTGGCTCCGCCCCTAGTCATAACTAAATTCAATACATTATCAAGTTTGATATTAGTCTTCAAAATGTTATCTTAATGTTATAATTATCAAGTAGATGTTTAAAAATATGATCTTATTTCGTGCAATAAATTATATGGTAACCATGAACTATTTCACAAACAAGTTATAGAAAGATATAAATTTATTTCTCAAAAAATAATAAACATGAATGAAATAATCAAATTATTTGCATTGCACCCCACCTAGGATTACAAATATACAGGATCAGTATCCCAAAAAAAAAAAAAAGGAAAAAAAAAACAATCATCAAATATAATATGAGGATTTGGATCACTAAAAGTAGTGAAGAGATCACTATTAATTATAACTATTGATTTGTCTTGTAAATAGCTATGATTCATTCTAACTCTCACTCATTATACCTCCATGAATCGCACTTATTCCTGATTTATACTTAAAGACAAATCATAACCATTCCATCCACTAACCAAATTAATAATTGCAAAAAAAACCTATTCTCTCTGTTAATTTTGAATAATGGAGATTATTCAAATCACAATATTAGTTTTTAACAGTAGTAAATTTTAAAATAATATTGAAAATTCTACATAGCTTAATAAAGATTACCACGTTATTGAAGAGGAATTGAATCCAAATTCATAAATATTCTTCCGAGCAATTCTAGCCAAAGGTGCACTCGCGCTGTGGCTGGGATATGTTCCCCCTACAAGGATGAGTAAACTTTCTATCAAAACGCCCACCACTTGGGGGGTTCTAATCCGTCAAAAGGGGGCATTGAATTACCAAACTGGCCCCCTCCTTCCCATCTTTACGAACCAGAACCTCCCGCAAGGTGTGAGAGGTTCTGATATGATGTGCGCTCTACAAGGATATGTAGGGACACATCTCCCTACGACAATGTGAGTGCTATGCGCTGACGATTGTAGCTAGTATTCCTCTCAGATTCTTCCTCGTTGCTACATAATTCCTACAGGAGGCGCTATCCGTCTATAAATGGGCAAACGCATGATAAAGCACAGTTGTTAATCTCTTGGAAGGCCGCAATGTGCAATAGGGCCTACATTTCGCTAGGCTTCCAATAAGCCCATCTCATGGCTACTACTGTTTTGGGCTAAACATACCCGAATCCGAACCCGCTAGGGTTCAGTTTCGCTTTCCTCCCGAGTTCGAGTTCGAACTCTAAAACCCCAATTTTTCTTCACTCGTTCCCCTTCTACTCCCCGGCGCTATGCTCACCGCTCTCCAGTTAAAGCGCGTCACAGCGCTGAACCGCATCTCAGGCCGATCACTCGCTCTCTATCTCACCGCCGGTGACCTGACCTCCGCCGGGGCATTGAACTCGTACTCTTCTTTAGCTCACGCCCAAAATCCAAGGGTCCTGAAACAAGGTAAGGAAAAATTAGGGTTTCTGTGATAAATTTTATGATTTTGTAGTATGTAGCTTATATGTTTGATTGAATGCCTCTTTGATCGTTGTAGGAAGCAATGATCATGCGATCTTGGGGCATTGGAGTGTTGTCACTTACCGTTTTGGCAATCGAGGGATTGGTTCGCCGATGGCGAGGGCTTGTTTCTCTTCGGAAGCGGCGAAAGAGTCTACTAAAGCTACAGGTTCTTTGATTCTTTTTTGTCATTTTGTTTAAATTTGCTAATTAAGGTGGTTTTAGCTCTGAAGATATTTAAAATTTATCTCCTTGTTTGATGAAGCACAGTTTATGAGAACAGTTCAGGTGTTTTCTTTGGCTGTTGCACACATTATTCAATTTTTTTTAAAAACAATGTTTGGATGCTTGGTGCGTGATGATATTTTCTGTCATTGTTTGTGCTTTTTTTTTGGAAATATATCAATCAGGCTCTTGAAGTTTATCATAATTATTATTACTATGATACCATCAAGGTACTTCACAGCATACTGCATCACTTGAAGTTTTGAAAACTTGATTATTCCACTATATGTTATAGTGTTTGGCACCAAATCTCGGTTACACTAAGGTACCTCTCAAATATACACTTCACAAACGTATGGGAAAAAGTGTAACTTGTTATCACGACATCGTATAAACTTGTTTACAATGTTAACGTAAAATTCACATGAAGGGACCATGGAGGATGGAGGCCATTCACTTAGTCACAATTTGATCTCCAAGTTCTAGATTATTTATTTTATGAAGGACAAATCATATGATTTGATTTCCTTTTACTCATTGATCAAGATGTTTCATTTTCTTTTTTGTTGAATTTTTTTTTTTGCTTAAAACCCATATCCATGGGGTGTATTCCTTTTTTTATTATTGATATTTTAAGGCGTGGATATATAAGTAATAAGTTATCAACCATGTCAATGCAATTATGTCTCTCTCTCTCTCTAAATCATTATGTCTATATATACTTTTGAATGCAGTATATAAAAAAATTTCTAGGGTGACTTTGTAGAAAATTAGCTAAGCAGGCAACCTAAAATCTAATGGTGGGCTATGTAAATGAATTATCCTTACTGATTTTGATCATCTTCATATCTAAAAGACTAAAATGGTATACATGAAAGCCTGTCTTTTGGTATGTCTATGTCCTAAGTCCTAACTATGCATTAAGTGGTTATAAAATGATTATTTTTAAATAATAGGATCATTTGGATAATTCTCAGCCTTTTACTTTCTCAATAACCTATGTTTTATTAATTAAACTCACGAGTGCATACTTTAACAATCATACCTATCAAGCATGGCAAAGGAACATAGAGTTGCGAGTTGTGGCTTGACCTAAGCTTGACTCATATTCCTGGCAACTCAAATTGTAGACCCGTGAATTTTATTTGGAATATATAGTCTATATCCCAACTCACAACCTGCAAGATATAGATTTAAAACCCATTTAATACTCAAATAAACCTGTGACAAATAAGCCTTGCACAAGGTTGCAAATTTGATATCCACATGTCCTTTCCATAGTCTTTTGTAGTAAGTTTGTAATGATTTGTACAACTTGATCATTTATTGTTTATATACAATTGGGTTTTGTATGATTGTTTATAATGAATCTCAAGGTTTTATTTAAAGAATCTCAAGGTTGTATCATGTTCTGTCTTAATTCTTTACAAAGGATACGGGAACTTAAGTGCTGCAGGAGAGAGTTTCCTCTAACAATAGTTCAGTACTTATCTTTGCAATATTTATATCATGATTATAATCCATATTCCATTCTCCAAAGCATATATGGTTACATACTCCAAAAAGTTGAACACCTACTGATGCTTCAAGTAACAGAAAAATGAAGGATTTTCAAATTTGAGTACTGGTTCCATTCACAATTGTAGTCTTAATCACATAATTCTGCAAACATCTAGGTTTGTTTAAGGAATGCTTAAATCATTAAGTGGAGGTGGAAATACTAAAATTTTACATGCCCAATTGTTTCCATTAGGGGTAAATCTTTTTTCGGCAAAACCTGGACCCTCTTATCTTATAAATTTGTAGTTGCAATTGTATTTCTATAATTCTATCCTAGGATAAGTACATGACTACGTATTTGAGTGTTCAGTGTTGTGTAGTTTCTTGAGATTTGTCCCTTTGCATCTCTGTGTCCTGCCATTTTTGTTGAATAGAGGTGCATCTTCACACTTGATGTTCTCCTCACAAAGGGACACTGATATGTAGACTAATTTGCATTGATTAAACATTCTAAATAACTTTAATATTGATTGCTTCATATTTTTTACCTTGTAAATACATAAAAAATTTAAACCATATTTACTTGGACACAAATGAGATATAATGTCATCCTTACGTGTGGTCTTTGGTAGGTCCACTTCCCAAATTCTGTAAGCTGAATGTTACTGGACTCCCAGCATCCCATATGATAAATTTTAGAGAAATGATTTTGTCTTTTCTATTTTACATAAGGAAATCATTTTCCCCAGGTGTATTGATAGTTTTTTGGGGTAGATTATCTTGTTGCATTTATTCAGTAACTTGTGAGGGTGTTTTATCTTTAAAAGAAATACCAAATGACATTGCTTAATCATTGTTGCAGATATTGTCATGGATCTTTACCAGAAAATGCTCAAATCTATAGATGAAGTCAGAACGATGCCTCCAAATGCTGACTTGTGGTCACTAGTTGAGAACTGTAATAACCGTGAGGATATAAAGCTTTTGTTCCAGATATTGCAGAGGCTTCGCGTATTTGTTAGTCTCTCTCTCTCTCTCTCTCTCTCTCTCTCTGCCAACTCTCTCTCTCTCTGTCTATCTCCCCTCCCGCCCTTCCTCTCACCGTCTTCCTCTATCTCTGTGCACATACATGCAGGCAAACACAGATGTTTATCAATATATTCTACTGAATACATGGACAATTTCTCATGTTTCCAAGGTTTTGTGCATGATGTAATGTTGACTTCATTGCAATTCATTTTGCGTGATTGGTTTAATTTTATTACCCTATAAAGAATCATGTTTAACTCGGCTGAAGGAAGAACTTTCAACTAATTTCAATGTTGATGGAATCATTGTTGTATTAAGGGGGCGTTTGGTTGCTTGCAACTATAGTTGCAATGCAAGTGTTACCTGCATGCAACTGAGACGTTGCAATTCTTCTTACATGTAACTATAGTTGCAATTGTTTGGTTCAAAATTTAAATTTTGCAACTTGCAGTTGCAGCTGTTTGATTTTGCTTATAACTTTACATATGCAACTTTTACCATTAATAAATTATTGAAGTTATTAATTCTTTTCACGTTTTTAAATATTTATTTTTTTGAAAAATAATGGTTTTTATTATTAAGTAAATTGACTTTTAAATTTTTAAAAAAAAGTTTGGTAAGATAATATTTTTTAAAACAATATTTTATTAAAGAAATTAATTTTAAAAAAATAATAAATTTTTGTAAAATAAAATAATTTTGTAAAATAATATTTTTTTGGTAAAAATATAGTTCTGTAAATGAATTTCATTAAAAAATAATTCTTCGTCATAATTTTTTGAAAAATATTATTGAAATTTTTTAAAAATAATATTTTAACAAAGTATAATAGTATTGAAGGAAAATTTTATTTTTTAGAAAATAATACTTTTCAATTTATTTTTTCAAAAATAATAAATTTTTTAAAATTATTTTTTCAAGAATTTTTCCAAAAAATAGTTTTTTAAAGAATTTTTTTAAAAATATTTTTATAAAAATAATATATATTGTAGGAAAATATATTATTTTGAAAAATAATAAATTTTTTAAAAAATAATATATATTTAAAAAGTACTATATTTTTTAAAAAATTAATATATTATTTTGAAAAGTAATATATTATTTTAAAAAATAACATATTACTTTAAGTATAATATATTATTTTAAGAAGCTTATATTATTTAAAAAAATAATATTTTTCAAAAAGTTAAAATTTTTGAAAAATATTATTTTATAAAAAAATAATATTTTTCAAAAGAATGATATTTTTATTTTTCTAGAATAATAATATTTTTCAAATAATTATGTTTTAAAAAATTATTATTTTTGAAAAAAAATTATCTTATAAAAATATTTTTTAAGATATTACTTTCACAAAAAAAATTTTAGGAAAAATGTTTTTAAATAACTTTATGTTTAAAAACTTTTTTGAAGAACGTATTATAATAATAATTTTTTAAAAGATTATTTTAAATCTTTAATGAATTTCTTTTTTTAAAATATTAAGTAATGATTTTGATTTTTAAATAAATTTGGTCAGTTGCAACTGTGTTTTGCGGCCGTTTTTGACGTCAGTCATATGTTGCAACCGATGGTTGTTTTGCAGTTGTGAGTTGCAACATAACAAACGCTTGCAACTGGACAAATTTGACCCGGTTGCATGCAACTGGAGTTGCAACCACTCCAGTTGCAAGCTACCAAACGCCCCCTAAGCAATGGCAGTCCTTGAGGTTGTTGGTGCTGAAGTTTATTGTTGATAACTCTTAATACTTAATAGTTATCACAATGGTGATAACAATTTCTTGTTTTTTAGCTTTGGGGGGTGTCAAAAGAGAGGGGGGGGGGGGGTGTAAGGCAGATGATTAGAGAATTAAGAGATAGATGGTTGCTTTGTGTTTGGTGGCAAGAATTGATGAATATTGGTGACACCGTACTTAATGGTTGATAATCTTCTGTCTGTTATCCTTTGTTAGCATTAGGAGTGAGGATCAGATAATGGAAGGGGGTAGGAGAGTTCTCCTTTGGCATATTAATTTATCCTTTCTAAATTAGTTACCTTTTTTATGCAGAGACTATCAAACCTGCGTATACATGAAAATTTCAACTGCCATCTATGTATGACAGTTACAAAGGCTTGTGCTCGTGCAAATGCTCCAGATTATGGTATGCTATTGAATAGTTTGCAGCTACACTACATACGAAGTAATTGTAGCTCTTAAGTTCCTGTACACTCAGGTTATTCCATTGCATGGATTTTTATGGTGCACTTTCTCATCCATAATGATATTACATTTATTTGTTGTCAAACATTTTTCTAATTAACATTTGTTTCTTAGTTTTAGAATGCAATCATTCTTATTTCTGGTGATTACCACTTGACATATTCGTGATGCCATTTCCTCTTTGGTGACGGAAGGTGCTCGGGAGATTTACTTCATTTCTTTTCTTTTCTTTTTAACCTTTGAGTATGTGTTTTCCTGATGGATGTGGTTTCTTACGAAGGAATGAATTGATTATCAAAAAAGTGCATGGTATGGTGAAGTTATTAATAGGACAAATGCCAAATGAATGAATTTATAAGGCAGAGTACGATTCATATAGCACTGTGTCATTTATCCTCTCAACTCAGTGATACAGTAAGGCAAACAAAAACGGCCCGATATGTTTCTGGGTATTGACCGCATACACCCATGTTTTCTTCATTGCCTCGTTGCCTTTGTCCACTTGTCAGCTGGTCCAGTTCCTTTATATTTGAATACTTACTGCTCAATCGTCCTTTCCAGTGTTAACCCTTCTCATTTTGAGCTATAAATTATAAAAAAATGATTTAAAATGTTAGTTACTGCCTTACTGGATTAGATAATGACAAAGAAGATAAAATATTCCATAAATATATTTTTCTTAGTGCAGGAATGAAGGCTTTATGGAATCACAATGTTTATGGTCTCACTCCAAGCATAGCTTCTGCTCATTATTTATTGGTAACTACTGAGTTGGGTTGTCTCTCCTTTGTTTATATCTCTCACTTATTATTCTTTGTGTGACATTATTATTCTCTACTTTTTTCCTTCTACAGTTGCATGCTAAAGAAAAAAATAACTCTAGTCTCATGGTAAAGATTATGGAAGTTATGAAAATGAACTCTTTGCCTCTGCAACCTGGTACAGCAGACATAGTATTCAGGTACTTCATTAACACACGCACACTCAACACACACACAAACATATATGATACATACAGTTTTCTTGATTTTATAGCATTCACTAATCAATATATATTCCTAACTATAAAGTTTTCTTTTAATATTTCTGCAACTTCATTGGATGTTTCACACCTAATACCACAATTTGTTTCGGCACCTTACAGCATCTGTTATAAGACAAATAATTGGGCTTTGATTAAGAAATATTCTAGAAGATTTCTCAAGGCAGGAGTTAAACTGCATAGGACCGCATTTGATATTTGGATGGAGTTTGCTGCAAAAAGAGGTTAGCCAGATTTTTTTTTAAAATTTTACATGAAGCACGTTTTGCAGATTGTGTAAAATTTCATTTTTCCTGCTTTTCTCATATATAATTTAAGATGGAGAATTCTTGTAATATAGAGATTCAGTAATGACTAAAACTGAAAGAGCAATCAGAGACCTTTTTTTATTTGTATTATGGCAGTATTATATGATTTATAATGCCTTTATCCGACATTAATAAAATGTAGAGGTCCTGCCTCCTTATAAGTATTGTTTTACAATTTTACATGCATAGCTTTCTTTTTGTGATGGTTTAGTCTCGTATGCTAAGATATAAAAACTTGACCTAGGTAGAATGTTGATTGATCCATGACCATTCGAGTAGTTATGGTCTGAGTTTGTCAATAATGCAAATGCACTAGGGCACATTGACTGTAACACTTCAGTATCATATGGTGCACAATGTTGACCTAGGTTCTGTTTGACCTAATTCTATTCAAATTTAGATACTGACAAATTATATGATGTTTTGCTGCTAAATAGAACTTTTCAGTCATGAACACAATGAATTAGAAATCTCTGTTTCATGTTCGAGTGAATGTAAATTTGTAAAATTTTGTTGTTTTACAAACATCTCTTTGCCAATGAATGTAAATTTGTATGTTTTTCTCGTTTAAAAATATTTCTATGCCATGCAAAGTTCTTGATCTTCCTGTCAAAATGAAAAGAGTTGTTATAGGACAACAAACTGATGCCTTCAATGGGTAGTGGTCTGGTAAAGACACTTCAAGTTGATAGGAAGTTTTCTTCCAATGCCAAGCACCTTCCTTAGTTTTGATCCTATAGTATATGTTCCTCAAGCACCATGGTTAGACTGTTGATGTTAGCTCTTGAAATCATGGGAATGTTGATCATCTTGACCCCAGACAGAATCAGTTAGATCTGAAACTGTCACATGGGTGGAGGCTTTAGGAAATTATTTGAATCTTAAAATATTTTGCAGTTAGTAAGAAACTATTTGTAACTTTAGGAAATTTCATGGGCATCTTACTACATGTGAATCCAAGCTGTAGGACTATCTGATTGACCTTCATACCATTGTGATACTTAGTACTTGAACATGACTGAAGGATATAATGTTGAATCCACCACAACACTCATCATCATCTAATCACTCACATAATTATGTAGGTTCTTCTGAATAGTTGGCATTTTAGTTTGCAGAGTATCAAAAGCTTGATCTGTAAAGCCTATAACTCATCATTCTAGTAAAAGATATTAAGTTTTTGAGGGTAGTATTACTTTATTCAATATTCATTTCAGAGTTGTATCTTTGAATAATGGCCCTTATGACTGGAATTGCTGACTGTTTTCACAGGCGATGCTGAGTCTATATGGAAAATTGAAAAGCTAAGATCAAAAGCAGTGAAAAAACATACACTTGCAAGTGGCATTTCATGTGCTAAGGTAGTCTCCTTGTTTTCAAGACCTAAATCGTACAGTTAAATTCTAAATTTACAAATGGCTTGCTATCATCAAGACATAAATCGTACAGTTAAATTCTAAATTTAGAAATGGCTATGTTGATAGCATGACGCATAGTCATCCATTAACATGTAAATATTGTACTATATTTTACAAATAGCTGATTTTCCTTCTTTTAATTTTTTTGCACAAAGGCTGTAGCCTGAAATCAGCATATCTAGTGAATAACAGTCTTCATAGATAGCTTGTAGCCTTCATAGATCAATGATTTTTTCCTTGCTTCAGACACTCATCTCAGTAGCTACTAGCCATCCCCACTGCATCTAGTATTGAGCACAAGAGTTACTGTTTTTTTGTTCAAGTGGGTGATTCATGTGACACATGATGATACCAGTATCATATCAAGTGCATGATAAATTGATACATAATTATTGTTATCATGATATCATCAAAGTCCTGCTTAGTTGATATGTTAAGCTTGGTGAAGTTGAAGATGCTAATACAAGCAGAGTTATGGTATCCATAATATCTTGGTCTAAGTCTGAATGTTCTGTCCAGAAATTAATGTTTCTATTGAAATTTGAAAGTTTTTGAAGAGGAATTAATGTTACTTAGTTAATATAAAGAAAGTTGCTAATGATTCCTGTAGAAGTGTAGTTATGTAAAATATTAAAGGAGTTGTTGAACGTAATACTATGGAGTCAAGCTCATTAGTGTTACAATGAAACTTCAAGAGAGAAAGTGGGTAATTGAGCAAAGACTAAGAAAAGAAATAATTATTTCGGTAAATCAATTTTGCTTTCTGTTGGGGAGAACTAAGCAAGCAGATGACTGTTGAGATCTGTATAAAGAATAAAGTGTATTCACTTATAGTTATAATTGATGTAGAAAAAGCTTGTGATACTAGCCTTACAGGAATTCTATCATTTTCTCCTTCTATACAGTCCAACAAAATTTTGTCAGGTTGGTCTTTGATTGTAGGGGATTTAATCCCTGAATAATAGGATTGCTGTCCTGTATGCAATATGGCCTTCCTTGATCTGCCGCGAGCCCCTCTCTTGTTGATGGTTGATCTCGGGTCAACATCCACTTAAAAAATTGTCAAAAATTTCATGGACCCTGCATTTAATTGAAAGGCTTAGATGATAATAATTGTATAGAATCCTAAGGAGATAACATCACGTTCTAGAAAGAAAATCACGTGGCAGTTCTAGAA
>JBAKGM010000279.1:16653283-16672089 GCA_037177215.1 Asparagus racemosus | reverse complement strand
AGCTCAAAAAACACCATGGTTTCCAAACGCATGGTGTTTTGTTTTTTACAAAAACACCATGAAAATAAGTAAAACACTATGGTATCCAAACGGAGCCTTAATTTTTCATAATGGTTTGAGCCCTAAGGGAAAGTGGTTAATTGGTTATTATGCTAATTAAGCTTATTAGGTTGGATCCAATTGAATGGTGAGTAATTTGACCCAAACCCCTAATTAAACTCTCATATAAAAACCTCAAAATCTCTCCCTCAATTAGTTAGGTATGAGATTAGAGAGCTTGGACGCTAAAGAGAAGTTGCATGAACAATCTAAGGCAAGTGTTTTTTTGCTCAAATGTTCACCTTTTAGAAATTTTAATTCATGGGTTTTGGAGAACTCATTCTCCTCTTTCTTTTGATATAAACAAGATTTTGAATGATTTAGTTTTGTATTTTTGTTGGATTTAATCAAGGGGAGGATATCTCAAAGAGGTGATTTTCAAACAATCTCTTTTAAGGAGAAGGACCCACTGTTGTAAAATAAAGGTCAATTATGCAAACTTGAGTCTTTAATCCACATTTTGATGAGATATTTTTTGGGTTTTGAGTAGATCATATTCTCTACAATCATGGATTGATTTTAGATTATTTTGTGTAGTTTGGATAACGATTTGTCTCTATGTTTGGTTTAGATTGTGAGCTTGAGAGCTCTAATGGTGATTTTGTATATTTTTAATTATTTAATATAAAACTTGATAGAATAGATTCTCTTTTGTAGTAGAAACCTTCAATTGAATTTATTTTTTTATTTTGTTTTGAATTGAGAAAGTTATGGGTCGAAAATATTTCAGACTGAGCACATGCGCTAAACCTAGCCAGCGCATGCAGTCAGTGAGATATCCAAGAGCAATGTGATTTATTGCATTTGGCCATATGTACCCAAACAATAAGTGTACATGCCCAACTTGGTTTTTCAAAGATAAATTCTAATCCGATTTTCAGTCTACTATCACAACTTAGCTGACATGGCATTGGGGCCAGTGCATGTGCCCAACCTCTGAGCGCACACGCTCAGCTTAAGAAAAAAGATTCTCCTAATTTTGGAGTTTGACTTATTCAAGCTTTTTCTTTATTCTTTTATTTCCATTCATGCGTTATGATATTAGGTATGCAGTAATCTTGTTATTACCATCTTAAGATAAAGTGGTTGCTTGATTAAAGTTCTTCTGGCTTATATCCAAATTCTCGAAAGAAGGATATATATTTGTTTAGATTCAAGTAAAGTTCGTTGTGTAATGTTATCGTATAGTGATATATCATATATTTCTGCTATGTTATGCCTTGTTGTGCTATGATTTAGAATCCATGGATATTATACTTGTTGGCTTACGTGATACCCTAGACTTTTATTTTGCTTGGTTCAATATCTTGAGACTTGGCCCCAAGTATGTGCATGATTAGGCACCATGATGTTGTATATATATGATGACTATGATTGCTTACATTAACGTATTGGGTGTGTCCCTCATGACACTAAATTAATAATATTTTCTTTAGAATTAAAAAGTTCTCCGTTTGGGATACATTACGACTGTGAGTTGAGACTCGTGATTCTCCACCACCAATAGCTTAATCAAGTTTAAAATATGATAAACCAAAAAAGGAAAACTAAGAAAGAGATCAAATATCCATGTGTATCAAGTCATAAATGACTCACTTTGATATTTGATAAGCATGCTTTGTTTACTTTGGAAGCCTAGTTAGAGAGGGTATTCACCTTGTGGATGTTCTCTACGGATTGACTTATTCAGGCCTAGTGCATAATATACCATGTATAACTAAGTAATAAAAAAGCTATGTCGGTTAACTAATGGGAGGGAATTTTACATCTCATACATAATATGTGGCCCAAGGATGTGTTTGAGCGCTAGAGCCAAATGAGTATATGCACACAAACCAAGTAAAGTAAAAATCTAAATAACATGCCCAATGGATACACCAAACACACATTATTCTGTGAGAGCTTACCCAAATAAGATTAAGTAAAATTTGAGAATCGTTAGATGCACACACTACCCTTTGAATCACACTTACGATTTAGTCGCACGCAAGGCTAATGAATTTCGCTCGAAAAGCGAAACTCACCGCACCAAGCGTCATTGATGGCCACTGATAGAGCTTCACTATCATCAATGAAAGCTCATCAATGGGACCATGAGCGGTCACAAGAATTGCGCCTTTGGCAATGAATAACCTTTAACTGCTCGAAGGTACTATTTGAAGCCCAATTGGGGCTTTCTTTTGGCAGATCCGAAGATAACCATGGATGGGTTCAAAACTTATCTATATCCACCTCCAACTGTGCTATTGTACCATCATTTCTTGGCTGACGAGACCCCTAGCAGCACCTCTTCCTCTTGAGATTACACGACGAGCAGCCATTAGAGATTGGTCTTGAGATTTTTGTTGAATTTTCAGAAAACTAAGGTTTTGAGAGAGCTAGGGTTTTAAAAATCAAAGTGAAGAAGAAACAAGGTAAATAATCCTATTTATTGGCTGACCCTAAACTTTACCGGTGATTTTCATGCTGAGCTTCATTGTAAATTTCGCCCTAATCTTCGCTAAAGATTCTCCCCTTGAACTTTGCTAAGAATCTCGCTCTGAACAACCTTCACCACAATTTTAGGCATGAAAGTTGAGGATTCGAATTTTAAATCCTCATAGCACGCCTTGCATAACAAACTTGCTGACCCTCGCACAACAAAATTGCTGAGGTTTGTGTAACTGACTTTTTGAGTTTCACCCAACTAACTATTTCCCAAGATAAGTGAATGAACTTCGCCCCATTCAATTAGGTGCTGAAGTGAACTTTGTCAGAATGATATGGCGAATTTCGCCAAGTCTCCAATTGAGAAAATTCTTACTCAATTTGTTTGAGACCCTACCTAACGAACTTCAGTTCGACTCTTGCCCACATAAGGAAGCCTGAGCTTAGCTTCCAACATAACAACTCCATGTAGAGTTCAAGTCCACCGTAGAAGTAAAGTTCATATGGATCAAACACACAAAGATGGACAATTTTAGAAAACAGTTTATTTTTATTGATCGAAGACTCTACTACATAAAGGCAACATTCAGACTATCAAGTTACAGGGATGATGGCTATTTATTGTTATTTCCTGCTACCCTATACTCCTAACTATGGACAATATGGCGATTGAGGAACGTAAACAAGCTACACCAAGCTATAGAATCCTTGTTCCTCCAATCTCATAGAATTTGGGGAGTTAAGTTTCTCCCCATGTAGAAAAAATAGCTCCTACTTACTCCTCCCTAGGCCCTATGCTAGGAGAGGAGAAGAAAACTGTTAAACAAAAACTGCCTATGCCAGGAGAGGAGAAGGAAACTATTAAACAAAAACTGGCATGTTTCTCTAAGTGAAATATATCAAGAGAAAGAAACACGTTTTTGCACCAAAATACGATGTCGGGCTTGAAACAGCCACATGATGTCTAATTATATTTTAGGTTCACATTTATGAAAATTACTATGGAAGTTTTCGTTTGTGGAGATTCAAGGTTCTTTATTCAACTACTATCTTAGTCATCGAACAGTCTTATGCAGAGCATGACACTCGAAGCTCCAAGCCTCTCTATCGTGATTTAACTCGCTTCAAGCCTTCAACTGATTCTCGACGATCTGTACAAGCTTGACATTCTCACTCGGTAGCAAATCCACAAGTCGGCGGAGTATGTAGAGTTCATCCGCCAGTTTCCCTCTACATGGGCAAGCTTCTGTTGGAGTTAGTTTATTTCAGCTCCTCTGTTTAGGACATCTCTGATTTAAGCGATGAAAACTTGGACTTGGAGGAGATGGAGATGAAGAATTTGGAAGGAAAATAATGCTGCTTATAGTCTTCTCTAAATCCAAACTTCTAAAAAATCACAACTCTTATGATTTGATTGGACGGGACAAAGAGGCTAAATCTTGGCATAAAACTCGGTCAAATCTATAGCGGATCTCTTGAATCTTTGACGAAGTGATCTCAACTGCAGATCACAGTGCGAATCCAAAGGCATAATTTCAATGACTATTGCTAGTTAGCGAATGTCGTTAATCGACGAACTTCACCCACATAGTTCAAAGCATGGCAAATCTCAGTGATACCCATAATCAATTGAACTTCATTGATTTCTCAACTTCGCCACAATATTAGGGCAAGCGAACTTCATTCCAAACATAAAATTGGATGAGTAAAAGTATCATTGAGCCTTCAACACAAGTCTACAGCAAAGGAAGCCACATCCAATAGTGCACCTCCGGCAACCAAGTAGATTGGAAATAATTTTCAATCCAAACAAGACGACTTAAGCTACATTCAATAGTATACCTCTAGGTATTACCCAAAGTTTTTTAATCTATGCTACCAGTCAAATATAGGATCTTGAAAACTTTGGGAGGGTCTTGTAGACAATTAAAATATATTCTACTCAGGCTAATGTTTAGCTTCAAACTAAGAAGTGAGCGCTCATGGGCTAAACACTTCAAATGGCCCAAAGTCGAGCCCACAACAGGTTATGGCAAAGGTTGCTCAAATAAGCACGCGAAGATCACCATACAGATCACTTCGGCTTAGTCCAAACGAGTCAAAAGTGAACCACATGAAGTCCGCCATCTGATGTCAGCGTACTTCACCAGTAGCTATCAACGTGGGCCACGTCATCCACGATTCAGAAGCAATGGCTCATCATGTCCAAGTGAGTCTCGCCTCAGCTAGCTTCGCCAATTCAGTGACCTTTGCTAATTAGCCATTTGAGATCTATTTTCAATGAGATAACCGCTTACCCACTATCTCTTATTTTAATGGCCACTTAACCCACAATTAAAGGTCATTAACACACTCTCTCTTAACCGATAAGAGGAGGAGGAGATTGTTTATTCGCCAAATAACCGCTTACCCACTATCTTCCTAACAACCAAATCAGAGACTAACAGCAAGGGACCTGTCATCTTTCTCGGACAGCCAAAGGAGTACAAGACCGACGCTCCATTGGCACGCAACAAAGAATCCAGCTAAATACAAAATTTTCTTGTTTCTCTTTTTATTTTAATCTGTGTCAATTGTAATATAAAAGACCCGAAACAACCACTACGGCCTTTATGTATTGGAGAGGATCTGAATTTGTCGTTTAAAATATTTTTTAAATATTCTATTTTAAAAAAAATTTCCCTTTAGATGTCAATTGCATTCTTTATTTAAGTAGGAGGGACCATATTGTCAATAGAATTTCTCTTTTATTTACCTTTGTGGATTCTCTGTTATCATTCTCGTGGGATTTGAAGAACCCCTGGGTGTATTCTAAGAAGTTGTTTCTACTGCATCACATAATAGCTTATGATAAAATTACACTAATAGACTAAAACAATATAGATGAAGTAAACTAAAACAAACTCTAAAATAACCCACCGTGGGTAGCGCATGTGGTTCGCAGTCACAGTGATGCATACTGTCAACACCCCCATGTCCCTAATTCAATCTTGTCTATCTAACCTTAGAATTAACAATAATCATCATACATAGGGATACACTCGATACAAACATAAATCACTTCGCAGTTGATCGTCATAAACCACTTCACAGTTGATCGTCAAACCATATAATTCCCTCCGAGCAAATCACTGCTCCCTCAAATTACCAGCTTTGGCACATCCACATCTACTGATGAAACCTGTGGCATCTTGAAGCCTAAGTCAAGCCAACATCCGATCCATCAGCAATGGACCTGCAGTTTACTTTTTCAAGCGCTTTGTACACTGACGTATCAAAGTAAGTGATCAAAGTGCTGGAGTCTATAATCAAGCCTCCAGTCCCGTTTGACTTGAAGCACAATTGCCATGCTAGGAAAGTTGAACGAAGTTTTTCCGACCGTTATATCCCTTTTAGATTGACATAGTAAAAAGATGGCTGAACAACGTTTTTCACTAATGGGGTGGATCTAATAGGCATGTAATTCTGTTGGAAATGGAATAAATGACTTCTTGGTCAATAAGAAGTCTTATGATAGTTAATGTTATTGTAAACCAATCTCATCATATTGGGATTTGATGTCTAGAAACTAGGAGTCCTTATCCTTTGGGTTTCCAATATTAGTAGTTAAGGCTATTTGCTATCTAGAAACTAGGAGTCCTTATCGTTTGGGCTTCTAATGTTAGTAGTTAATGCTATTTACTTATTCTATAAGTATTCTTGTAATCTGAAGTTATAAAAAATGGAATGAAGTTAATCTTCCTAGCACTATATTTCTAACATTTGGTAGCAGAGGCATTACAGTTTGGTTGTTCTCAAGGTTGCTAGGCTCAGATTACGAGCACGATGGCTTCGATGTATAGTGCCAGGTCACTCCACCGTCAACTCACGAGGCTCGACGGAAAGAATTTTGAGCATTAGAAGATCCAAATGGATGTGCTATTCGGATTTCAAGAATTGACTGAGATCATCGAAGACGGGTTCATGGAGCCAGAAGAAGCAGCGGGTTTGACGCCAGATGAGCAGAAGACCTTGAAGGAAAATCACAAGAAAAATCGAAAGGTGCTATTTTTCATCTTTCAAGCAATAGATTTGTCCATCTTTGATAAGGTGGAAAATTCGAAGACGGTGAAGGCGGCTTGGTACACTCTCATCAAGATTTACAAGGGTGTTGAGAAGGTGCAGAAGGTTCAGCTTTAGACTCTTTGTCGACAGTTCGAGCTTCTTCAGATGGAAAAGTCAGAGTTGATCTCTGACTATTTCTTGCGTGTTTTGGCTCTTGTCAACCAGATGAAAGCTAATTGTGAGACGATCAGCGATCAACAGATCGTTGAGAAGGTCCTTTGTACTCTAACTTTGGAGTTCGAGTACATCGTGACGACCATTGAAGAATCTTGGGATCTCTCCCAGTTATCTGTCGATGAGCTAATGGGCTCTCTAGAGATGCACGAGCAGCGTCATAAAGAGAAATCAAAGACAATTGAGGAAACGTTGCAAAGCCGGTTATTGTTATCGGATGAAAGAAGAAGCCTTCTGATCTGAGGAAGGATAAAGGGCGGTCAGATAAGAAAGGCAGCCAACAAAAGGACAAGTCCCAAATTCAATGCTTCAATTGTAAGAAGTATGGGCACTACAAGTCTGAGTGTCAAAATAAGAAGAATGGTTATCAAGGAGTTCATGCCAAGATAGCAAGTTCCATCGATGATGGCGAGGAGTTTGAGAAGGCTCTATTGTTCACAAGTGATGTTGCCGTGGAGGACCAAAAGAATGTTTGGTACTTAAACATGGGGTGTAGCAATCTCATGAGTGGAGACAAGAAGTTATTCTCCAACCTTAATGACACCTTTCGCTCGGATGTGAGATTCGGGAACAATACGAAGGTTCCTATCATGGGAAGAGGAACGATTCAGATCAAGGTGAAGGACGGGACAACTCGGAGCATATCAGACGTGCATTATGTTCTGGGTCTTCATGCGAATCTTCTTAGCATGGGATAGTTATCCGAACAAGGATATCACATGAGCATTAAAAAGGGTTTTGCACGATTCGGGATGGCAAAGGGGGATTGAGTGCAAAGGTTAAGATGGCTCGTAATCATCTCTTTCCTATGTATATCAATTATGCCACCTCGTGTTTTAGTGCTGCGGTTGAAGATCCTTCCTGGCTTTGGCACCGGCGGTTCGGACATGTGAACTTTGATAGCTTGAAGCTATTGTCTCATAAGAAGATGGTGCATGGACTACCTGAGATTTCCTGTCCAAAGGAAATATGTGAACCGTGTGTTATCAGGAAGAAATGTAGAGAAAGCTTCCCTTAGGGTAAGTCGTGGAGAGCTACAAAGCCATTGGAGTTGGTGCACTCCGATCTTTGCGGGCCACTCAGTGAATCGTCAAATCGAGGGTACAAGTACTATGTTACCTTCATCGATGATTTCAGTCAAATGACTTGGGTTTACTTCTTGAAGCAGAAGTGTGACACCATTGATGCCTTCAAGGAGTTCAAAGCCTACGTAGAAAAGTAGTGCAGACAACAAGTTCGAATTATCCGAACTAATCGAGGCACAGGGTACATGGTGGGGGATGGACTCCTCAAGCAATACGGCATCAAGCATCAGTTAACGGCACGTTATACACCTCAGTAGAATGGTGTTGCTGAGAGAAAAAACCGCACTATTGTTGACATGGTTCAAACAATGCTTAGTTTGAAACGTTTGCCTAAGCATGTTTGGGCAGAGGCGGTGGCTTGTGCTGTTTTCCTGTTGAACTGGTGTCCAACCAAAAGACTTTAATGCATGACTCCTTCAGAGGTGTGGAATGGGAGAAAACCATCAGTAACACATCTTAATGAGGAGGTGATTATCAGTCGAGACGTCACCTATGATGAGGAGGGTGAATGGGGTTGGAGCTCAAAGGAGAAGGGGCAATTTCAATTTGTCCTTAATGAGGAGGTGCCACATGGTCAAGTGGAAGCAGCTCCGACAATTGTAGCTCCAGTAACTGCAAGTCTGACAACTAGAGTTCCGACAACTCCATCTTTCTCAAGTCCATGAAGAGAGCGAGTCTTATTAGCTCGTCTGCAGGACGATGTGTTGTCCAATGATGATGATAACTTCGATGAGGAGGTTATCAACTTTGCTTTATTCGCGGACTATGATCCTAGAACTTACCAGGATGCTTTACAAAGTGAAGGTTCGGTTCATCCCATGGAGGATGAGATACGTGCAATCGAGAAGAATAACACGTGGGAGCTCACTCCTCTTCCAGAAGGGAAGAAGTCCATTGGTGTGAAGTGGATCTACAAGACCAAGTACAAGCCAAATGGAGATGTTGATCAGCTGAAGGCACGTCTAGTGGTCAAGGGTTATAAACAAAAACCCGCGATTGACTACTTTGAAGTATTCGCTCTGGTTGTGAGAATGGGCACAGGGCGAATTGGCATTGCTTTGGCTGCTCAAAGACATTGGAAAATTCATCAAATGGATGTCAAGTCCACATTTCTCAATGGCGTACTTGAGGAGGACGTGTATGTTGATCAACCTCAAGGGTTTGTCAAGAAGGGACAAGAGGGCTCATTGTACAAGTTGAAGAAAGCCCTTTACGGACTCAAGCAAGCACCAATAGCATGGTATACTCGAATTGACTCTTATTTGGTTGATCTTGGTTTTATCCGTTGCCGTTATGAGCGCACTTTATATGCTAAAGTTTCCTCAACGGGTGAAATGATTGTTATCTACTTATATGTTGATGATCTAATTTTTACCGGAGATAGTCAAGAGATGATTGAGAATTTCAGGTAGGCCATGACTAGTGAGTTTGAGATGATAGATATGGGACTCATGTCCTATTTCCTTGGCCTTAAAGTTACTTAGTCGGATAAGGGCATCTTTGTTCACCAACGAAGGTATGCCAATAACATTCTTGAGCATTTCAAGATGGCTACTTGCAATTCGATTCACACTCCAATGGAAGAGAGATCCAAGCTGACAAAGAATGGGAGTGGTTCCGATGTTAATCGTACATATTTCAAGAGGCTTGTTAGAAGTTTGCGTTATCTGACTTCTACTCGGCCTGATCTTGTTTATAGTGTTGGGATGGTGAGCAGGTTCATGGAATCTCCTAAGCATTTACATTTGCAGGTGGTAAAGAGGATTCTTCAGTATGTCAAAGGTACCGTAGATGATGTTATATTCTACACTATGTTTGATAACTTTCAACTTATCGGATATATTGATAGTGATTAGGGAGGTGACATTGGTGGAACAAAGAGCACTTCCGGTTATGTTTTTTCTTTGGGGAATGGGGCATTTTCTTGGTCTCCGAAGAAACAGCAGGTTGTTGCTTTATCCACCGCAGAAGCTGAGTACATAGCTGTGGCTTATTGTGCTACTCAAGCAATTTGATTACGTCAGATGCTATCAGAATTGCAGCATAAGCCAAATCATCCGACGGTTATCAAATGTGACAACAAGTCGGCAATTGCTCTAGCCAAGAATCCAGTCTTTCATGGGGGGAGCAAGCACATAGACATCAAGTACCACTTCATTAGAGATCTAGTGAAGTCCCATGAGATTGTGCTCGAGTTTTGCAAGTTAGAACACCAGGTGGCAGACATGTTCACTGAGCCATTGAAGGCTAACAACTTCCTTAAGTTTAAGAGACTGATTGGCGTGGTCAAGATGAGCTCAGTTTAAGAGAGGGTGCTGGAAATGGAATAAATAACTTCTTGGTCAACAAGAAGTTTTATGATAGTTAATGTTTATTGTAAACCAATCTCATCATATTGGGATTTGGTGTCTAGAAACTAGGAGTCTTTATCCTTTGAGTTTCTAATGCTAGTAGTTAATGTTATTTGCTGTCTAGAAACTAGGAGTCCTTATCCTTTGAGTTTCCAATGTTAGTAGTTAATGCTATTTGCTTATTCTATAACTATTCTTGTAATCAGAAGTTATAAAAAACTGAACTGAAGTTATTTTCCTAGCACAATATTTCTAACAAATTATGTTTTGAATTTGCTTTAACTACATGTAATAAGAATCTATAATTAAAGATTTATTAAGATTATAGTTTAAGCTATGCATGGACATTGCCCTTGTACCCTGTTGTAAGTATCACAGAATCAAACTGCTCCTCTTTGCCATCAAAAAACTTTGCTCCTTTGTTTGTTACCTCCTCAGCCCTCTCATTGCCTTTACATCCTCAGCCCTCTCATTGCCTTTACAAACAACAAGAACATATACAGATAATTGGGATCATTGTATCTATATTGAAATTAATTAACAAATGGCTACAGCTCCGGTACTTTGAAAAACCGAAAAGTTTTGGAGTATCATTGGCATATTGTAATCTATACGGAGCTTCTCTCTCAGCGCATTTTTAGGAACTATTTTTACGATGTGTTTGGCAAGCTTTTAAAAATGGCTCAAGACTTGAACCTGATCTAGTTTTGAGTTTGTCTTGTATTACCAAAAACTGGACCAAAAAACTAGTTTTGTGTTGGACCACCACTCCTTTAAGTGAGATCTTGCCTTCCAATAATTCCCTAAATTCAACTCAAACTCTAATTCATACGCCTGCTTAAGATTGAAAATGAACATCCGCACAAGTTTGAAGAAGAAGATCCACACAAAATCACGTCCATTAGGCAATCGTGGCGGTATTTGTTCCCTCTAGTTTTATTCGCTTTTTTTTTCTGTCAACTTTTTTATGGGGTCTCTCGTGTATTGTTGAAGTGCTAAGGTTTGATTTTAGTCCCTTCAATCACCCTTAGATGAAATTGAAAACTCTATTGGAAGATCAGTAGGGTTTGGGATTTAGGTTAGAGAAGGAGAAATGAGCAATAGGGGAGTTATAATGATCTGCTATAGGTTAGAGAAGGAGAAAGAGCCATTGTTATACTGTTGGAGAAGAAACAAGTTCAGGTCTGCTAGTTAAGCTCTGACAAATATTGTAAAAAAACCTCTGACAAATAAGAAGTTAGTTAAGCTCACCATAATATTTCCTGATTCAATTTGAGAGAGGGAGCTCACCTCACGAACAGGGGCTTTCCCTGTGAGGTTTTTGAGCTCAATGGGCCCAATTTTGGGCTTTTCTAGACCAATTCGTCCATGTCAAACAGAATCATCCTTAATTCCAGTAAAACAAATGGTAGAATTTTTATTCGTTTTTTCATGTTTGTCCTTCAAATTAACTTTGAAGTATTTATATACATTTTTTAAGTATTTTTTTTAATTGAGGCTCGATTATGATAAAAAAAGCCTAGCTTCTTTAAACTATAGTAATAGACTAAGAATGTCATTGACTGGTATCATTAAATACTTTCCATATGCTTTCAATACTCAAAGAGAAAAAACCATCAACTCCAAGAAAAGTTCATTTATCAAATAAAGTAAACTAAATCTTTAAATTTAAAATAAAACCACAAAGGACTAACTATAACCATAATCAGGCAGAAAGATACACTCAACATGGCGAATTGGCGAGCACAAACCACTTCACAGTTGATCGCACTGCGCGGGCATGAACGACAGGCTCTCCTTCTCCAAATCATACAATATCTGCATATTCTGCTGCTGAAAGTTCCCAATTATCGACATCCCCGACGACCCCATCACCGTCAAGCAAAGAAGACCCGTACTCGAATCAAGAACCATGTAGTTCTCCCCGGGCAAATCAAGATCCGCTCCCTCAAAGTGAAACACCAGCTTCGGCACCTCCACGTCCGCTGCTGACGAATCCTGCGGCATCTGGAAGCAGAGATCGAGCCCAACGTCTGACCCATCAGCGACCTGCAGCTTAACTTGCGACAGAAACGCCTTCTTCAGCGGTTTGTAGGCCACCGTGTCCAAGTAAGTGATCGAAGTGCCGGAGTCTATGATCAGACCTCCGGTCCCGTCGTCTTGAAGAGCAAACGCCGTGCTCGGAAACTTCAGCGGGGTTTTCCCGACGGTTATCCCTTTTAGATTGACATAGTAGAAAGATGGCTGAGCGCTGTTCTTTGCTAAAGGGGTGGTTTTGATTGCACTGCCGTTCAACTCGGCTAGGGACCCGAAAAGAAGCGGGCTTTTCTTCGAAGTGTCGTCTAAAGAAGTGAGGCAATAAGAGAACTTCCCGGCGTTGAGTTGCGATACTAGAGACAACGGGCCTCGACCGAGGCCTACAAGGCCGGCGCCCTGCGAGAATCCGGACCCTTGGTTGGTGTCGCCGCAGCCGAAACCAATATGGGGAGTCTTGATTGACCCGAACGTGAAGGTCTCTGAGCCTAGAACTCCCTGCGTCGACGAGGAGTCGCCATAGGAGTAGAGATACTCGCAGGTGCTGTCTGAGTTGCACATTGAGGTCGGGAGAGCCGAACAAAGGTCGCCCGTGCACGGGAGCTTAGAATAGGTGGAGGATTTCTTCGGGTCGAAAATTTGGGTTGACTGGTCGAAGCACTCGATACAGGGCTTGCACTGTGTCCAGATTAGGTCACTGCCCGTGTCGACGATGGCGGAGAAGGGGACGGACGGAGTGCCAATGGCGAGGTCCATGAGGAACTCGCCGTTGCCAGCATGGACCGAGGATCGGATGTTGTTGATCGACGAGGACGAAGCGGCATGGCTCGATGTGTTTGCGTTCAGGCCGGTAAGCCTGGCCATCCTGTGGTGGCTCCTAACCGCTGCTCGCTGGATGCGCTCGAATTTGGTGAGATTGTGACCGGAATCGACATGGGTGAGCTCGACTCGAAAGCATCCAGACGAGGAAGACGCCGGAGAAGCGACGGCTGACAGAAGGGTCAGTAGAAGCAGAGACATAATTGATCTCTCCATTGAAGATGAAGATGAAGAAGATGGAGGAAGTTAGCTTAGGTAACTTGTTTATATATTGTGAGTTGAATTGAGTTTGAGAGGATTCAATTATTTCGTCAGCTGATTAGGAGTCTATCGGTCTCATCTTCCATTGGAATATGAGTATTTGGGAGGTGTCATTTAGGTTTAGACTGGTGTGAGGTATTTGTTCGTTGAACCTATTCAATGAATTAATAGTATTGATAATGGACTCATTGGGATTTGATCCAACGGTAAGGAAACCAAATTTTTTGTTTGTGAAAGTTTTTTTTATAATGTTTGGGATATTGAGACGCCTGATCCCTAACTGAAACTAGTACAATTTGTATACCGCCAAGATAGAATACATATTGATAACAAACACCAATAATTGCTATATTACCAATAATTGCTATATTAACTAAAGAAATTAATGATAGTTTTTTTCTTTAATGATAGTTTTTTTCTTTTTTTGTTTTTTTTTCTTTTTTATTTATTTTATTTTTTTTTTATTTTTTTGTTGTAAATAGAAATGACAGTTTTATGCTAACTTATAGTAAGTATATCAGCCAGCATTTTCCTCCACTGCTATCAATTGATATGTATAAAAGTTATATAACCATTTTAAGGCCATGTATTATACAGCATTGTATTGCCATACTTAGATTTATTTTGATGTGCATGTCGAAGTTTGTTAAAAATAAGAGTAATATAGTTAAATAAAATAAAATATGTCAAGGATATTTTCCAGTGCACCAAAACTCTAAAGTTCTATTCTAGGTTAAGAATTATAATCTTACATTCAATATGTCCCCACAAGTTGAGCATCTTTAATTGGTCGAAACTGAAACTCAAACGGCTTCTTTTTTCCTAAATAATCAGCCTTCAAAATTACCTAGACGGTAAATTTGATACCATATAACAAAATAAAATAAAATAAAATAAAATTGATGGACCTTCACAAGAATATTTGTGGGGTTTGGTAGTTCGTTTTGACAAGGTATATATGAGAAACTAGAAAGTAGAGAATAAAGTAACGAATAAAAATCAAGGGTTTGTTGAGCTGCTTATCAGACAAAATAAGTTATCATAGGAGGTTGGAAGAAGGAAATTAAGCCTTTGTTTCCTTTGCAAGTTAGCGTTTTAGAAATGATGATGATGAGGGAGATAAAGAAGGGTGGGTGTTAGATTTGGTTGATGTTTGGTAAGAAATTGCGTGTATTAGCTGCCCTTGGGAGGAGACTCAGCATGAAACATCAACAACCAGAGAAAGGAACGTCCCGCCTAGCAATTCTAAAAAATACCCCACCATTGTCACAAATAATAGCTAGGATAAATTACACTAAACTCCCCAGAACTTTCAGCGTTTCGCGGTAAGCTCTTATAACTTTCAGAATCACGCTAAACACCCAATAACTTTGAAATTACAAAAAAATTTCCAATAAGTTTTCCCAATTGCAGATAACCCTATAAATTAGAGCTAGAAAACAACATAAAAGACATTTTGTAGGACAATTTTAGCAAAAACTAACAATACAGTTAAGATTCGAGACTCCAACCTAGACATGAGCAAAGAGGAGAACGAATAAAAAAAGACAATAGATTTTTGTTTTTAGGGTTCAAAATATTTAAAATTGTCATAATGAAAGGGATATTTTTTAATAATTTAAGGGATATTGTGGAGTTTAAATGATGTGTGTTGCACGTGTCATGTCAAAGATAACAGTGTTAACTTTGGTAGTTTTCGACATAATTTATTTTTAATGTGATTTTGAAAGTTATTGTTTGTTTGCTACAAACTGCTAAAAATTCCTGGGGGTTAAGTGTAATTTACCCTTATAATTACTATGCTAAATCTGAGTTTGCTTATTCAAATTTAACCCAAGAACCTGAAATGTGGTCCAACAATGAGCATGTTCGTAATTAGTATATACAGAGAAAATAGAAAAGAAAAAAGATCATTATTCATCTAACCCTAACCTCTCTTAAATAGATATTAGGAGGACATTGTAAAAAAGGCATGAGATAAAATCATATCTAATCAAATCTCATTATTTCTCAACAATATCTCATAATATCTCCTAAATCTAAATACAAATAATATCTAACACTTCCCCTCAAGTTGGAGCATAAATTACTATATATGTCCAGCTTATTATAAATCAAAATAAATAACTAGTTGCAAGAGCTTTGACAACGTTATCTTTGTCTGAAATACTTGAAGACGTTAACAATTAGAAAAATATAGTAATAGCCGGTGGAAACCCTAGGTGGGTCCGCTAGTAGAAACTATAGGCGGGTAAGCTAGTAGAAATCCTAGATAAGTACGCCAGTAGAAGAAATATTAGGTGGGTCAACCAGTAGAGAGAAATCCAAGGTGGGTTAGCTAGTAGAAAGAAATCATAAGCAGGTCAGCCAGTTGAAGCAACGTTAGAATCAACTACGCATTTTTACGTCAGAATCAAATGCATGGCGTTTTATTGAGGTTCAACAACGATTTAGTAAATAAGTGATGTAGAAATCAAGATGTTGTTGAAGACATGGAAGATGTTGTCGTAGTTAGGATCGAGTAGGCTCTGATACCTTGTAGAGAAAAAAGTGAGGGCAAAAGATTATTATTCATGTAACCCTAACCTCTCTTAAATAGAGATTAGGGGATATTACGAAATAGGTATGAGATAAAATCGCATCCAA
This sequence comes from Asparagus racemosus, assembly GCA_037177215.1. NCBI lineage: Eukaryota > Viridiplantae > Streptophyta > Magnoliopsida > Asparagales > Asparagaceae > Asparagus > Asparagus racemosus. Next base: position 16,656,089 of record JBAKGM010000279.1, on the reverse strand, counting down.
TCATATCTCATAATATCTCAATGATATCTCATAATATTTCCTAAATCTAAATACGAATAATATTTAACAATATAATATGCCGATATGACATGCACATACAAAAAAGATATGATATGATACATTATAAACATGGGATACAATGGCGAATCCATGATTTTATCACAATGATGCCCGCGTATAACTTAGTGGTGCCATAATTAGAAATTAAAAGTAAAAGTTGACAATCCAATAATATCATGTGGCACTAGTTCAGAGCAGCTTTAAAGTTACATACAAAATTAGAAAGCATGCCCTTGTTATCTTATTGAGAGTAGGTATTTTACCATGAGGCTGTCAATAATCGACGCTTACGTCGTCTGGCTTCCAGCTGGCTGCCGGAATAGGTGTTTCATAACCAGTAATTAGTTCAATGTTGTTGTAGTGTACTTCATTTGGGTTAAAGCCCAAGGATTCCGGTGTAACAAGAGCTTGCATGCCTCCTATAAAACTCTGCGGCTCTGTCTGGCAACAGGTTAGTAGAGAGGTTAAGAAAATTTAAACCTTTGTTAACTATCTAAACAATAAAAATGCGCAAAGATTAAACAAACCTGCATGTGACCATTGCCTCCTAGTTAACCCGTCATTTGGCAGGTTAACAACTCCGTGTGAGGAGGTGGAGTAAATTTTTACTATGCCTCCTCACTCAGAGAAGTGAGAGAAGTTTTTTTTTTTTTTAACTAACAGCTAGCATATTAATTGAACAGAGTGAAGCTTTGTTGGAGAAAAAGTATTTGGAAAGATATTGTTATACCCTAAAGAATTTATAATGTGCCGCTTCACTACAGTCATATGCCCATGTGATTGACACGTGAGTGATAAGGAAGAAATGACCATGATCTCTCCGCCCCTAAAGAGCTTGGGAGTAGCATCCCAGCGAGGAGAGCTCAAGAAAATTCAAACTTGGGAACCCGAGCTCCCCTTGATAAAAATAGGTTCTTTTTGTGATAAAACTGTTAGTAAGAGGAAGGATATTCCTCTGTACACATGTCTAACATTTGCACTATTCCCTTTTTAATAAACAAAGTACAACGTCCGAAGTAAAAACTTTGCCTTATTCAGATCAATCTAGCGGTGACGCACGTCACCTCTCTCTCTTCATGTGCTATCATAATCGTCTAACTCTCTATTTAAGGGATGAATAGTGATTACTTTTCCTAATGTAACTCTCTGTAGGGTTTGGCTGTAGTTACTGTTTTCTTAAATATCTTTAGAGGGATCTTAACTTAGGCATCGGAGGGCATACCGGAGCCCCCAACCAGTGATCACTTTGGCATCACCTAACGAGATGTTGAGTGTGAAGGCTAAGGAGAAGGAGAACTCGAGCTAATAGAACATCTTATTGGAGGTCTAGTTTCCCTTATTCATTGCCCTTAACTAGAGGAATAATCTGTAAGAAATTTAGCGTGTAACAACAGATGACACCATCTAAGGTAAACCTCTCTAATAAGGCCTCGTTATGATGGCCGGAGAGTCTTGTTCTAATCCTAACCCTTCACCCAACACTCATGGGGTAAATATCTCCCAACCCAAATTTTGATGACAGGTTTCAAGGCTAGAAAAGAATTCATCTAGATGAACAGTCATTTTACCAACTATTTTGCTCACCTCACCAAAATGCTCAAGGCTACGTTGGCTCGAATGCTGACACACAGCTTCCACAACCATCTACTCCGGAGACCCGGACCACCAGTGATCCTCCCGAATAGGATATTCTCAAACTTGAATGCGTGGTAGAAAAAACGAGCATCCACTACGACATCGGGCTCATCCCATCTCCCCAGTTCAACCTCGTAATGTTGACACTAGCAAGAGCTCGAGTCAGGAGTTGACCCGAGTTTGTAGAACTCCTCAGTCCCTAACTCCTTGAGCACCAGCTCCACCCTCCTAAAGTATCCGAATAAACCCCTAATATACCTCCACAAAGAGCTCCCTCACATGGGCCATGCCCTCATCCTTCCATGTCGTTCACTCAGACCCAACATCCTTTAGTCAATTTACTTCAAGGCCACCCCTAATGGCACACCCACCCTTTGCGAATGCTGATTGGAGTCCAACCCCAACCTCGATGATGTCCCCAAATGGGGTCTGGACCAACCAATCCACGAGCCGTATGTTTCTTCTCATGTGAACAACATACCCGGATACGACCCTGTCTAAGGTGCCCTCACCAATGCGATCAAAGGAAACACTCCACTATCAGATAAGATCATGGCAGCGGTGCCCCCAAGACTCAAAATCCCATACAGGATGGTGTACAAAGGCCTCGGGGATCTCGAACATCATCTACAAAATTATAAAATAGCTATGCAACTATTAGATGCTCCCGATTCAATGATGTTCAAAGCATTCCTGAACACACTATCTAGCCAAGCTAAGGATTAGTATAATGCTTTACCTAGAAAATCTATGCATTTCTTCAAGCAACTTGGACATTGTGGTAACCTTACTTCAGGTCAAGCAACGCCCCAAAGAATCGGTCTAAGATTACATTAAGTGTTTCTAAGCCCAAAGGTTTAGAGGTAGACAACCCTAAAGATATCATTGCCATATCAGCCATCATGGATTAAATCAAAGATAAAGGCTTCACTGAGAATTGTTAGATAATCCTCCATCAATAAATTTATGACTAGAGCTCGTCAACAAATTGTTAGAGAAAATCAATACAAATAATTAAAATCAATTCCAAATCGAGTTAGAAACGCAGGCCTGAAAGGGGTAATCGTGTGATCACTGCCCTAGAACAATAGTCGCCGCCTTCGCAGAGACG
>JBAKGM010000279.1:16641513-16653183 GCA_037177215.1 Asparagus racemosus | reverse complement strand
ATTTGGCAGTACTTTTGTGATATTGGACATATAATAATGTGTAATAACTCTACTTAGGACTCTGATAGTGTAGTATCATTTCTTTAGCTTTTCCTACTAAGTTAGTATTTTATTGATTATGTTGTCAACTTTGTAATTCTGGGCGTTGTATATTTCGGTTGCTTTACTCTACTCTTTGGTATTATTAATTAGATAGGAATGTATATAAGAATTGAGCAGGTCGACTCTTCATCTTGCGGTCGAATCAAGCCCAATTTTTATATACCTTTCGAGCTCCACCTCAAAATGTTTTAGGGGCCATTACAGACGATCGCCCTTATCTTAGCAATACCAGATGGGTTAGGAAGTTACTCCATTCTTAATAATGCATTCGGCAAGGGACTTGGGTGTGTGTCGATACAAAATGGTGAGATGATCACTTAAGCCTTGAGAAAGTTGAAACCTCGTGAAAGAAATTATGTCACTCGTGATCTAGAGTTAGTTGTAGTCATCTTTGCCTTGAAGATCTGAAGACACTCCCTGTAGGGTAAGCAAGTTGATGTTTTCATTGACCACAAAAGACTAATGTACATATTCTCCTAGATGGAACTCAACATAAGGTAGAAAATATGGTTAGAGTTGTTAGCATATTATGACATGGTTCTACAATATCACCCAGTAAAGGTCAATGTAGTACCCAATGCCTTGAATGAATAGTCAGAGTTTATGATGTTAACATCTCGCATAGATTTAGCTGAAGAGTTCTCCATGTTGCAGATTGAAGTGTTGCCTCCAAATGCAGGGCAACAATTGAAGATGCTTCAAATAGTTTCCAATCAAGTAGAAAGGGTTTGAATAGAGCAAACAAGCGATGAGAGAATCCAAGAGTTGAAGAAACTAGTTGAGGATGGGAAATGGGTAGATTTACGCATAAGGGAAGACGAGGCCCTAATGTATGGAGATCGTCTGTGCATGCCGAAAGGAGATGTTCGGAGAGAGCTAGTAATAGAAGCTCACTCCTCAGTATACATCATGTGTCTAAGTAGTACCAAGATATATCATGACTTTCACTAGAGATTTTGGTAAGAAGGTATGAAGAAGGAAATCGCCAAGTTTGTTTTCCAATACATGACTTGTTAGCAAGTCAAAGCCAAGAATCAGAGTTTAGGGAGTCTATTATAGCTATTATCCATTAACCAATGGAAGTGGGAGCAAAATACCATAAATTTGTAATGGTGCTACCCTGAGAGGTAGCAACGTAGTATGGGTCATTGCGGATAGATTGACCAAGTCAATGCACTTCATACCATTCAGAGTGGGCAGCCTACCAATCAGCTCATTGAGAGATACGTGTAGGGGATTATACAACTTCACAATGTACCTCTTAGTATCGTGTCTGACAGAGATACCTATTTTCTATCACACTTTTGGTAAGAGGTTCATGCTAAGCTAGACGCTCATCTTCATTTCAATATGGCTTATCAGCCACAAACTGATGATCAGTCCGAGCGTACCATTAAGATTTTTGAGGACATGCTGAGGGCATGTATGATAGACTTTAAGAGGGACATGTGAGTGCTGTATACATATTGTAGAGTTTTCCTACAATAGTAGTTACCAGGTCAGTATTCAAATGGCACCGCACGAGGTGTTGTATGGCTGAATTTGTAGATCGCCAGCTTGTTAGGATGAAGTTGGAGAAAGGAATATGCTAGGTCTGGAATTAGTGATTAGGACCATGGATAAGATACAAGTAATGAAGGATCAATTGAAGAGAGCTTCATATCACTAGAAAAGTTGGGCAAACATAGGCCAAAAGCCTTTAGAGTTCAAGGAAGTTTATCATGTATTCTTAAGGATTTCACCAACATAGGAGTTATACGCTTTAAGCAAGGGAGAAGTTGAGCCATATATATGTATGCCCATTTGATGTCTTAGAATGTGTTGGGGAAGTAGCTTATCATTTAGCTTTGCTACCATATTTGCTAGAGTGCACAATGTTTTCCATGTTTCACAATTTTGACAATACATTCTGGGGGATGGCCATGTCGTGGACATCTCTGATTTGGAAGTCGAAGACAGTAACTCATTCTGATAAGAACTTGTCGCTATCATAAACCAAAGTGAGAAGATCCTTAAGAATCATAGTATTCCGCTCGTCTTTGTCTCTTGGGATCCCAACCATCCAAGTAAGGCCACTTGGGAGAGAGAGAACGAGATTTTTGTCCTATATCCACATCTTTTTTATTAGGAGGTTATCTTTTCCTTTTGATTCTTGTTCCACACCTTGTTTTCTTCGAGGAAAAAATTTTCTTTTTAGGGGCATATGGTCTAAGGAACCTAACCCACCTCAAATCATTTTTAACTGTAGATCTTGATCGTATAAATATAAACAATCTGATTTTGTTGAACTCTAGATTTATAACACGTGTCACATTTTTTATTCAAGTGGAAGGTTAAAACTATTATTTTTATCTTTCTTTAAAAATCAGTTTTAACCTTTTCTAACTTGTTTATTTTGGGTTTGCATTATGGCTTGGGCTTTAAGAAAGATAATGGGCTTTAAAGCATATTTTTTATCCACTAGAAGAGTATCCATTAACACACAATACACCTCATAATATCTCATACAAAAAGCACCATTTTCTCTCCCTCAAAAACTAGGGCTAGGGTTTTGGAGAGCTTGCAGGCCAAAAGAAGAGAAATCTACACTCCAAGACAAGTATTTTTGCTTACTAATTGATCATTTCAAAATTCTAATTTATGGGCCTTTTAGATCTTGATTTCCTCTATCTTTTTAACTAAGAAAACTTTAATTTTGATTACTTTCCAAATTTGTGGGTTTGGATCAAGGGGAGGATTTCTCTAAGAGGTGGATCTTAATCCACAATCTCTTTCAAGAAGAAGGACCCAATATTGTAGATAGATGATGTATTCGCAAGATTGAGTCTTTATTTCATGATTTGAGGTATTTTTTATGGGTTTTTGTGTGTTTTGAGATCTCTGCATTCTTTTGATGTTTTTGAATTGAAATGAGTAGTTTAGATGAGGGGTTGTCCCCATTTTTAGTTTGGATAGCAAGCCCTCGAGGTCCAATGGTGGATTACTGAATACTTAATGGTTTGAAATGCAAATTGGTAGAATAGTTTTCTTTTGGCAGTACAAAACTGGGATAGAAGTTGGTTTTTAATTTGATTTTGAATCAAGTGAGTATTTGATCAAAAAAATTTTCGGAATCATGGTTTTTAGCATGAGTGCACACGCTTAACTTGATGAGCGCACGCACTCAGTGAAATGCAGAGAGCAGAATGTTTTACAGTGTTTGAGTGAACGTGCCCAAATAATGAGTGCATGCGCTCAAACAGGTTTTTCAAAGATGATTTCTATTTTGGTTTTTTTTTGAGTTTGCTGTCAAAACTTGGTTGACATGGTATCAGCGTGAGCACAGCGCCTAACCTCCCAGCGCGTGTACTCAACACAAGAAAATAGATTCTTTTAGTTTTAAGAATTTGATCTGTTAAACTTGTTTTTCATATGTCTTTAGCTTCCTTGCATAGATTATGATATCATTTATGCAATTACGCTTGGTCTTGACATCTTGAGATAAAGTAGTTGATATATTAGTCGCTTGGCTATGTTCGTTTCTTTGAATTCATGATATATCCATGTTTAAGTATGCAAGTAAGGTATGTTGTGCTATGTTATCGTATATTGTTATCGTATGATCTTGCTATGTTATGTTATGCTTTGCTTTGACCTAGAATTCATGAACATTATGCATGTTGGCCTGGGTTATTCCTTAAACCATTGTTTGCTTGGTACGTTATCAAGAGACTTGGCCCAAGAGATATGTATGATTAGGCACCATGATGTAATATCTATACAATAGCAATGATTGCCTATGTTTGGATATTGAGTGTGTCCTACATGACACTAAATCAAGAACCTTCTCTATTTTGAAATCAAGAAAGTTCTCCATTTAGGATATATTACGACCGTGAGTGGAGGCCGAGGATTCTCCACCACCAAAAACTTGATCAAGTATAGAATATGATAAACCAAGAAATAGGAATTAAGAAAGAGATCAAATATCCACGTGTATCAAGTCATGATGACTTGCTTCGGTATTTGACGGGCATGTTTCGTTTGTTTTGGAAACCCAGTCAGAGAGGGCACCCACTAGATGAATGTTCTCTATGGATTGAGTTATTCAGGCCTAGTGCATAAATATCATATATAACCAAATGATGAATATGTTCACGTGGGTTAATTAATGGGAGGGATTTGGACATCTTATAGATAATGTGTGGCCTATGTTTGTGTTTGAGGGCGAGTGCCAAATGAGTCTGTGCACAGAAACCAAGTAAAGTAAGAGTCTAAGTAATGTAACCAGCGGGTACATTAAACACACATTATCTTGTGAGAGCTTTCCCTAAATAAGATTAAGAAAAAACTGTTTAATTAGATGCGCACACTACCTTTGCATCACACTCCAAGAGCTAGGTACTCTCTTACTATTATCTCTGTATTGATGTTGTTCTTGTTATTTGCTTTTATCTGTTCTATGTTCTGAATCTTGTGAAATGCATGTTCTTTCCATTAAAGCAAGCAAAGTGGTACAGTTATATAGCATTTCTTATGCTTAAACCAGGTACTCATCCATGATACATGTTACATATGCACAAACCATCCTTCATTGTACCACTTACTAGACGGCTTTCTAACCATCTTGGCTTGCACCCCAGTGGTGAACCCAAACCATCCACCCCTGCTTTCAAGCACACCGGAATTCAGTGATCTTCCATAGATGGAGTTCTTATTAACCAGCTTGCCTATCAGTTATTTAGCTCTGTTTCAGCATTTTTACCAGACCTTGTTCTTTATGTTCATCTTTCTGCTGCTATGTAGTGATTCTGATACATTTGACAGTTGTAGTAGTTATTTCAGACTTACGAGGTCGTGTGACCTATCTTTGTGTATCCGAGTTTATGACATTGATATTCATGATATCTTTTATATTAATCGTTAACTGTGAGACTTGTTGATATTTGCTGAGTATCTTGCTTCCACTGTGAATTTATACAGAATATTTTCTTATGTCATATATTAGTTCCTTGTATTTGTATTTATGTGTGATTCTATGATTATGTTCTATGTATGGTGAATGTGATGTATGTAGCGATCATTGATATAGGCTTAACTTAGTCATGTGTTGTTTGACCTGATTGTATACATTACCTAGCCTAGTCACATGCTTGTTAGGTGCTTCTAGGACACGAGGTGTGACAGGATTATTGAGAATTTGATCAAGAAGAACTATCTGAAGAAATTTGTTGATAATCAGTGCAACCCACCTGCTCAAGAGCAGGGTTGGGACTAAAGACCCATGAAGCACGAAAGGTTGAGATCTTTGTGTTGAGAAAAAATGAAGAAAGACGTGTTCAACCTGTTTGGTCATAAACACCATCAGTGAATGACCTACACTCGGAGGGTTGACCAAAAGATTAAGGCAACTATATGCACACGGTCTTAACAAAGTCAGGCCCATTGGCCTAGGACCACCCCCTGCCGATTATTTATTGGGAAGAAATGACCATGATCTCCCCTTCTCTCCTATAGAGGTCAAAAGTAGCTTCCCAGCAATGAGCTCGAGAACAATCAAACTTAGGAACCTGAGCTCATTTTGATATAAATGTGCTCCTTTAATCATGAAACATTAACCAGAGTAAGGATATTCTTTAGTGCACGTGTGTGACATCTGCACCATTCCCATTTTGGTAAACAAAGGACAACAGTCCAAGCATAAACCATCTTATTCAAATCAATCTAACGATTACAAGTGTCAGCCCCCTCCCCCCATCATGCCCATCTAACTCTCTACATAAGGGATAAACAGTGGTAACTTTCTCTAACCTAACTCTCTCTAGGATTTTTTGCCGCATTTATAGTTTTCTTTACTAGCTTTGGAGAGATCCTAACTTGGGTATCGGAGGGCGCACTGGAGCCCCCAACCAGGGATCACTGTGACGCCCGCCTAACAAGACGTTGAGTGTGAAGGCTAAGGAGAAAAAGGACTTCAGCTAATAGCGGATATTATTGGAGGCCCAGTTCCCTTATTCATTCCCCTTAGGAGGAATAATCTGTGAGAAATTTATTGTGTAACAACACAATCCAAAGTTAGAGAGAGAGAGAAAGGTGTTCCCTTTCTGAAATTACCCAAAAGACAATTGAGAGTGTCGAAGAGTATTTATTCAGTAAGTAGGCAATGTTTCATATGTTTCTTTTCTCTTTTGATAATTGAGTGTGTTTAGATACCATGGTGATTTTTTGTTGTGTTTTTCACCATGTGGTTTTCTCTTAAACTGTTTTCAAAACACTATGTGAGTTCTTTTTGTCAAAGCTAGTTTGATCTTTTCCATAAATATATTATTTTATATTATTATAAAGTATATTATATAAAGAACTTTTTAATGTAATATATTAAATATACATTGATAGTATACATTCTATTAATTATAATATATAATATTATGATTATATTATAGTATATTGTTTTATAAATACACAAAATATTATATCATATTAAACAATTTTTAATTATTATACTAACTATAGTGTAATATTTAATAATATAATATGTTAACTATAATATAATATATTTTGTTAAAAATATACTTTATTAATTATTTCAACATATTATAAAAGAATTTCATTATAATATAAGATATTAAATTAATATAATATATTATATTATTATAAATATATATTAAGATATAACATACTATATTATGTAAAATTTATTTTTTTTAATTGTTACGTTGCTATCATATATTTTATTGTAGTTTAATGTATTTTATTATAATTTAATAGTTTTTAAATATAATAAATTAAGTTAATATAATATAGTATAACAAGATATTATATTATTATCATATAAAAATTAAATATAAAGTATTATATTATAGTAAAAATCTATTATATTAATTAATTACATCAACTACAATATAATTTTTATAATATATTATGTTATATTTAAATAACATTAGGTAAATTAATAAATATGTTGTTATAATAAAATTATTAAAATATGATAATAAAATTATAATATTTTAATAAAATTATTAAAATATGATCTTTCACTGGAATATGCATTAAATTTTAATATAATATTTATGGAAAATTGTGTCAAGACCCCAATATGAAGAACCTCATGTGAGTAGCCCCTTCAACCTTTCCCCATTGTGAATCAGACCCAAAAAAACTCAATTAATGTATTCGGGCCCCTCTAGGTTAGTCATACAGAGGAAAGCTATGATATTCCTCATAAACCCTAAAATGCCCTTCTCCTTCCCAATGAGCAATTAATGGTGATCTGATGGTGGAATTAGAGGGAAATTTCCCTCCATTTTTCTCTATCATAAGAAATAACTCTTTATGTAATATTTTAGGGTTTTTGCTCTTCAACTATCAATACTCCTCTTGTCCTAAAATTCTCTCCATTACTCTTTCTACCTTCCCTTCATTAATGGCTAAGAAGGTTATCATCTACATGGTCTCCTCAAGTGAGAAAACAGCTTTCCCAATGATTAACTCTTCAACCACCATTATGAAATTGAAGTTTGATGTGTCAAAGAGGTTAAAACTTCCATACGATTCTTTATCGTTGGCATACAAAGATGAAACAAATGGCAACTTCAATTTTCCTATTGAGAACGAAGATGATTTGTCATGTATGTTGGAGCATAGCCACAATATTGGGTGTAAAGAGATTCATATGAAAGCTTTTCAAAAAGCAGAGGATTCGACTTCCCATAACACCCAGCAAGTTCCACAAGATGTGTAAATTATCAGTTTTTTTCAAAAAGAAATTTCTGATTTTTGTTTGAACATCGTAACATGATGAAATTTTAAACAAATACCTGTTAAGTGTGACTAGTAACATGTTAAGTATACGTGTTCATATGTTAAGTTTATGTGGTTGGATGTTAAGTTCAATAGTTTTGATGTTAAGCCTAATGGGTTGGATATTAAGTCTAAAAGGTTGTATGTTAAGTCTAATTGGTTGAATGTTAAGTATAAGAGGTTGAATGCTAAGTCTAATGAGTTGAATGTTAAGTCTAATTAGTTGTATGTTAAGTCTAATGAGTAGAATGTTTAGTATAAATTGTTGTATGTTAAGTCTAACGAGTTGTATGTTGAGTCTAATGGATAGGATGTTATTTCTAATGGGATGAATGTTAAGTCTACAGGATTGAATGTTAAGTCTAATCGGTTGAATGTTAAGCCCAATGGGAAGAATGTTAAGTTTAATAGAAGAATGTTAAGTCGAATCGGTTGAATGTTAAGTCTAATAAAAAGAATGTTTGGTCTAATGAGAAGAATGTTAAGTCTAAGCGGTTGAATGTTAAGTCTAATCGAAAGATTGTCAAGTCTAATGGGTTGAATGTTAATTCTCGTTTGTTAACTCTAATAGGTTCAATGTTAATTTTTGTAGTTAGGATGTTGAGCGTGAGCATTAACTTGTTTAGCTTTTATTATTTGTTGTTGATTTTGTATTCTGAATATTTTTTAAAAATGTGCATCATTGCCCCCCACTTTGAACTCAAAATGTAATTATAGTGTGCCGACGTCAACATGTGTTTCAGATAGGATTCCCAATGATAACCCGTCTGGGGATAATGTTATGATAATGACATGATCAGCAATTCAGAGAGGATTCCTGCTTGGGGCACACTGCTTTCATCGAGGAGGCCGTGTGACCATCATCAACTTCGCCACATCGCTCACGAAGTGCAATCGACGATGCAGATTTTGCTTCAGTTTTGTGTTTAGACCATTTTTCACAGCCGCCGTCATCTTGCCCCTACCATCCATTGCAATGAACAACTTTGAAATCGTGATCAAATACTTCCTTAGACACCATTTTCACCAAGCAAACCCTAACCCTAAGTTGAAATTAAAGGGGGAGAAAGAAGTAAAATTTGAAATTTTTGGGTTCTTGTTAATAGTAGAAGAGAGAGGGAGGGGGTACTTAAAAGGAGGGTGGGTGCGGTTACCAATATTATAATGTCATGTCTTAAGGGTTTAGTAGTAATTTTAGGTGGGCTTTTTCTCTAACTGCTTACTTGGCGGTCTAAGTGGGGCCTTGACACAAATATTTCTAGTATTTGGGGCTGAAACACAAGGCCCAAAATTCAGAGGGACTGGTCACATGGGCTAATTCATATTTAGGCCTTGACATAATTTTCCCAATATTTATTAAAAATATCCAATTTTATGCTATAATATAATAGATTATATTTTAGTTATTAATATTGTAGTAATTATCATATAATATTTTATATAATAATGTTATAAATTAATTATTAATATTAACTATATAATAATATATTATATTATATAGTACAAATATAGCATATTATAATATTTTATAATATATTATATTAGGTATTCTTAGTATAATATATTAATCATAATCTATTATATCATTTATATAATATGTTAAACATACAACACTAAAAAATTTCAGAAGGATGGGGCTTCAAACAAAGCACCCAGCCCTGACTACATTACTAATATCGAAAAAACTTTGTATGCATATTAGTAGGTAATCATAATTATAAGCATAAAAACTTTAAAAATAAAGGATCGCTGCTGATTTAAAAGATGACTATACAATTCTCATGAGCATTTCGTTCCATACCCAAGATAAAATCGACCACAATCCACAGTTATTGGTGACAAATTACAATATAAAAACAAAGTGACCTGTACGATATTTAACATGAAACTAGAAGCAGACGGAATGTTAAGACAGAGCATTAATAAAGCACGATGGGTATCGTAATACAAAATTTGGTATATCTTCGTAAAATTCTCCCCTCAATACGAAAAAAATGTGGGAAAATCAGGTGACAGGATATCATCTGTCACTTGCCACCCTCCTCGTTAGATAATCTATGGACTCTTCATTCTAGAGTTACACCTCGAGTATATAGCACGAAGATCAGAATTTCCTCTTGAAGATACAAGCATATGTTAACCTTGTGCTCAGATCATATCTTTCATTTTCAGGCACTCAAACACCAACCAATACTGGATTCCTTGTTGGGGCTTCTCAAACTTTGGCCCCAAGATATCGTTTCACGAGAAGCATTGCTAACTGCTCTTGCTGCTTGAAAGATTTATATGTCGTCTAACATGCAGTGGAAGTGTGCCATTAAAAACATACTCAAGGCATTCTCCAAAGGGCTCCATCCTCTTCGCCGCACTTTTTATGTACATACTTTATATTCTCTACTGATTTGCAAATCCCACTGCAGCTCCAATCGAAGGATGCTATGCATACATTCCCAGCTTGGGCCTTCCACTCACAATCTAGAGAAAGAAAATTACACATCAGGGTTGTTATGTTTAGAAAGTAACTTGATCCAAGAGATTTTGTTTATAGGAAAGTCAGAAGGAAACATTTACGTAATTTTCAAATGTAAAACTGAAATAAACGTATTTGGATTCTCTCCGCTATCAAAAAGCAGCAGAGAGACCACTCCTAATAATATGATTAATCAAGTAGGAATGAGCCTCATAAACGAGAGTTATAACAAATAAAATTTGAAATGAATCACAATTGTTGACTAGAAAACAAACAGCTGTGATTAAAAAGTGGTCTTTCCACTGTTGTTCGATAGTGGAGACTGGAGAGGATCCAAATATGAAATAAACTCCTCTAACTTAGCTAGTATATTAAATAGTCTAGTATGGGTGAACTGCTGAAATTTGGGAAAACCATTAACATCTTTGGAAAAGAGGAAACAAACCGGGTGGAGTTCCACAGCACATATTGCGCTCATCAATATGATCAACATCTAGTCCTATAAACCAAGCACCCAGTGATACATCTTCGTTAGCATATTTGTGCAATATAGGCCTACAAATGGAAGAATAAAACTGTTTTAGAACAATTTTTAGGATTAATTGTGGATAGACCCCATACACTATAGCCCAACTGCAAATAGACCCCTAGTAGTTCTATTGTTGCGAATAGACCCCTGAGTGAACTTTTTTCACTCTTAAAAACAACAAGAAGAAAGCCTTTATCCTAAATTTTGGCCTTCTTGTTGTTGTTTTTAAGAGTCAAAAGTTCACTCGGGGACTATCCACACCAATACAACTACAGGTGTCTATCCACAATTGGATGATAGCACAGGAGTCTATCCACAATTGGATGATAGCACAGGAGTCTATCCGCAACCAACCCTATTTTGTATTGAAAAAAAGAAGAATGAGTTGAGTTGCATTTCGAAGACTTGCTTACTGGTTGATGGAAATATAGGTCGCCAGATCTTTGGTGATAGCATAAATCTGTCCTGTTGCATGACGAAAATACTTGTTCCCTTCCTCTCCAAATTTCCAGTACTCTGGTTCATGATACCTCACATTCCTATTTGGATGCAGAAAGTACAACTTAGATAAGAATGTTGACACAAACAAGAAAACATCTAATACATTTTGGGAGAACTAGAAATTACTTGTCTGAAAGGACTGGACCAGACTTCATACAACCTATGTAAGCTCTTGGCTTTGATCTTTGTCTCTGAAGAGTTGTGACTAGCATACCTTCATATAAGATTCACTCAGTAATTTGTTCACTACAACACGAACAATATATCATTCAAACAAAAGAAATCATAT
>JBAKGM010000279.1:16621004-16641413 GCA_037177215.1 Asparagus racemosus | reverse complement strand
GGTCACCTGTGGTGACCGTTGTAGCCAGGCCGGGCCGGGCTTACCCCGGTCTGGCTCGTTTGGCCGGCACTGTTCCGAGCCAGGCCGGGCCTGGACTGGAGGGCTTTTTGGACAACCCTATGGCTATCACTTCTCTCAGCAGAAGTTTGCTAAAGACATCATCCAACGTGCCAGCCTAAGAGATCCCAAACAGTTCAGATGCATCTTGAATTGAATGTGAAGCTCGAAGCCATTGATGGTGACCCACTACTTGATGCCACGCAATATCAACATCTTGTAGGGAGTCTAGTATACCTCACCATCACTAGACCTGATATTTCACACGCTATTCATGTGCTCAGTTAGTTTGGTGCTGCCCCACACTCCTCTTACCAAGCTGCACTACTTCGTGTTCTACGCTACCTTGGTGAGACTCCAGGCATGGTGTTGGTCTTTTCAGCAACATCATCACTCACTCTCCATGCCTATAGTCATGCAGACTGGGCATGCGATACTATAGACCGATGATCCACTATCGGCTACTGTATATTTCTGGGTGACTCCCTCATCTCTTGGAAATCAAAGAAATGAGACGTTGTCTCTCGCTTTAGTGCGGAATCAGAATATCATGCTATGACGTCCACCACCACAGAGATCATATGGCTACGCTGACTCGTTCTTAACATGGGCATCCCTTCCACAATGGCAACTCCTCTTTATTGTGACAACATGAGTGCAATCAAAATCTTCAGCAATCTAGTTTTTCATGAATGAACGAAGCATATCGAGATCGATTGTCACTTCACTTGTCATCATTTTTTGGCTGGCACAATCTCACTTCCCTATGTGAATACCGATCTTTAGCTAGCAGATCTATTCACCAAAGCTCATACCATACAGCGACATTTATTTCTTCTTGGCAAACTACCTTTGGTCAACCCTATTGTAGTTTTGGGGGTATTAAATATTGTATATACGGTTCTTGTTTAGTTGCACATCGAGTAGAGTAGCACAACAATTCTATTTACATTGCATATATAAATAACAATATCAATAAAGATCAATATTCTTTCCTCCCAAAAGCTCTGTTCTTAACAATGGCGGCGGGGTGGGGGGGGGGGAGTTGGATATTCAAGATAAATCATTACTATTAGTTAACCCTCACAAGAAAGCATTCCTACCTATGGATAAACCAAAGCTAAATATTACAAAAAATTCTCAACTCCATTACAGTAATAATAATAATAATGTCAGGCTAGAATTATTTTGCTACAAAAGTCACATCAAAAATGAAAATCTAAAGGTGATGAAATTTCCTCAGTTTCCATTCTTTATGTGATCAAATTCTCTATAATCTTGGTTACGGATAATTTCTACAGTTGATTATGTGGATGAATAGTATTTGCTCATTGAGTGGGTCCGACAAGTAAAATATTATTTTGTATAATTTAGGTAGAGAATAGAATTCATGATGTCCAATGAGCGAAGAAATATGATTGATGAATTGCTGATGTTCTCTACAATCAAAGATATAGAACATTTTTATCTGTTTTTTTCAGAGCATTTTCTAACGAAATCAAAGTAACTTGTAAAATAGGAAATCAAACTGATTGACTCTTCATTTAAAAACTTTGGGAGAAAGAAGTCCCCAACTATACAATGAAATAGAATCACACGACTCTGCTTCAAATTGTTAGTTTTTCAAGAGAATAATCCTCGAAAAGTAATATACATGGACTAATTTAAAATAACTAGTAGGATTTGAGTGGGGGTGGGCATGGGCTGGGTCGGGCCCCAACATCGGCTCGCTCGCATTGTTATCGAGCCGGGTTAGACCCAGAATTGGCCAGATCAGTGTGGGTTGGGCCGAGGATCATGGTCTCGGGCCTGGCCGTGGCCCTAGTGCGGTCTGTGGCCCTCATAAATCCTAGCCAGGTCGAAGCCGACCCACACCAGTTTGGATTGTAGGCTGACCCATGAGTTTGTTATTTTTTCTTTTTTATTACAATTATTTGGTTATATTTATTGTATTAATATTTGTTTTATTATATTTAATTTACTTTTTAATTATTTTAAACTCTAAATATTATGATAAATGATGTTTATAAGTGTACCAATTGTTAAGGTCTCATGTTTCAGACATGTTAGAACATTGTTCGTAGAAGATCTCTTGTTTGAATAATAACAAACTCTCATTTTTTATTGATGATTATTTGAGATTACATATTTCAGGTATAAACAGGTATACAAAAGAGATATGGTAAAAAGATGTAAAAATTAACATTCATGTTGATTTCAGCCATCACAACATTAATGGTCATGAGGACACCATCGATGGTCATGACACAATCGGTGGATTACAGTGCACAATCGGAGAGTAAGCGAAATAAGATTCAAAACCATCGATGGACTACAGGAAATCATTGATGGTCAAACAATATCATTGATAGACTACAATGCACATTTGATGAATTCTAGAAAATAGAATTCAGCTCATCGATGATGGATTACAAGGTACCATCAATGGTGCATAGGGGACCATCAATGGTCATGTTTCACCATCGATGGTGGCAATGTATTTTGACAAATTTGAAGTTTTAATCTCAACCATTCGTCGATCCCTTTCATCTCTAATTTCTACTATGATTCCTATATATTTTTCCTTTATTTTCAATGGCTGTATACGATAGGAAGACATCATATTTTGGAGATGTTATTGCATTGAGAAAAGAGAGAGATTTTATTTTAGGGTTTGCGTGAAGAGTTGATTTGTGATTCAATCCCTGAAGCCTCCTCAAACTCTTTCTCGTAGCATTCAGCATCTTCAGATCATTTCAGTGAGGAGAATTGCCATTGGATTCAACATCATCACCATTTCTTCATCGAGCTTCACTTTAATTCTTTTGAAGAATAATTTGCTTAAAAAAGAGCTATAAGATCTTTTTGATTTGCACTTAAATTGTGTTGGTTGGTTTATTTTATCTTATTTTTATAGCGTAATCAAGCCGATGATAATTGAGGGTTGGGACTAGCTAGGGCTAGGTGTTAGTTATCTATGAGAAGTTAGGTTAGGTGACTGGTTTTAGCTAGATTTCAGGGTGCGGTCTTTATAAGCCTACTAAATTGGGTTGTGATTCAGGTAAACTCTGGTCATAGCTAGGAAACCCCTTTGTGTGTAAGAAGAGTGGATGCATGATTTCTATCGGAACAACTATAAAATATTGTGTGCACTCTGGTTTGTGATTAGTTTGGTTTTCGTTTATTTTGATATTATTTTCGCTGCAAAATCTGTGTTTTAGTGAAAATCTATAGCAAACCTCTTCAACCCCCCTCTAGGCTTGCATCTCAGTTCCAACAAGACATATACTTGAGCTATGATATTTTTGATAGTTTATTCATTCCCTCTACTGTTTTGTTTCTTTATGTATTTCCTATGTAATGTGAAAACAATGAATAGTTTGTTAGATGTAATGTAATATTATGAATGAGCCATACGATGTAAAATGTTAAGTTATGATAGCTCTTTAATCTGCAAGCATGGCCGTGCAAGTCCGCATGTGGGTCGGGCCAAGTACTTTGGTCCCTAGCCAAGCCTTGGACCCGACTCGGCCCGTAGCCTGGGTAGAGCCCGTGTCAGATTTGGTTGGGTAACATATGGACTGAGCCAAGTTATTGCCCATGGCAGGCCGGGCCGGGTCGGACCACGAGCCAACCCGGCCCATGCCCACTCCTAAATTTGAGGAACTAAATATTAATTTCAAATTAATAAGAGGAGTAATTCAAATATTAGAGATTTAAGTGATCAATATCGATAGATATCCAAATGCCATCTTTAAACAATTCCTATATTGTTATAGAAAACTGCATTTGCACCTAGAAAAAAAAACAAAACAAACAAAACATGCAGGGGAATATACAAACTTCATTTGGAAAAGGAAAGTGTTGTTTTTCAAGTGAGAATCACTTTAAAGAAAATTGGAAAAAAGCAACCCAAAAAAAAAGAGATTCGTGCAAGGAATATACAAAAATGCATCTGTAACTAGAAAAAAAAACAAAACAAACAAAATATGCAAGGCATATACAAGCTTCATCATGAAAAGAGAAGTGTTGTTTTTCAAGTGAGAATCACTTTAAGGAATGTATCTGAAAAAAGAAAAAAGAACAAAACAAATAAAACATGTAGGGCATATACAAACTTTATCAGGAAAAGAGAAGTGTTGCTTTTCAAGTGAGAATCACTTTATGGACAATTGGAAAAAAAGTAAGTGATCATCAAATTTTATTATATTTTTACACCCTCATTATTAATTTCATTTGAATAAATATATTACTAATAACATATTTTATCTTAATTTACAGGTTAATGAATTAGAGCCCAAAAGAGTCAAATTCTCATATTTTTCTACCATTTACTGAAGCCAAATATCAAGCCAAAAGGAGGCCCAAAAAGTCCAAGGAACTAAGAAGAAATCGGGTCAAGAAGTCAACAAAAGTTTCAATTCAATTACAAACTAATCAGTTGATCAACAGATTGACAAATTGGTCGGCCAACTGATTGGTCAACCGATTAGTTTGTAACTGAATCAATTTATGCCTGAGATTTAATCATTGTTCCCCAAGCCAAATCCAAAGACTCTTATTCATTCTTGTAGGTTATAAATAGGGGTAGAGGGTGAGGGATTTGAGTGTAAAAGTTTTTGTAAAACTCGATTTGAAAAGGAGGGTTACCCTTAATTGAGAAGACCTACCAAAATTGTAAATTTTATTTGTAATTAATAAGAAAAATTTTGCCTCTTTGAAATTTTCTTTTCTTCTCTTTATCGATTGATGAAAATGAAGATGAAGGTGAAGATGAAGATTTACTTTTAAGGAACTAACCCTGATAATCATATTTTTATTACAATTTTACACCCTCATTATCTATTTTATATCAATAAATATGTCACCAACAATATGTTTTATCTTAATTTGCAGGTTAATGAAGAATTAATGAATAAAATATAAAAAGAACTCAAATTTCCTCATTTTTAACCTTTTATTGAAGCCCGGGATCAAGCTAAGCAATATATAGAAACTGAAGAAATAAGGATCCAATATGAAAAGAAATCAAGTCAAAATCATGTTCAAGATATTAGCTACAAAGAAACGACGATATCTCTCGATCCGGTAATATATGAAAATCACCTATCTCGACGAGACGAAGCTAGCTGCATTTTCGATCAGCTAACCGATTGGTCAATCGAGTGTTTGACCAATTAGTTTGTAACAACTTATTTTGTGGCTAAGGTTTAATCCTTGGAGTCCAAGTAAAATCCAATGGTTCTTGTTACTTGCTGTAGACATAAATAGGGGTAGAGGGTGAGGGGTTTGAGTGTGACATATTTTGTAAAAACTCTATTTCGAGAAGAGGTTTACTCTTAATTGAGAAGACCTTCTAAATTTATAACTTTTTATTGCAATTAATAAAAAAATACTTTCACGCCTTTATATTTTCATTTCTTCTCTTTGTCCAAGGATGAAAAGAGAATGAAGATGAATATAAGATGAAGATGATGGTTTGCTTTTTATATTTTTCTTTTCTTTTCTTGTAATATTTTCTTTTTATGCTTATTTAAATACTTTGTAGAGTAAATTTATATTCATGTCTTTACTTTTATGTATTTACTTTCATGTCTTTATTTTCTTGCATTTATTTTATAATTTAGATTTTATTCTCTTGCACTATGCACCTTGAGGCTAGAACCCTCTTGGGATTAGTTTTATTTTATTTTTTTCTTTAATTCACCTTGAGGCTAGAACCCTCTAGAGAATTGTCCTTTTCTAAATGTGGAGCTAATATTTGTGGAAATTCTATAAATTATTTTAAACTAGCTTTATATCCTACATATTCACGTAAGATTGAGATTAGCTAAGTGGTTCTATTCTAGATTCCTCATATCTTTAATTAATCCTCCATATTTTACATTATTGATCTTCCTCTTTATTCTTGATTTTCATTTGTTTGTTTTATTTTCCTTTATCTTATTCATCATTCTTTCTCCTCTCTCAATCTTATTTTGCTCTTATTTGCACATATTCATAACCACTCTCATATCTCTCCATAACCCATCACCTTTCTTTTATCACACTCCTAATTATTGCAAACACAACATAAGAACCGATTTTAATTAACTTTTGCAACACCTTCCTCGTGGGATCGATAACTTTTTATACTATAACTTGATAGTTGTATACTTGTAACTTTAGGTTCACACATATTTACCTACTAAGTTTTTGGTGCCGTTGCTGGGGAACGGTGTTTATAAGTAAGATTTTCTATTTTGGTTCTTTAATTTATGTGTTTTCTTATGAAGGAACTACTTTGAAGCTTGAAGATTAAGGATTGAAGATTGAAGATTTGCCTAAGGCTTGGATACTTTTGCGTGGGTAACTCCTCTTTCTACTATTTTCAATTCTATCCCTTTTAGTTAATTTCTCATAATTAGAGACATTTAGGATCTAAAAAGAAAAAAATATTTTACTTTTGTCGACCATAATAAAAATTCACCCTCAACTTGGACATTTACTAACAAGATAATAAATTCAATATCTTCTTTTTTCACATCTATTTTATTGTTGACCTTAATTAAAAAAATAAAAGATTTATTTTTGCATCCTTTTGTAGTTGCTTTTAATTCTTAGGGTTGCATTGCATATAATAGTAGGAATTCACCACAGTGATTTGAGCATTAGATTTGGCACTCACTTATAAATATTCTTAAAGACAAAAACCCATTAATCAAGATAAGGTGAGGAATTTCATTACCCTTTCTTTAGCCCACAAATCACTAATTCCTCACTACACAAACCCAAGCCTTTTAAAACTCATTAGACGTTAGCCCCTAAGGATTCGAGCTTATTAAGGAACAAGAAATTCATAAGTGACCTGGTTTAAGTTTACTTGAATCTATTAGTGTCTAAGGCAAGGTTTAAGAGTTGCGTAAAGTGCTCTGTAAGGAACGAGGTACTTAATTGGTCTTTGACCTCCCTCTAGTACTATTCTTACCTGGCTAACTGACCGAGTAAACTTCAATCTTTTCACTGAATGAGTTTTTGATTAGGAGCTAGTCTAGTTGAGTTTACGTTTAACCCTAAAATTTAAAGTAATTGACACAAGTGATTGTTTTTTATTTGTTAGGTTTTTCTTTTGTCTTTCCCCTTCTTCTCATTATCTTTTAGCTTTAAAAAAACTAACTTTTTGTTTTTTTTCTTTTCTTAGAATTGTTTTTGTTAAAGAGTTTGTTTTGGTGTATAGAAGTTTGGATTAGGGATAATACTGATCGTTTAATCTGTGTTGGACCAAACTTTGAGACTAAACCAATGGAAAACCCTAATCCACCTATTCTTCAAGACATATTTTATCCTAAAGAAGAAAATGAGTTAGATCTAAGTTTTGAAGAAATCTTTGGTGTGGAGCTTAAAATATTAGAAGAAATAGGATCAGATCAGGTCTTTCAGAACAAATGAACTATGTTAGATACATGTTTCTCTGATCTTAGTTTTGAAGAACTATTTGCTGATGAACTTAGACTCCTAGAATATAAACAACAACTGATTTTTCATACCTCAACCATGAATCTTGGGTTTGACGAAATTTTTAAAGAAGAACTAGATGTGTTAGGACAAACTTTCATTAATAAGGAATCTAAGTTCAAATTTAAAAATTATAATTTCAAAATGCATAACACCATTGATACCTACCTTCAATTGCTGTAGAAATTATTGAAAATTTCAGAGTATACATAGTTTACGCACATTTTTGAATTTATCATTCTAGTTTATTTCAAAATTCTAGGTAGAATTTTCAGTAATAAGGTAGAGTTTGATGTAGAATATGAGCTTTTCATTTTTAATTTTTCATTCTACATCGTTACTTTTTGACTCATAATAATACAAATAATAAAAAGAATTTATTCTTCTCTTATTTGAGAGTTTCTTGTTCTTTTGAAAAAAAGGGAAAAAAAATAAAAGGATATGAAAAAAAAGGGAAAAAATTTAAAAAGAAAATTTTGACTTCATCCTCCTCACATCAAAGATAAATTGAAAATTTTTATCATTTCATCATTGTTCTAGGTCGACCGAACAAATGTAAGTACTTCATTTCTTATCTGCGTGCACCATAGAGTTTACATTGAGGACAATGCAAAATTTGGATGTGGGGGTGGGGACTAGTCATTTTTTTCTTCTTTATCTTAGTCATTTTTCCCCTTTATTTTACCTTTTTTCTTTTCTTTTTCATTGAAATATTGTCACTTGCCAACTTAATAGAGTTAATTAATAATTGATCTATTTGATAAAATTTTAAATTTTCTAATCGTTAGTTAGTTTTATACTCAATTTCACCTTTTATGATAACTCTAAATAAATTTCTTATGAAATAATTTTTAAAATAGTATACTTTACTAAAGTCTTAACTTAGACTTTTAATTAAAGGAATGAATTTTTTGCATGCCTAGCTTAGAGTAGAAAATATTTTTTCAAGTTGTCTTGATCTAAATATTTTCAAGATATATATACATATACACACATATATATATATATTAAAAAACTAACTTTGCAAAAGAAGAGTGCGAAAAATAGGCACCAATAAAAATTCTCTTGAAATTCAAGATGGTTAAATTTTTTAAAGGCTAAGTTGATAGAGTAATTAAGCCCAATGAGTATTTCCATGCTTAATGACCTAAGCTATTTGGGTTGGGATTCATTGGCCAAAAACTCGTTAAATGGTCACTTAGAAAGCTTGATGAAGTAGAACAAAATCACCAAGGAATAAAGAGTGTAAAAAATAAAAATAAAAAATACTAACAATTTTTTTAATATATATTTGTATATATGTTCTTGAAAAATAAATTGATTAAGAGACTTAAAAATTGTTTAAAATAAAGAGTTAGCATGTTCTTTTCAAAACATGTAAATTAAATTTATAAGTTAGACTTAGTTTTGTATAACTATAATGAAAATATTTTCTAGGAGATTTACTTTGGAGTTGTACATAAAAACATTTTCTTTAGTAAAAACTAGTTCCAGTTAGAATGTTTAAATATATCAAGTGAATTAACTATTCATAGCCTTCTTTAAATTGGCAAGTTGACCAAATTTTGTGGGTATATTCCTGGAAAAGCGAGTTAGGATTTGTTTTCTTTCCTTTTCAATTTCTTTCTTTGCAAGAGGACTAGAAAAAGTTTACGTGTGGGGTATTTGATAATCACATTTTTATAATATTTTTATACCCTCATTATCTATTTTCTATCAACAAATATTTCACTAAAAACATGTTTTATCTTAATTTACAGGTTAATGAAGAATTAATAAATAAAAGATAAAAAACTTAAATTTCTTATTTTTTAACATTTTACTGAAGCCCTGGATTAAGCTAAGCAATCTACAGAAGTCGAAGAAACAATGATCCAATATAAAAACAATCAAGTCAAAATCATGTTCAAGATGATTAGCCACAACGAAACAGTGATATCTCCCAATTCGGAAGGTGAAATTTAATATATAATATATGAAAATCGCCTATCTCGATGAGACAGAGCTATCATCATTTTCATAATTTTGAAATTCTAATCAGTTGGTTAACCGTTTGGCCAATCAGATGACCGAACGATTAGTTCATAACAAAATTATTTTGTGGCTAAGATTTTATCCTTGGAGCCCAAATAAAATCCAATGGTTCTTATTGCTTGCTATAGGCTATGAATAGGGGCAGAGGGTGAGGGTTTGAGTGTGAAAACTTTTATAATAACTCTATTTAGAGAGGAGGGTTACTCTTAATTAAGAAGACATTCCAAAATTGTAATTTTTTATTGCAAATAAAAAAAAATTTCACCTCTTCATATTTTTCTTTTCTTCTGTTTATTTGATCATGAAGATGAAGATAAGATGAAGATTTAGATCAACATGAAGATTTGCCTTCATCAAGAGACTAGGACCCTCTTGGAATGTAAGTATTCTCTTGTATCTTTTATTTTCTTGCAATATTTTATTTTCTTGTTGTTAAATATTCATGAGGCTAGAACCCTCTTGAATTAGGTTTATTTTGATGCATTTACTTTCATATCTTTATTTCTTGTATATCTTAGATTTTATTTTCTTACACTATTCGCCTTGAGGCTAGAACCCTCTTGGGAATTAATTTTTGTTTTCTTCCTTTTTCTTTGATTCGCCTTGAGGCTAGAACCTTCTTGGGAGTTGTTTTTATTTTCATTTTTTTTTTCTTTCTATTCACCTTGAGGCTAGAACCCTCTTGGGAATATTTTATTTCCATTTTTTCCATTTATTCTCTAGTATAGATTTTATATCTTTATTTCATTTTTTAAAGAAGTGGATTCAACTTTAGATTCCTCATATCTCTAATTGAATCCTTCATCTTTCACTTTTTTATTTTCCTCTTTATTCTTGATTTTTCTTTTCTGATTTTATTTTCCTTTAATTCTTTCTCCCCTCTCAATCTCATTTTTCTTTTATTTGCATATATTCAAAACCACTCTTATTCTCTCCATAATCTTATTCATCACACTCTTAATTCTCACACACACAACATAAGAACTGATTTTGGTTAATTTCTTATGACACCTTCCTCGTGGGATCAATAATTTTTTATACTATAACTTAATAGTTGTGCACTTGCAACTTTAGATACATGTTTATATCCTATTAGCAGCTGAGTTGTGGATATTGTGGTGCTGACCAGCAACACCACTGAGGTTCGACCACAAGCCCCGCCCGTGTTTTATCGGTAGCACCGACCAAGCGCTGTCGACGCCTGTGGCAGCTCCATTTCTTTTCTTTTCTTTTTTGAAAGAAACCCTGCCACCATCGTGCCCAGCACTAGCGGTTGTAGGTGGAGGGTGGTGGGCCTCTGGCACCACCAGCACTAGAGCCGCCACCCTCTGATCCCGCCGCCCTCGGCGCCCTTGGCACCAGTGGGCTAGATCCAAGGTTTTTCAAAACAAATTTTGAAGTACAAGAAATAAAAAAAATTATTTAATTTCTAAAAACTAAAAAATAATTTTTTATTTTAAAAAAATATTAATAATAAATCCTTGATTTATTAAAATTGCCCACTAGTTCATAAAAGTTGAATTTTTACCCTAGATCTAACATCCCTAATGTTAAAAATTAGATTTTTTACACAAAAAATTTAAAATTTTTAATAATAAAATCCTAATTTATGTTCAAGAGGCTAAGTTCACTATCAAGAAACTTCAGATTTGATCTAAATAAATATAATATGCAATCAGATCTAAACCCTAAAAGAAGATAAAAGACACGAGCAATCCTAATCTAGCTTTGATACCAATGTAAACTATACATGGACATATGGAACCTATCCCAGATCTTCTGAAAGGATTGCCACGCATCTAATTTTGATCTACCAACAACGGCCAGAGGGCGGCCACTTTGATACAGCGAGAAACCCCTACATATCATCCTGCGACTATGCATAAATCATAGAATTGATGAGGAGAAAAAAGATGATAGTAGTATGTCTCTCTCTCTCTCTCTCTCTCTCTCTCTCTCTCTCTCTCTCTCTCTCTCTCTCTCTTTAATCTCTACATAAGTTCATATATAAAAAGTAGAGGACAAAACCCTAACCATTTAAGATTAGGAACCGGTTTACTAAAGAACTGGTTTGAGCTCACATAGGATTCACCCACTCAATTGGGCGGACCCCACTGATTACTAACATTAATAAACCTCAAATTATCAATGTGAGGTCACATGATATTTACCCGTCAATTCTTTTCACCGTCAGTGATTAAATGTGCCTTATTGATACCTACATGATACCGAGAATTAAAAAAAATCAACTTAGTAAAAGGAGCTAAATAAAAATACCCGTTTAATAACTTAGCCTAATAAAATTTTGAAGTGTTTAAATATTCATTAGCAGAACCCAAGAGTAGATACTTCACAATTACGTGACAACATGTGCGCGAAAATCTTTTTTTTTTGTTTTTTTTTTGAGCAAGTAAATATTGAAATTGTGATGTGAATTAGTATTTCTGGCATAGTTTTTTTTTATAATTTAGGACTCGATTGGATGTGCAGAAGTATCAGAAGCAAAAAGTACATCAAAATGTGCCTTATTGATACCGAAATGATACTGATGTTAAAAAATCAACTTAGTAAAAGAACCTTAATGAAAAATTCAATTTGATAATTTAGTCTTTTTTTAATTTGAAGTGTTTAAATATTCAATAGCAGAACTCCAGTACATTCTTCTCAATTACGTGACAGCATGTGCGTGAAAAACATTTTATTTTATATTTTGGTTAAGTAAATATTTAAATTGTGACATGAATTAGTATTTCTAGCATAGGTTTTTCATTTACGACTTGTTTGGATCTACAAAAGTAAGAAGTTAATTAAATAAATAACTTTTCAAATTACGAAGTAGGAAGAAGTGGAAGTAACTATTTTTTATTTGTTTCATAAATTTTTGAAAGTAGTGAAAGTAGCATTCCTTCCTCTTGTTTCATTTTTTTATTGGATAGTCATTATAAATGTTGCTAGAAAAGAGAAATTAGATCTTTCGAGCTTTTATTTAGAAATGGAAAATATCCACATAATACAAGAACTTATTTTATTTTGAAACTGACTCATATTTCAAGTACTTCCGAACGATAGATTCTATCAGGACACCCATAGAATGGGGTGAAGATCACCATTCACGGTGGTTGGCGGTTAGTTAGGAAACTTAACTACTTTATCTATAGTACAAAGCATTTCATTCCTAAAGGAATGATTCTAATAGGATCATTATTCCTTTCGAACTATTTCTGAGCCTTGAGGAATAGTTCTGATATGCTCATTGTTCCTTTCGAACTATTTCCGAGCTTTGAAGTGTTGAAAAGGATTTAATAAGTAGGGATGCCACAAAAGCTCCATGTTAGCATTTAAGGAAGCACTAGAGCTAGTTTTTCTAGACAAAGAACTTTTTTGCTCGAAAGTGGCGTAAATGGGGCTCTAATCTCTTTATTTCAGCTACTTCATACCTACTGCGGTACAGGTTAATATTTTAAAGAAAATTAGCCGGAGAAGTCGAAAAAAGAATTTCATGCATCTGAGCAAACTTGGAGACAAAACCAGATCCGTGAAACCCATTCTTGGTCCTCCAGTTGAAGCGTTTAAATTTACGATGTCGTATCCATCCTACTTTTAAGACGTTGAGGTAAAAGTCTGCTCCTCAATAATAGTTCAATCTCAGGTTTGCAATATTTAATTTATGCCACACAAAGTGAGTATTCATATGAATAATCATTAAAAAGTTATTCTTATTTGAAATTGTTATGACAAATATACAGGATAAATTAATATCAATCACACAAAGGTACATATAATATTGAGAACACAAATAACACATGAATATACGTGGTTTGGTTGTAGCGTCCACGGGCGAAAGAAGAGAATAGCTTTATTGAAGAGTGGGGAAAACAATATAGAGATCTCTTAATAATTCAATCCTAAATCACACCCTACAAAACACTTAATCTCTCTAACAATCTCTAACGCTTGAAGAGCCAACTAAATAGGGACCCAAATTAAGAACTTCTTGAATCTATTGCTTTAGCCTGTAGCACCCCTCTCAATGCTTACTGCTATCGCCAGGTGGATTAAATACAATCTCTCTTTGAAGAAGGTGTTGGATCTGAGATGCAAGCCTAGAAGAGGGGGGGGGGGGGAGGGGGGTGTTGGTTTAATAGGTTTGCTACCGTTTTTCTCTACAACACAGAATATGTAGTGGAAATATAGAAACATAAAAGCGAACAACCAAACTAAAAATCAATCAAGGAACACGCGAGTTTTTTTAAAGTGATTAGAATAAAAGTCCTACATCCACTCTTCCTTTTCTTGAAGGGGCTTTTTCGTTATGTTAAACGTTCTCCTGAATCACAACCTGATTTAGTAGCCTTACAAAGATCACACCCTGAAATCTACCCAAAACCAGTCATCTAAGCTAACTCTCTACAATGAGTAACACCTAGACCTAGCTAGTACCAACGCTTACTTATCACCGGCTTGAGTTTGCCATAAAAATAAGTTTGAAACAAACAACCAAAAATAGTTTAAGCACAGAATCAGAAAGATCTTACAACTCTTTTGATTAAACAAACTGTCTTTTAAAAGATTGAAGCGAAGCTAGATGAAAAACGATGTATATGTTGAGTCCAAGGGCAACTCTCCTCACTAAGATGATCTAAAGATGTTGAGTACAACGAGAAAGAGTTTATTGACGCTCCGGGAGTTCAAATCACAAATCATTCTTCTTAAAACAAGCCCAGAATTTTCTCTCTTCAAGCTCTCTTTCAAATCCTAGAACTCTCCTTCAAAAATTATCTTTTTCAATCTTATATAGCTTCTAATTAATCAGGAAAGAGATATCCAAATCATAGTAGAATTTGGAGATTAAAGGAATCAATGAATGGTTGTGATTAACTCTTGAAATCTACCAAAACCCATAGTCACCATCGACCATTGAGTACGACCATTGATGGGTCCTTATGTATCATCGATGATGGCACTGTAAAGCATTGAATGATGATGTGATTTTCTTTTTCTAGAAATCTGCAATTGGTTACTATAGACCATCAATTAGGTGGTGACCGTAGATGGGTCCCTGTAGACCATCGATAGTTTAAAATCTACTTTCTAGAATTCTATGATTGTTCAGTGTACACCATCGATGAGCCTGGACCATCGATGAGTCCTCTTTAACCATCGATGGTTCTAAGACTGAAATTAAGGTAACTGCTGATTTTCGCGTCGTTTCATCTCGTAACTTTTGTATATCTATTTTCACCTGTACTATATTATCTTAAACAAATATTAGTATCAACTGAGAGTTTGTTATCACTCAAAATAAGAGATATTGTATGGACTACGTCGTAACAAAGGAACACAAAAAAAGAGCATACCGAAAAGCAAAATTATATCTCACGACTTCATAGAGTTGCGGCTTCTGCCGAACTAAACTCAATGTTGCATCCGTCATCATATTTATAGGATATGAATGACCAAGGATCTATTAACCAAATAGAATTCTAATCCTATATCAAACTGAGTTGTTAGATGACTTGGGCACAAAGCAACTAGTATTATTTGATTTTCTTATGCATATGTAACAATCAATAGGAAGTCCAATCATATTAGAACTTGTCCAATTAAAACAAGTCCTCATGAATTTAATAAATCTCTAAACAAAGTGCAACATACTCGGTCAAATTCCCAAATGAGTCAAAAGAGACTCCGGATTCAGGTCTTACAGCTCTAAGTATTTAAGTCAAACTTAACTGAGATAAATTAAAAAGGCGTACAAGTATTTCTGCCTGTTCAAAACTTAAAGATTAGAGGTATTTAAATTTATTTCCAAGCGACAAGTTTAACAGGCCTAGGAAGTCATTTGAATTCTTGTCCTACAAATTAAAGGATATAGTACACAGCAATATTTAAACTGAATTATTAATATTCTAAATATAAATGACAATTAATTGTACTTTAAAAAGCTAATTTTCCACTATTAGCAAAAATCAAAAGCGAAAAGTATTCAAATTCATCCATGGATAACGTTCACAGTGCAAGGGAGCTCCAAGTTCTCGGAGGGCAATTAGATTATCTGTCTTAAATGATAATTATTAAAAAAAAAAGGGATTTAATTTGTGTATCTGTGTGTGTGAACTGGCCTTTGCTGTAAAAGGGTAACTCTCATTAATTTGCAGTTATAAGCCATTCCATTAGGAAAAGATTCACACTGTGCGACTCAAGTAAACGTGGGCATCGTTCAATCTATGTTCAATTTTTCTTTTGGCAACAATTAAAAAAGTATATTCTTAAAACACTATCAATCAATCAATATGTAATGAACGATGGAGAAATAATGTTAAGACCTGAGATAGAGCAATAATTACGTACAAATTAGCCATCCAATTATTGACGCATTCTCAATTAATTTTTGCCACCAAATCATTTTCAACTGTGTTTCTCATTGTCTTTCTTTTTCACACCAAAATTTCCTAATACTCTTCTTCATAATATTTGCTATTGAAAATTCTACCAAATCGATAACTTATTCCTCATTTATTCCCAAGATTCATGCTCTTCAATTTCCCCATCCCCTCTATAAACCCCATGCAAAACCCTAACCTCCCCATCCACTAAATCCTCAAACCATCCTCAACATCAACAATGAAGTCCTCATATCTCCTTTACATATCCTTCCTCATTGTAATCTCCTATCCTTCTTCAATCTTGTGCAGCAACTTTCAGACCTACGTAGTCCACGTCAGACGCAACTCTGATGCCATCAGCTCCAATGACGACCTCGAGAGCTGGCACCGATCATTCTTGCCTCCGTCCAGTTTCAACTCCGGAGACTCTGACAGGTTGGTCTACTCGTACTCCGAAGCTTTCAGCGGCTTTGCTGCGAGGCTGACCAGTGCGGAGCTGAAAGAGATGTCAAAAATGGCTGGGTTTGTCCGGGCTTTCCCAGACCGAATCATCCCTCTCCTCACCACCCACACTCCGGACTACCTCGGCCTCACTGGCCCCCGTGGCGTCTGGAACAGCACCAACCTTGGTAAAGGAGTCATTGTCGGTGTTCTCGATACGGGCATTACACCTGGTCACCCTTCCTTCCACGACGAAGGCTTGCCTCCTCCCCCCGCGAGCTGGAAGGGCCAGTGCAATCTCGAGAAAGGTTGCAACAACAAGGTTATTGGCGCGAGGGCGTTTCAATATTCATCTACGAAGGCCGATCCGACCGATGATATTGGCCACGGCACTCACACTGCTAGCACCATCGCGGGCAATTTCGTGCAGAACGTAAATGCATTCGGGCTCGGCAATGGCACGACTGCTGGTGTGGCTCCGCATGCACATCTTTCGATTTATAAGGTCTGCCAGGTTTCGGGCTGCAGCTCTGCTGATATACTAGCTGGTTTTGACGCTGCGATCAAGGATGGTGTGCATATTCTCTCTCTGTCTCTCGGCGGAGCCTCGAGGGAGTATGATCAAGATCCGGTAGCTATTGGATCGTTTGCTGCGATTAAGAAGGGCATCACTGTTGTTTGCGCCGGTGGCAATGAAGGCCCTTCAGAGATGTCGTTGTCGAATGAGGCTCCGTGGATTCTCACCGTTGCTGCGAGCTCCGTTGACAGGAGCTTTCGATCAATGGTGAAACTAGGTGACGGAAGTGAGTACTACGGTGAAGCCCTCTTCCAGCCTGCTAACTTCAGCTCCAAACCCTTTCCTTTACTTTATATTGACGGCGCTTGCGACGAGGCTATAGAAGTCACGGGCAAGATCGTCATTTGTGAGCGCGAGTTCCAAGAGTCGGAAAATATAGGTTCGACCTTGAAACAAGCTGGTGCCGCAGGGGTCATCATACTAAACGAACAAGAACGAGGCTACACAATCCTGGTCCATAACATAGAATTAGCCGCCTCCGAAGTCTCTTTCCAAGATGCATTGAACATCAAGAAATACGCAAACTCGACAAAAAACCCGACTGCCTCGATCATCTTCAACGGCACTCTCCTTGGCGTCACTCCGTCCCCAGTCATCGCCTTCTTCTCCTCGCGTGGACCAAACCAGCAATCTCCCGGAATTCTAAAGCCCGACGTCACTGCTCCTGGTCTGAACATCCTCGCAGCTTGGCATACACCAGTGGACACTCAGTCGAACGCCCCTTTCAATATAATTTCAGGCACATCGATGGCAACTCCTCATGTCAGCGGCATTGCTGCTCTCATCAAGAGCCTGCACCCAGATTGGAGCCCCGCTGCAATCAGATCAGCCATTATAACTTCCTCTGACATTCTAGATCGTGAGGGCAATATCATCAAGGACGAGATGCACAACGATACGACTTTTTACATATCAGGTGCTGGCCATGTGAATCCCGTTAACGCCACTGAGCCAGGTCTAGTTTATGAAATAACCATCGATGATTACATTTCCTATCTTTGTGGTAAGGTTGGGGAGCATGGAGTCTCTATGATTATTCCTGGGTCGAACGCTAGCTGTTCTGATGCGAAGAAAATCACTGACACAATGCTGAACTATCCAACGATCACGGTGATTGCTGAATCGGGAGCTCCGGCGGTGGTAAATAGGACGGTAACGAATGTGGGTGATGCGAATGTGAAATATACGGTGGAGGTGGATGTGCCAGAGGGGGTGAAGGTTATGGTGAGGCCTGAGACTCTGCAGTTTTCGAAGGTGAACGAGACGCTGACGTTTTCTGTCGAAGTGATCTCGGATGTTGCTGCTCAAGGGAATTTGAAGTGGGTTTCGGGCAAGACTGTGGTGAGGAGTGCTTTGGTGATCAATATGTAGAGTCGGTCTCAGGGTGATCAACTTTCAATGTATGTATTTAATTGTCGCATTCTCATGTTGAATAAGTTTCTTCACGACCTTCAATGAAGTGTATTCGTTCTTTACCATAATCTTTTAGACGTCTTAATTTGTGAGAAATGGTCTATGGTTGATTGAATAGTCCATTGACTTGGAATAACGAAATTAAAGTGAAAGTTCATTGTAATTTCAAAGTTCTCTTGCAATTGCTGTTTGATGTCATTGAAAAGTTTCACCGTAGAAAAATAGAAAAATATCGGATGACATAAAATTTATTAAATATGTCAATTCCTTTATCCTAAATATCGTCTTTGCCTCATAAAGAGGTGGATGGGAATATAATTAGAAATCTACTTGATTACAATTTCTTCTCAGCACAAGACCACATAGAGTAGAAATCTTTTTCATGACAATTGTCACGATTATAACTCTTTTGACTGCTGTCTATAGAAAATACTTGACTCGATTTCTTATTTTACTAAGTGATAATTATACTATGCCGTTAATGGATTTGTCTTAGTTGGAAAGTGTTCATGAACATTAGCGTTCTGAATATGTTTCAATAAATTTTATCAAGATGACGATTTAGTTTCTTGTTAAATTATTTTTACGAAAGAAAAGGATATGTCAATCTCTTTCATTAGAGAATGTAATGAAAGAGATAAAAAGAAATTTATGTCTTGCTACCATCATAGACATGTCAGAATCTCATCATGACTGGTTCTTTTTTCTTTTTGGCTACATGAAAATTAAATTTACTAAGTGGATTAAGAACACATTTATGTTAGGCATAAAACCAGGAGCACAAAAACAAACCTGCTTCTACCACAAGGTACAAAACAAAACAAAACAAACCCCTTGGACTCACCAAGTACATCAACTCAAAACCCTCACAGCCCACAATGCATTTTCAATCCAGCCTTAAAGATTGGAATAGGTGAGATGTAGAACTCTAGTAATAAACCTCAATCATGATTCATTAACCAACAAATTAGTATTTTAGCTCGCGCTGAGCATGATCATATCTTATTGATTCAGTATCTCTATCGTACTTTAAACTTTTCAAAGACATATATACATCATTTATAAACTTAATTCACATCAATTTCTTGCCCATGCGAGCCTGAGTTTTATGCAATATTTTACTTTTTAAATACTTAAAATTTCTTATTAATATACATTCTCTCATATACTTCCATTACTAAATAGTAGATAGTTTCATATGCATGGGCAAAATGAACTGTAGTATGATAAATATTTTAATTTAATAATAATGAAAATAATAATTGTAGACTAATCATAGTATACTTATATTATATTTACTTTAAATAAATATTACAGAATAAAATTGGTGTTATGGTCCTGAACCCTCACTGAGGATAATCCACATGATTAAGGGAGTAATGCTTCCCTTCCAGACGACAGTGAAGTGCGGACCGAATGCACCGGCAAGAACTCCGCCAGATAGCTCAGGAGCTGACCCCGGCTGCTATTCTATCTGGTCGTTCAACACAACCCAGATGAAGGAGCTGCTGCACCAGTCGGCCCCCTCTCGTGGTCGACACGAAAGGCGGTGGTAGTCGGCCCCCTTCTCGTAGACGACACGAAAGGCGGTGCTAGTCGGCCCCCTTCTCGTGGACGACATGAAAGGCGGCGCTAGTCGGCCCCCTTCTCATGGACGACACGAAAGGCGGTGTTAGTCGGCCCCCTTCTCGTGGATGACACGAAAGGCAGTGCTGGTCGGTCCACCCAGATGGGATCACGCGAGAGGTGACACTAGCCGACCCTACCTCTCTCCTTCTTGTGGACGACATGAGAGGCCGTATCAGTCGGCCTCCGCCACGAGCGGGAGCCGGCCGCCACACTAACCAAACGCCCTCACGAACGACATGAGGGGCGTCGACAGGCCGACCCATCTCTCCTTCCACGTAGGACAGCCGCCTTGGGTCCAACCCACGACAACACGTCGGCGTCGCATTAATGAGGAAATCAATGTGCAGATTTTCTCTACTCACACGATATTTAAGGCAC
>JBAKGM010000279.1:16590984-16608719 GCA_037177215.1 Asparagus racemosus | reverse complement strand
TTATACTCCCCGATCTAATACGTCGCGGGCTTGTTCGCGTCCCGTTTCCGTGTATTTTGGGAAGCGGGGCGTGACACGTCGGGTGCTAATGGGCTTATGGGTCAGCCACCGCCAACACCGACACAGCAGCCCATGAATGATGGGTTTCATGGGCTGCCGCCAAATTGATGAATAATGTGTAGTTGCCCGCTGAGGCTTATGGTTGGGCTGCTGGAGAAGGAAGAGGTCCTTATTAGAGATTGTTGAGATTATTCTTTAGGATTTCTTCTCTTTTCTTCTTCGTCCTTCATTTATCATTTTATGGGTTTTAGTTCTTTTTCCCCCTTTTCTTTTTATTGCTCATCCTGAACATGTTTGCTAGTAATATTGGAAAAGCTTGTACAATTCTATGAATTCTTGGTTCTTCTATGATGATAAGAGTTTGTGATGATAATACTGCAATAATCAAGTACCTTAGGAGCTATTGCAATACTATAATTCTTAATAACTAACATAGTGTAGTATCTTATTTATAAAATATCTGAGTAAAGTGTAGCACTTTATGCCAAAGAGTAACACATTATTTGGAAAGTATAGCTCCTTATACAATTATAAAATGAATATTTAAACCTAAATACACTGCTTGGTTTCTATCTATTGCTAAATTTCATCTTTGAGCTTCAGAATGAAAGAAAGCGTTCTTTTAGGACCTGTTTGGTTCGCTTAAATAGCCGGCGAAGGCCTGTTTGGTTTGCTTAAATGGCCCACGAAAACCCATTTCGACATAAAAGTTTCTAACTTGTGTCAAAAAATTTCTAACTTCACGCATTACCTCCTCTTGGCAAATTCTTTATGTAACCAATAGGTCCACTCTCATTTTCTTTATACTAAAGTGTAGCACCTTATGACGATAGTATAGCTCTTTACGCCAAAGTACAGCTCTTTGGGGCCATAGTATAGCTCTTTATGGAGAAAGTATAGCTCTTTATGGTCTCTGAAAATTTTGATACTTAATGGAATAAATCAAATTAGTTTTTTTTTCTGAGCAATGAGGTGTGAAGATGTATACAATGTGTTGTTTGATCAATTCTTCATGTAACCCACAGGTACACTCTTGCTTTTTCAAATTTTAGGAAAGTATAGCTTTTTATAATAAACTGTAGCACCTCATAATGAAAGTATAGTTTTTTACGCCAAAGTATAGCTCTTTATGGTCATAGTATAACTTTTTATGGATAAAGTATAGTTTTTTATGGTCTCTGGAAATTCTGATATTTAGTGGAATAAATCAAATCAGTTTTTTCGAGCAATGTAAAGATGTGAAAATTTATACAATGTATTGTTTGATCAATTCTTCATGCAACCCACAAGTCCACTCATTTTTTCAAATTTTGGGAACTTTGTATTAAAGTGTAGAACCTTATGATGAAAGTATAGCTCTTTATGCTAAAGTATAGCTCTTTATGGCCTCTGAAAATTATAAAACTTAGTGGAATAAATCAAATCAATTTTTTTCTGAGTAACGTAAAGGTGTGAAGATGTATACAATGTGTTATTTGATCAATTCTTCATGTAACCCAGAGGTCCACTCTCACTTTTCAAATTTTGGGAAAGTATAGCTCTTTATAATAAAGTGTAGCACCTTATGATGAAAGTATAGCTTTTTACGACAAAGTATAGCTCTTTATGACTATAGTATAGCTCTTTATGGATGAAGTATAACTCTTTATGGATGAAGTATAACTCTTTATGGTCTCTGAAAATTCTGATACTTAGTGGAATAAATCAAATCAGTTTTTTCTGAGCAATGTAAAGGTGTGAAGATGTATACAATGTATTGCTTGATCAATTCTTCATGTAACCCACATGTCCACTCTTATATTTTCAAAATTTGGGAACTTTGTACTAAAGTGTAGCACCTTACGATGAAAGTATAACTCTTTATGCCAAAGTGTAACTCTTTATGGCCATTGTATAGCTCCCTATGGATAAAGTATATCACTTTATGGTCTCTGGAAATTCTGATACTTAGTGGAATAAATCAAATCAGTATTTTTCTGAGCAATATAAATGTGTGAAGATGTATACAATATATTGTTTGATCAATTTTTCATGTAACACACAGGTCCACTCTCATTTTTCAAATTTTGGGAAAGTATAACTCATTGTACTAAAGTGTAGCACCTTATGATGAAAGTATTAACTCTTTACATTAAAGTATAGCTGTTTATGGCTATAGTATAGCTCTTTATGGATAAAGTATAGCTCTTTGTTTTTTCGCAAATATTTGACACTTTTAATTTTTTGTAAATAAAGAGCCATAGTTTCTCTATAAAGCTATACTTTATAAATAGAGAGTCATATTATTATATAAGGAGAATACTTTGTCCATAAAGAGCTACAATTTGGCATAAAAAGCTATGTAATAAATAAAATACAATCATCGCACATTAGGTTTAAGTTTTGAACATGTCAGTAAGCAATTATTTTTATTCATAAAACCACCAACATATGTACATGATAGCCTGTGCATACCTTGGTATGCAAAGCTCCAAAAATTGCAATAGCATCAACCATTTGTTCAAGAAATTGAAAATAAAACTCTAAGTTTCTAACTAAACACCACATATCAATGTCTCACAAAGATATACAATATGTACAATCAAAATACAATTCTATCGACCCTCTCGGATTTTCTATCTGCACATAATCCTCAATCCTCATGTTCCACATAACTGAACTTCTCTTGGACATTTCATCAAACGTCTCCATTGCTTCCTCAACCATCCCCAACACTGCTAATCATTGTGGTCCAAATAACTATATTCCTCTTGTCGTTCTAACAAACACCTTTCATGCATCAATCTTGTCATTAAAACTTAGATACATATAAGCAAAATTGTTATACACAAAGGATAATAAGATTTTCTTAACTGAATGCAGAAATCAATTGCTAAGAACCACACTTAACCACACGATAGACCAAGAAGTAACCAGAAACCAGTGGATCAAATAAGGAGCAAGAAGAGGAGTGAATGGGGGATGAATTTTCAAAGACAAAGTAGCGAGTAGGTGGTGGCCGCGATAGAGGTGGTCCCGGCAGAGAGAGAGTATGGATTCGTTTAGTTGAGTGACGAAGCAAAGAGACTGCTTGCAAGTGGCCATGGAGCTGGTTTTTTTGAGATCAAAGAAGGGTATTTTTGGGAAGGAGTAATCTTTTAAAGGGATAGTGTATACATAAACACTAAAATGTGGTACTTGGGGTTAAAAATAAATGGGTGGAGATCTACTGGGTGTATGAGTGATTTTGAAAATAGATGGGTTTCAAAATAAGTCAAAGTAAAACTTTAGGTTAAAAAACAAAAACCCCTATTTAAAAATGTGTTCAGTGTTTTTTGAGAAAGAGTACTTCTTTTCAGTCCCAAAATTCATGGCACCAACCATGGGCCTAGTTGACATATGTTATTTTGTAGGGATTCTGACTAAGATTAATGGCTACCATAAATATCATTATCACCGAACCCACTATGGGCCATGTGATGGGTATTGAGGGTAGCTATTTATTAGAATCTCAAGAAAATGACATGCATAACTAGTTCCATGGTTAGTCCCATGAACTTTTGGGTCCAAAAAAATGCATTCTTTTTATATTATTTTCGCCGTATAATTGATTTAAGCATAGAGATACTTTGATCATAGTTTTTGAAAAAAATTTGATCCACCATAAAAAAGCATCCGTACTATAAATTTTCTCGTCCCAACCACTGTCATCCAGTTCCTTTCCATCCTAGACATCACTAATATCATTAGTTCCATCCAGCTTCATCCTAGTTTCAACAATTTTTCCTTTGTCCAATTGGCGATCAAATATTTAGCTATTGACTGTGATGTCGGAAGCTTCTGTAGCATCCAACTATAGGCAACTACTAGACTTTTAACAACTCGTTCACACTTTTCTGTGTTGAATCTGCATTTATTAAATTAGATTATTTTCTCCATTTTCCAGTTTTACTCTGGGTAGGGATTTTCACGAACATCCTGTTGGTAAATATTATTTCTGTTAGTCCCAAACCAGATTCTTCATGCTTAGCAGTGTGATTAATTTTTTATGTATTGCACCCATTCCTAATTTGTACACAACAACAAATCATAATCATCTGCTAGATATCAAGATTATGATAAAGTAGTGGTCTCTCCACTATTTTTTATCGTGGTAGATGATCTAAATCTCATATTCAGTATTCCGAGCATGTTAATGTTACTGTGTACGCTAATAATGTGATTAGTTTTGCTTGGGCTGGGTATAATTCAACCGTTCTGCGTCAACTATATCTCGAATTTAAGTAGAAAATCTAAGTGGGTTGAAAATTTAATATAATGTGTGTAATAATATAATCTATAATCGATCAAATTTTAAACAAATATTTGATAAGCAAACAAATCGAATATACATTTAGTTAAATTATATTCGTTTATGAATTTCAAATCCTAAAAATTATTTGTTTGAGTGTTAAATGAACTGCGGAATCAGATATAATTAAGTAATATCTCAACCAGTTAATGAACTATTTATTAATTATTTGGTCCAAATCCACAGCAGAGTCAGACCACGTTGGGTCTATTATACATGGTCTTAACTTACATTTTCTCTGAAGAGGTTGTTTTTTTACAACTCGATCACATGACCTTCGTGTCACAAGGAAAACAAAAAAGAAAATAAAAAAAGAATCTAAATTATCTAAAACTTCATCTGCCAGCCAAAGAAATATAAAATGATAGATCTACTCAAATAAGAAGATTTAGTAACTCCTAGGTTTTTTATTTCACCCAAATATTTGTAACGATTATTTTTCTCAAAATTTAGTATAAATTAAATTAAATTTTCATTTTCGAACCATGCTTTTGCCTAAGCACAGAAAAGTGGCATAAAACTAATCCACTGAAGTCTTCAACAGAAAGACATCAATTATTTAGACCTCAAAGAAGAAGAAGAAGAAGAAGAAGAAGAGGTGGGAAAAAAGAAGCAAAAAAGAATGGATTATACATCTATTCAACAAGTTGAGCTCTTCTCAGTTCCTGTCCTTCAAAATTGTCTGCCATGCTGAGACTCCGGCGCAGTTGCTGTGCATGCTGCATCCTGACCTGCGCAATCTCCAGCCCCTGCAGCGCATCTGTGCCTCGCCGCCTCCTCCAAAGCCCGAGCGCATCACGATCACCAATCCGGTGCTTTGTCACTGGCAACGGTGGATCCATCGTGTCAGCGATGTCGATGTCCTGTCTATATAAGAAGCATCTGTCTCCAATCTGGATGCTACTGACTCTGGGGCTAGAATTTTTGTCCGACGAAGAGGAGGAGAACATCCTTTTGAACTGAAGAAGTTTCTTGTTGCTGCTGTTGCTGCCTCTGTTGTTGTAGCTCTTGCTTCTTCTCATCTGACCCATGCAGCCAATTCTTGGCGAGGAGGGCGTGTCGTCCTTCGCTCTCCGGTGATGATGAGGAGGAGGTCTGAGGCAGCAAGAAGGGTTGAAAGAGCTGATTTGGTGGTGGTGGAAGCGTTGATGTTGATTGTTGGTCTTCATGTTCATAATCATTGTGTGGATTGAAATGTAGAGAAAATATGGTAGAACGTATAAAGGTGTTGTTAGAGGGGAAGAAGAATTGTTATCTTTAAATCCTTTTTGTTATTGGTTTGAATGACTGGAGGATAGACATAAGATACAGTGAGCAAATAGCACTAAATACATAGGTGGTCAAAGATTGGAAATGTATTATGTTAGTTGTGTACATGAATTCTTTGACTAAGCCTGGATGGCTTCGACTACTCATTTGGTCTAAAATGTGAATGGGAAGAGAAAATAATGAGGTCAGGTTAATTAAGATACATGACTATTATTATATACTTATTTATATACTAGGTTTTATGCGCGTGCACTTATTGCACGTGGTTAAATACCATGATTAAGTACTTTTTTAGTTTATTTCCTTACTAAAAGTTATCTCTCAGTTCCATTTCGATAGTTTTTGCTTATTTATGTCTATAAACTTAACATTGTGATTTTTTTATCTTTGTCTGAATGAGCTACACGCAATTTAATTTTGTATGTTAATAATAGAATTGGCATGAAACAACTATAATATGAAGTTAATTTGAATTTTCATGTTATTTGGACTGACATGAAACCAAGCTTGATCTGAGAAAGTATAGCGCTGCAAAAGTGAAAATACTTCAAAAATAGCATTATAAGCTAAGTTGATTGATTAAAAGTGGGCTAAAATGATAGAAAGAAAATATGGAGTTTATTCCTATTTGTTGATAGACTTCATAAAATATCATAAACTAATGTTAACTCTAATTTACTTTTATATGATAAAAGCATCCATGTAGGCATCTAAAAATGTTCACAAAAATCCCTTCTAAAGATTCATAATCTTACTCAAAAAATTAAACTATTCTATAAAATATTTAGAAAATGTTATTTGTTATTCCTACTATTTCATTTTTTTTATTGAGCCGAGATCCATCCTTCTCTAGCTTAATCTTTTTCCTGGGCAATCCTAGAGCAGCGTCTTTATCGTCTGTGACATCAGGCTGGAGCTGGATTTCTTGTGATGTTATATTTCCCTAGTTTTTTTTATCAATTAATGTTACTTATGTATTTTTGTTGCTCTAACTATTAGTAAAGTTATATGCATTTACTGTAATTTATACAATGAAGTTAATTTTTAATCTATCATATATTTTTTAAAATTTTATTCCTTAACTAGTTGTGTTTAATTTATTGATATTGTTTTTTTTACAAGCATCAACTCAAACTGCTATTAGATGCTGAAAAGGGATAGTAAACCTTAAATTGGAAGTAAATTTACACATCTTAATGAAAAAATATCAAATAGTTACTCTTTTTTGAAAAGTTTTGAAACTTCGGTCCTTCTTTGTGATTTTGAATTTTTTAGGGTGTGTTTTGCACTTTTTAAAACTTTGAAGTGTTTTTTGAAAATTTTAAATTTTTTAGTTGCGTGCTAGTAATTTCTTGTTTCATATGTTTGTGGTAAGTTTTCAAATGTCAGAATACTTCTTGCATCTCTGAAATTTTGAGAGTGTTTTTCACAATTAATGAGAGTCTAGGTTGCCTTTTTCAAAATTCAAAATTTTAGTTGTTTGCTAATAATTTGTAGCTTTGATATGTACTCATTATGCGTTTTGAAATTTTAGGGGTTTTTTTGCGATTTTTAACTTTCGAGGGAGTTTTTTTTTAATTACAACTTTTGTAACTTTCAGGTTATTTTTACAAATTTTAAATTTTCAGGTGTCTAATGGTAATTCCTTGAATTCATCTATGTTGTTTACAAATTTTGAAATTATAGAAATTCAGGCTGTTTTTTATAATTTGAACTTTTAAAGGTGTTTCTATAATTTTTGAAACATTGAGGGTGTCAATTGGAAATTTTAAATTCTTCGAGGCCTGCTTTTAATTTCTAAATTTCATGTTTGTTATTTTAAGTTTTGAAATTTTAGGGAGTTTTATGTACTTTTGAACTTTGAGGGTATTTTGTTCAATTTTTGAAGGTATTTTTAATTTTTTAGTACTTCATATGTTATAGTATGTTAGCTATGTATAATTTCTTTACCTAACAAACTAATACTGTGGAGCTATTTCATGTATTTTATTAATCTTATTTTTTTTAAATAGTTGTTTCATGTATTTTATTAATCTTCTTTTTAATTGTTGATCTATAGGTAGTTCACGTGCGATTAATATAAGATATACTTAGGATTATGATAGATTAAGATTTAAATGGAATATTTAAAATAGTAAAGAGTAATATTGACTATGGAAAATTTTTCTCGTACTCATGCTTTTTAAGAGAGTACGATATATCCCTTTTTACTAGTGACTAGTTTATGTAGGGCTGTTATTGTTAAGAAGTGTGAATAGCCGGGACTTTTTGTTCTCACTCCAAATGAAGCGTGACAATTATTCTTGATCTCAAGAGTATAAGATTTTATTATGTTTAGTATAGTATAAATGTGATCAACGATAATCAAGTGATTAATATAAGACAACGTCCTTCCATGCGAAGAAGATTCCATGGACTCACATGTGTCTCATGGTTTGGGTTGGAGTATAATGGATT
Source organism: Asparagus racemosus (assembly GCA_037177215.1). Taxonomy (NCBI): domain Eukaryota; kingdom Viridiplantae; phylum Streptophyta; class Magnoliopsida; order Asparagales; family Asparagaceae; genus Asparagus; species Asparagus racemosus. The sequence goes on along the minus strand of JBAKGM010000279.1, from coordinate 16,600,603 downwards.
AAATGCACACTCATTGGTTGCTAAATAAATTGAAATTAATTAAACTGTAGAATAGTTGGGCACTGAAGAACGGTGCAATGGAGAAAAATGTAGGAAAAGACAAAAATTTGACAAAGATAAACAAGTATGGTCCCCAACATGATTTTCAAACATAATGTATATTATATATCTAAATTGAAACAGAAATGTTGATTTTTCTCCATTGATTAGCATATCTTGCGTAAGGTAGGGAAGAGTATTCATTGACCAAGTAGAGATGTTATCACGTGCAATTATTTAGGGGTTTGAATTATATTGAGGTAATACATTTAACATTGTACTTTTTATAAACTGTGCGTAACTCAATTGTCTTTCAAAACAAATCATCTGTCTGCTAATTATTAGACGGCTGTTATTAAGAAACTAAACTGAATCCAAAGTGAATGCAATTTAGGTCTCTTGTCTAATAATCATTCATCAGTAATGGTTCCAATAATATCTAAGATTGAAAAGCCCAAAACACAAAGTAAACCAAAAGAAATCTGACAGAAGAAGATTCCGAAGGCATCATCACGAGCTGAATGAGTACTTGGCACTGGCCTTTACATAGATGCAAACATTCTGTTTATATCAATGGCCACCTACAAGAGCAGTTAATGAAAAGCCACAAGGTCAAAATTTTTAGACGATGACAGAAGAGGGGAAAAACAACAACAAAAACAAAAACAAAATAAAAAACAAAAACAAAAGTTACATGTCTCCTTAATCTCTCTAAGATACGCAAATCCCATAAACATTAAAACCTGGAGCCAAAAAGTTAAAATAAAAACATGAACCCAGTCATTGCTTTACTCCAAAATCACAGTGGCGGAAAAAGAGTTGCGCTAACAGGTAAAGATCATAAAACTATGTGAGAACAATAGCTCCGCAAGTTAAGAGTTACATCCCCTTGAATGTCCCCCTCCGTCAAACAATCAAAACACAATCACATAAATAAACCACCATGAACAACACCGGGGACTAATAATAATAAAAAAGAAGAAACTACACAGTAAAATTGACTTTCTCCCACAATGAACAGGCTCAATCATCAGAGGGACAGCTCCAATACATGAGTCCACTGCAAATTTTGAATAAAACTTAGCCAGACTATATGTTAGAAATAATCAAAAGAGAGTTAATTGCGGATAGAAACTCTGTAGTGTCACTGTTTCGAACTTACTACCCCAGTTAATTCATTGTTGCGTAGACCCCTTGCCTTAAGTGATTTTTTAAAAAAATTACTCTTTGGCCCTCAAATGGGCTCACTAGTTTCACCATGGGCTATATCTCCCCAAATTTCACCACAGATAAAAGAGAAAAATTAAAAAAAAATTTAACCCAGGGGGTCGCAACAATGAAAGTACAAGGGTAATGAGTCCAAAACAATCGATACTACAGGCGTTCTATGTGCATGCAATTAGCCAAATCAATATTTTACCTGATCAACACAAAGACACACTGAAAGATGCCGGCAACACCAGTCCATGCAGAGGGACCCTTATTGGTTAGTGCGTCTTGTACCAGCATGCCCACTGCTCCTGCGAGGGACACAAATGATACCACGTATGCAATGAATAGCCACAACTTTAGCCTGCACAACCAGTTCCAGGAGGATCTGTATCAGAATGCATGATGAGTCAAATGCACTGCTGATGCAGTATTAGCCTACACGCAGCGATTTGAGTATTGATAAATCTGGCTACCTTGGTCAAATCTTTCCTAGATTATGGTCAAAAAACCTGGAACTTCATCGAAAGAGCAAAATCTCCTTCCTATTCAGCCAGATTTATCTCTTGATCGAATCGCTTTATGTAGATCATGGTTGCATCAGCTGTTCAGTTAGAAACCAAGTGGAATAGATTACATGACCTTGTGAGAAGATTAAACTAAATATATAACATGATTCAAAGTTGCCAGATATCCCATTCTGTTCATATGCCTTGTTGATGCATCATAATTATAATAGATCAAACCCTATAATGGTCAGTGATCCGACAGTTTTTTGCAGTCAGATATTGAAAGAACAATCCAAAGCACGGTCTAAGCTATCCCAAGAAAATATTTCTGCAGGGTGAGGGGGAGGAGGGGATAGGTCATACTGGCGCTGCTTCCCTTAAACTCTCAGTGGTGGCAGCGACAGTAAGATTAAAGGTCTATATAAGTATGTAAGGTTCAACAAGATTCTTGTTTGTTTGCTAATAGGACTAATAGATGCCAACTTGGCTGCCAGAATCAGATCGATAGGTCTGTAATAAATATAGTTAGAATTCAAGCCCTGTGTCTCCAATTTAATCAAAATTCAATCCAACTAGTAAGGGTAAGTAGGCAATAAAACAGGATGAACTGAGGCAGCAGGCAAGCGCATCAAAGCTCACAGACAAGAAAACAAGAGATGAATGTGAATGCACAGGCTTAATAGCTGTGGCCTGTGTCCTACCCTTCATAAATCATATAGAAGCATAAAGGAAGTGATTACCAATTGAGAAATGGACAAATTTGTGAAATAGACCACATCACTTATTTATTTAGGAAAATCGACCAGATTGGTATTTATTTAGCAAAATCGACCAGCTTTCAGCCACTTCAGCATCTTGCGCTGAAAGTTGGTCGATTTGGAAAAAAAAAAAGGCATTTTTTCCGTAATACCTGGGATCGCCAATCTCGTGCAATTAGCAAACTTTACTAATTATATGGGATTGGGAGTCCCGTGTATTGCTCCAATTTCAAATTTTAACAAAATTGCAATAGTTGGTCAAGTGGTTTACTCTATTAGAGTTAGACTTATTTTCATCAAGCGTGGGTTTGAATCCCACTATTGCCAAAAATTGCTTTATTTTTTCTTTTTATCTATTAACAAATTTATTTATTCCATTTCGTAAATGGCTATTGTTGATAATTTAAATTTCTATAAGATGGGAAAAGAAAATTTATATCAATACTTGGTAAGAGTAGGATTCAAGCCCATGACCTTTCAAACCAAAACTTAACTAGAGATTTTTTTTAACCACTTAGCCAACTAACACTTTAGTATGAAATTTGAAATAAACTATATACGGGATTGTCGATCACATATAATTAGTGAATTCACTAATTACACTGGATTGGCAATCCCATCAACTATAAAAATAGTGTTTTTTTCCAAAATCGACCAACTTTCAGCCCCAGATGCTGACGCAGCTGAAAGTTGGCTGATTTTGCTAAATAAATACAAACTAGGTCGATTTTGCTAAATAAGTATTTAATTTGGTCTGTTTCAAAACATGTCCATTGAGAAATTGTGTAGATGTGCGTGTATCTAGAAGAGTGAGTATATTTGGTATTGATACCAAGGACAAATTTGATGTTCGGTAGTAATGTGGATGCTTCTCATGTACACATTTAAAAGTGTTCATTTACAAATGGTCCCCACTTCGTTACCCACTCATTAAATGAGTAGGTGAGAAGTGGCCACATCACTACTAAGCACCAAAGTTGATGCTTGGTACTAACCACACCCATATTTTATGCGTGTGTGCATTTGTGTGTGCGTATCATGATTTCATTCGAATTGAAATTTTTTTTTTTTTTGATTTAAACAGAAATTAAACTAAGACTTAAAACATCACTCATCTAAAATCTCTGAAAACCGGATGTAGTACAAGGCTAAAATAGAAGTTGGGTTTGTTTGCCGTAGCTTCCATGACCCAAGGCAAAATATCCACTCATGATAAAGAGGGGGGGGGGAATCATGGGAATGAACATGATTGCTCCCACTGAGAGAGAAATTATAACAAACCAGGAAATACCCTAACATAAATAACTATCCATTAGTCAACTATAAATCTCAATAAGTTGAATGGTTATTATACTTATATGTTACTAGTCCCTATAGTTTTATGTTAAAAATCCCACCACGAATCTATGCAGTACATCCAATCAAACTTTTCGTAAAACTAAAAGCTCATAAAGTAATACTAGACCTATGTTAATTTGGGAAAAAGTGAGAAAAACTTGTATGTTAACCAAAGAACAAAATGATGAAGAGTTGAATGAAAGTAATGAAGTTATCCTTGTTTCTTTTGCAATGTTGAAAACGATAATAAATTGTTGGTGCTTCTTTTATTCAATATTTTCAATTTTACAAAACGATAATAAACACATATAAGTCAGGAGAACTTCTGTATCTCTTTAAATAGAGGGAAAAGGGAAGAAGATATAGTTCTAGAATTCAAGTGAAAATAACAATAAAAATTTATTCCTATAAAAGAAAAAGGTAACTAACTTGTCTGACCTATTCTTTATGTCTCGAATGTTGTAGATTCATTGCACGTGATGAGAGAGAGCCACGAATGTCAAATCAATGGTGAAATGGCAGACAATTGGCCGCTAAGCTAGGAGACAAGAGGCAACGAACACATGAGGGGGGCTACACTTTCTTTTAGCAAACACGAGAAGGGGAAGGTTTCATGTGAGAAAAAGAATACAAGGGGTTGTTTGAGAAAGACATTCTTACGACTAGAGTTGGGTTTATTGGGTTTTTGTATAAGTGGTTGGCTTTGGGACGTTTAGTTTTGTTTTTAAAAATTTTGTTGGGCCGTTTACGCGGGCTCTCCCATACCGAAGCGCCCATCTCGGCGCACCCACAGCAGCCCAGCTGAGGATGTCTAGGACAAATACCCACCTAGGCGGCCACCCAGGACACATTATACAATATTGTTCTTTTACACTCCGCGAAGATCACAATATGTATCATTGTTTTAAATATCCCCAACATGGGCCGATACATTGCCTGATATGTCCTTTTACAAGGCTTGTCGCAATCGATATAGCCTCTAAATATCATTTACCGCTTTTTGTCTATTTTGGGCGATATATCCCTGATATGGCCTATATGTTGGCTGATATATCCATTTATATGGCTTGTCGCAAAATAATATACAGCGTTTGGTAATTTTTGGGCAAGATATCATGATTTTTTTTATCATATCAAATGATAGACTAAAAAAGCAAGCGAAATGTTGCAATGCTAGTTTGTACTTTTATTTGTTTAACAAAATTGTTTAGTGATCCTAAACATATATTACTTACATTTTATATGCTTAGATTTCACTAAGTATGTAGATATTACATTTTAGTGCATTATACTATATATGCAAATATCCATTATGGTGTTCCGATATTTACCACATATCCCCGATATCTCCCCGATATCCACAATCTGATATGAATTTTAGTCATCCGATATTTCCCCAATATCCGATATTTAAAACCTTGATATGTATATCTTCACCTGTCATCATTTTGTTTAAAAAACATTTCTTGCTTCAAAAGCAATGAATAACCTCTAATTCTATCACGAAACCCACGTTCACGATGCAGTCACACTCTCAAAGAATAGCTTCTACAATAATTTGTCTATCAAGCTTTGCCAAATTATTTGTAGCCTTATGTAATTTTTCCATCCACACACAATTTGTCCTGCCAAATAACCTTCTGTAAGAGGGAAATCAAACACCCATCTCCCTCGTTTCACGGTAACAGTCAGCCATCCAAGGTAAAGCAGCTTTGATAGAGCAAGTAGAAGTCTTTTTCATGAAAAAAAGCAGATCGGTGGTGTTTAGTAATTCAATTAGACCAGTCAATCAAGCAAGTCATTTACAGCATGCTGCATCAGCATTTCCTATTAAACATGTTCTAATTCTTTTGGAATGTCAAACGGATTCCAAGAAAAAAGATGCGCCATTGGCTAACATCAATCGATCTTTGTAAAACTTAAACAGAATCATATTAAATCTGCATTTTACATAATTTACTTAAACAAAATCCTATTAAATCTGCATTTTACATAATTTCTCCTTGTTATATAAGTTTTCTTCTCTTCCAATGTTTTACAGAACGTTCGCATCATTATTCAAGCACCAGGAGTCAAAATGATATCAACTCAAAACATGTTTAGTTAGTTATTATTTATCAAATAGTAACATGTCAAGAAATAATGAAAAATGGTTCATGTTAAAGATAGCTTGATGCAATCTAAGGAATCTATGCAGTAATACCTGGAGCAATTTCAAGATAAGAAGCTAGGATAGTATGGAAATTCAGAAATCTTGTACTGAGGAAACAACAACCAGTAACACATATTTAGTAATACTCAGGGGTCTGATTGGTGACCAAAATTATTCTGATCATAATGATATGAAAAGGTAAAGCTCAGACGCAAAGAATATAAGAAGCAATAGACATGATAAACGCTGCTTAACTGACATTTAGTTTGAGTTTTTGAGAAAACGATACAAGGTCTCAAGTAAATAATCGTGTGAACTTCATCTGAATAATTGTGTGATTCAATTGGAAATCGAAAACGAAAGCAAATGAGCGGATTATATTTGAAAGAAATCAGCATTTCATCATCCAAATTCCAAAGTATACCTAACATTAATCAACTACTGGAAATGATGAAAGTTAGAAAGAAAAGAGTATATACTGAAGAGAAGAAACACATCTCCACAGACGCAGAACCCTACTTAAACAACTAACTAAGCCAATTCGTAAAAGAACTTTTAAATTCAACTTGAAGAATAAGACACGACTACTTCCAAATGAGGCCTAACCTTGTCCTTAAATATCAGAACCCATTACAAAACCACATGACCATCATCAACCAACAATCTGTTAGCACGCTCTTTCAAATCCCTGACATTGTTGCTTTCCTTTGGCTTTAACGCCAACCCAAATCACATCTCACAGTTGTTCCTTCTTTAAGGAATAAAGTGGACGCCCATAAGAGAGAACATTTACACAGAAGATGGTAGCTTACCATGAAAAATATAACAAAGCAACAAATTTACCAACAGTCTTAAATCTTAAGTTCTTTCTGCGCTTGCTAAAGAAAGAAAATTTCATAAAAGATCTCCTGTCAAGACCTTGCAGTTTTTGCCTAAGCAAGAAGCTATGTTTGCATTCATATCTATCATATAAACAGAATTGGTTCAATATACTACTTTGTTCTAGTTTTCTCCCTGATTATTTTTTTAGTAGATATTTTGCTTAGGTTGCATGCTTCATTCCACGACACTAATTGAATTTATGTGCTGCTCATTTGTTTGCATTTATAAGTTTCACAATGATTTTCCTGTTTTCAAGCAAACCTATATCACATAACGTCATCAAGCAAGACAGTTCGAAGGAATCTCTGAACTCTTGATTCCCAAGGTTGAAGAAGGAGCAGTGTACGGTAAGATTTTCACATACTCTAGGTTTACTAATCTTCATCCTCCCACTTGTGAAGCCATCTTCGGTCATGTTTTCTCTTTATATTTATGCATCAGCATCTTCTAAAGTTGAACTTCAACACTTCAGAAATACTGTAGAAACCCCATCTGCAGTAACTTGACTACCGTTGCCTCTCCCTCCATCACACACCCCCAACCCCACGCCACCCAAAAAAAAAAGAAACACTTCCAACCCAACACCAGACCTAAAAATATATAAAATATCTCATATTCAAATGTCAATTAATATCAGCTTTCATAGCTTTATATCATAATCCTCTAAAGCTTTTCCTATCGTTTCTCTCTCTCGACTCGCATAATCATAATCATCTGAAGCTTTTCCCATCAAAAGATTTTTCCTTTTTCACTTCCTCCTAATTGGAATGCTCTAAGACCGAACTCGGCCCCTAAGAACCACTAGTTGACTCTAAACCGTAAAATTCTTTGCTCGCATATCGTGCACCATCTGTTGTATCGTCACCATGACTTGTACAAGAACTCGTCACCATGACAGTCTACCTAGCATTGGATGTCGATTCACAACAAAGGGCAAGAGCGGCGCGAGAACAAATTGAACTTATTAAAAACAATCGAAAAGCGGAGAAGACGATTTAGAAGGAAGTATACGCGCCTCCACTCAGAATCGCCATAGGGTGGGTAGTAATCATAGCTGATGTCCTCCTTCCTCACGCAATTGAACATGAGAGCCGCCACAGATGCAAAGATTCCTAAAATAGAAAAAAAAAAAGAGAAATCAGAAACCCTAAGAATTAGTAGTTATATAGGGAGAGGGTTAGGGTTGAAGAGTACCGGGGAGGTAATGGAGGAAGGAGACCTTGACAGAGCTGCAGACGACGGCGTCCACCCAGAACCACCACCCGGCGCCGAAAACCGCCCCGGCGAGGCCCGGCCCGAAGACCTCCCACAACGACGATAAATTGTTGTCCATAATTTATAATCACTAGATTATTGTGTACCTCCTCTATTTGACCTCTCGATCAATGGATGAATTTATCGATAATTGGAGCTCCTGGATCGTTTGTGTCCTAATTATGTGACTTTAGCTGTTGGGGTTTGGATGATTATCAGAAAACCCCCACTTAACTTAGGGGGGTTTTCTAATAAAATCTAAACGTTAAAGGGAGTTTTCTGATAAAATCAAAAAAGTTAAGGGGTCTTTTGTGATAATCCTACTACTTAAAGGGGCGGTTTTCTGATATTTTGAAAGTTAAGGAGGTTTTTCCGATAATTGTCCAAAGTTAAGGGGTTTTTTCTGATATTTAGCCATATTTCTTTCCCATATAGTTTAACTTACAAGTTATTCTATTAAGCCCCTAGCTTTTACACTTGTTCTCTAAAAAGCCCCTAATTTTTTTTCATGACAAAGAAGCCCTTAAATTTTATTTCCGCCTTCTCTATTAGCCCTTAAATTTTCTTTAACTTGGACAGGGGTAAATTTGTCATAAGAGGAGAAGATAGTCGAAAGAGCCTGTAAGTTTTATCACTCTTTTCTAAGAAGCCCCTAATTATATTTTTTTGACAACCGAGCCCCCTCCTCTCTTATTTATACTTTCTCATCGCTTTTCCTTCATGACTCGAGGTAAGTTGTTCCTGCTGTTAAAAGAAAAAGCTTCTAACTTTTGTGAATATGAGAACTACCTAATCGTTTTTGCAATAATTGTTAATTTAATTCATTCCTCTATTACTTCATCTCTCAAATGCACGTTCTTTGTTGTCAACTCATGCCATAATTCTCCACACACACAAAAATGCAATCACGCATTTTTGTGGTTTTATTTTTGAGGCAAGTGTATCATGGATCTGCATCAAGGATTCAAGACTCTATCCTCAAGTAAATATTGGTGTGTCCTCATCCTCGAGCGACCTCGTTTATGTTCTATAGTATCTTCTCATTGATTTTCTCATGTAAAGCATAATGTATTATCAAGTACATTGTTTACTAATACACTTTCAAGATTTTGGAGGTAGAATACATCTTATTTTGGCATCTAATCAAATGCATAAGATGCATTAATTAAATCGACACATTGAGCATAGAAATAAATTAACCGTAGGCTCAGAATAATGCAAACTATTCAATAAAAAAAAAAAAAAACATATGTCTTAAGTAGCACCTGATGTCTTTGTTGGGACAAACCCAGAGCCCAATAGAGCAGAACTGCAGCTAAATTATTGCAGAAGTAATAAAAAACACACATATTTACGTGGAAAACCCCTTAAATGAATTTGGGGTAAAAACCACGGGCAAGGATAGAAGAATTCACTATGAGGAAAATTTAAGAGGATTACAATCTCTCTTTACAAGGAGATACTCTCTCTATTTTTCT
>JBAKGM010000279.1:16556233-16574297 GCA_037177215.1 Asparagus racemosus | reverse complement strand
ACCTTGGCCAAGTCTGGCTCAGCCAAGGCCGAGCTACCTCAGCCTTGGCTAACCCAGTCTCGACCAAGGTCGAGTTTTCTCAGCCTTGGCCGAGTCGTTTCGACTCCCAAGCCCTGTAGCCTTGTTCCGATGATTTTTTTGATCCCAGTACATCCGGTTGCCTTGATTCCCGTGTCCGATTGATTGTTTCGCCAATTCCAGAGTTCGATTGACTCGGTTCTGCCAACGTTTGATTCTGGTTGATTCTGTCTCATCAAAACTCGCTGACTTGAACCTTCGTCGTTGGATTTATCCCACGATTTTTCGCTTCACTGAATAAGTACGCCTTGCTGACTCACTTCATGTGTTCAGCGACTCGCTTTATCGTCGGATGGGTCGTCAATTGACAATCCATCGTTACGAGTCATGTTCGGGCACTTACAGGTATTTTTCAATGCCTACAGATACCCCCTCCAAAGTGTTTCAGACTCGATCTTTTTTAGACGAGCCTGGGATACTTTAGATATGATGGGCTCCAACCTTCATTGGGTACAACAGAACCTTAGATAAGTTTCAGAATTTGATCCCTCCAATCCTTTCAGATTCTCCAATGCTTTGTAGGATAGCTGAAGGCATCACAGTGCTGTATTTTTTGTCTGACCGTTGTCAGAATCTTAAACTGACGTTGATTGAGTTGATTTGATTTTGACTCGTATTGATGAGTTGTCGTTCAACTGACCACCAAACTTTTTCTGAGACTTCTCCATTGATCGAGAAATTCCTCATTGCGACGTGTTGATCGGCGTCAAAATTTTTTGGGAATCTAACTTTTGATCGGCGAATTCTTTGGCGATGACGCATTGACCGACATCATCATAATTTCTATTTTTTGGGCTTTCGGGTTGGGAGAACCAATTCGTGCTTGTAAACTCCCAGCAATCCATCGGTGTCATCGAGTTATCATTAAGAATATTTTTTGAAAATAATCTCTAGGAACTTCTCGACCAAAATAGGAAATAGTTTAATACTCGTATACCTTTTTAGAGTATTGGGGATTAGTTTATCCTCATATACCCGTTTGGAGGTCATCGAGTTATCCTTAAAAATATTTTATGAAAATAATCTCTAGGAACTTCTCGACCAAAATAGGAAACAGTTTATACTCGTATACCTTTTTAGAGTATTGGGGATTAGTTTATCCTCATATACCTATTTGGAGGTCATCGAGTTATCCTTAAGAATATTTATGAAAATAATCTCTAAGAACTTCTCGACCAAAATAGGAAACAGTTTATACTCGTATACCTTTTTGGAGTATTTCTAATGTCTGAACACATTGAGCCGGATGAAGATTGACCTTCATGAGGTGATATCCCTGCTGAATATTCTCCGGTGTCTTCTTCGAGTGTGTGGGAGAAAGAAGGAATCAATTGCCGGGTTGATTCGGTGCTGTTTCGGTACCCGTTTCGGCTCTGATTCGAATCTCCCTGATCTGGGGTTGATTTGATCTATTTTGGGACTGATTTGGGCCTAATTGAGACTAATTTAGAAACTCAAAAACCCACTTTTTCTAGGTGGAACCGAGAAGGAATCAATCGCCAGGCTGATCTGGGGTTATTTTAACGCCTGTTTTGGTACCCATTTCGAATTCCTGATTAGGGTATGATTAGAGTCGTAATTAGAACTGGATTGGGTCCACTTGGGATCAATTAAAAAACTGACCAATTAGAAAATCTAAAAATGTACTTGTTGAGGTGATAATTCAGTCCCTTTTTCTTCTCCTTCTCCTTGTAGGATTCGCCGAGAAATTGCTTTTTTCTTCTTTCTTTCTTTTCTTTTTCCTTTTCCTACTTGGTTTGGCTGACCTCCTCTCCAAATCCATCTGGATTTGGGCCAACCCAAACCCAGTTCAAGGCTATAAAAACCCAGCCCCTCTTTCTTTTTTCTTTTCTTTTTTTTTTGTGTTTTTGTGTTCAGCCGGCCGAAACCCTAGCCCCTTCCCTTGGGTTTGTTTCCTTCGTTCCTCACCTCGTCTCCCTCCAACTTTAGCGAGCATCCAAGGTTCAGGTTTCCTATTTATCTTGGATCTAAGAATTTACTCAAATCCTCGTGCTATTTGGATTCCTGAGGCCCCTCAATCTTTCTCTCAGATTTCGGTCTATCGGGTCTCCAAACTCCCTTCCAGGTAAATCTTCCACCACTTTTGCATATTTGGCTTTGTATTTCAGCAAATAAACCTATAGGCATGCATGCAAGGACTTATGGGTTTGATCTCATGCCTCTATTTTGGGTTTTGGAGAGAAATTACATGAGATTGGAAGGATTTCGGGTTACGAAAGAGAGAGCTGAAATTTGAGGAGTTTTTATGCAAAAATTGGACTATAATTTGAGGGGTTGGTAGGCCAATGATTGCTGGGAGTTCATAAATTTTTGTTTTGGTCAAAATTTGGGGGGGTTATACGCAAATTGTGCCTGAAATTCAGGGGGTTTTGTGTAAAAATAGCCCAAAACTTTGGGTTTAAGGGGGACTTGTGTGGCTGAAAGTTTTGGGGCTGAGATTGACTTCGATGGCCTTATTTTCAATCTAGACCCAGGGGCATTCTGGTCATTTCACAGCCAAATCCAGTTCAGAGAGGTGTTCGAGCGAAAATCGAACCCGATGTAACCCTCGTAGGTTTAACTAGAATTCAATCACAACACCTCATATTTCTATAGGATTTTGGTCAGAATTCATAATTTCCTCTTTTGCATCTAACTCTCTGATTTATTGTGAAGCTGGCCATGTTAGGGAAATCACGAGCTTCAAGGAGTCAGAATGTCATTCCGCCGCATGAGAGCGCACCTTCCTCATATGCTGGTGAGCCACCTTTATCACTTCCTCATTCATACACATACTGCATCCCCACTTCGTTCTCCTTGGTGAGGCAATTGGGAAGAGCCTTGATTCTCCATGGTGAGGGTCGACGCTTACAAGATAGGCTTTGCTTGGTCATCGTCTATTTTATGGCCAACTATGGGGGTGATTGTGTGTTGTATTGCGGTCAGTAGGATAGGATATCCTGTTGCTTTATTTATGTGATGGGGTATCTTGTCTTACAAGGCGGTAGTGCATCTGGAATCGATTCTCTCGTTATGAGGTCGTGACTCTATCTTGCGGATTTGTGAGATGAATTCGACATCTCATATTCCTCTCTGAATATATTTTATAGTTGAGCTTAACCCGTTCTGATTTTTCATTTTAGTCGAGTATCCCTCTGGAACGTTTCCTTCTCACGCAGTTGACGGACGTCGTGGTGAGCATTACCCTACATGCGATGACCCTGGCATTTTGACTTCACCTCAGTTTGCACCAGATACACCGGCAGAGGTGACCCAGGTGGTTCTTGAGGGGAGTTCTCGCGTACTGAGATTATTGATGACTGATGCACCACTCGTGAGGGACACCAACTTTACTCAGCCTCTGAGAAAGACGAACTACCTGTTCGGCGATTCCGTCGAGGACCCGGATGCAGCCTTCATTGAGAGCGAGTAGTGGCTACACAAGGATGATGGAGGATCCTTATACCTTCTGTGGATACCTCACCATCACTCATTGATTGAGCTGAGACACCAGGCCGTGACACGGGAGATGTTGTAGCGTTTGACGGAGGAGTGTGACCATATTCACTGTGGGTTCATTACACACCAGGCGGTCCTAGGCTCGAGCAGGAACCGTGTCGTCGGACTACGTCCTGGCGTATTGGGGTTAGACTCATCGCTCCATGACGAGTTTTTTACTACTGTCTTGACTTTGAAAAATCATCTTGCGAGGCTGGGGTGAGAGATGCCAGTGTTCCATCACAGATTTTATGGTTGGGTTCATTCTGCCAATAGGCTCTGGTGGACTCGTCTGATGAGTTATGTCATTAGCCGATGGGGTGAGGAGCTTCGAGCCTGTGGTTTATATGCTACGATCCGCGCCACCATGTACGGGATCCCAATCAGCGCCAACCACTTCTTCGCTCTATCCGAGTTCTACGATCCTGATTCAAATACATTCTTGACCAGGCATGGCGAGATGGGGCTAGCTCTCCATGAGATGCATAGGATCTCCAGTTTACCCATGGGGAAGATGATATATCAAGAATACTTCCCATCAAATTGGGAATTGGTCCAGTTGAGGGATCGCCTACCTAGCTGTTATGACACCTTATGGGACCTCTTCTGCCATTATCACATCGCTTTGGCACAGACTGAGCCATTAGCGAAGAGGAAATCGCAAGTAAGCCTGAAGCAATTTGCAAACTACTTATTCAGGCACTTGGAGGGCCCCTCTGGTGAGGATATTTGCGAGTTGGTGCCTCTCACCCCTTTAGAGGTAAACGAGCTGATCAAGAAGTCTGACACTAGCTCTTATACCCATGGCAGCACCGAGGATGGTTTTCCTACAGGGACCAAGTTTGCAACTTTCCTGTGGCATGTAGTGAAGCCAATCCAGCTGATGACTCTTTAACCAGCTACCTCGCAATCTGGCTAAAGAAGTGTGTGGTACCATATTAGTTCGGCGATGCCTTACCATTGGAGGTACTTTATCCTGCAGTCCAACTCGCCCACAAGAAGGAACTTTCCCTTCTTCCAGTGATGGTGGCTAACATTCATCGTAGGCTCCATCAGATAGTCAGCGCCTTTACTTAGGGGAAAGGTGAACCATCAACTCAAATTCCTCACATCAAGGTGGAACTCCCATACACCTACTTGATAGCCTGGTTCATCCTTCACCGCCCTGATATGATGTCAGTACCGAGGCTCGTAGATCTATCCACCCCCTTACTTCAATCATTGGAGGATTGCAAATGGCAAGGGCGTGGATTCACAGAGATAAGGAAGCAGTTGCAGATTCACAAGTGTTGGGTCTTCTCCAAGTGTTTTCCCCGATTCACCGACCAGCACGGCGAGTCTTTGATTGATAAAGAGAGACCAAGGGCAAATCAAACTTTACTTGATGTCGGCTGCTTCAATTGGCTGATGAACATTAGGTCAGGCTATCTCACCTTTTAGGTGAGAGACGAGTGCTTCATTGAGCCATATCTCCCTTATCGCTTCGCCCGTCAGTTTAGTTATGACCAACTTTATGTGAGAAACCTGAACCGGCAATTCAGACTCGCGGTGGATTGGTGGATGGCGTCCGAGCATGTCTATGGAGTGTGACGGGGTGCACTGGTGCTAAGTTTAGCCTCCCGAGTGCTAACCGCCAGCTGGAGTCAACATTCCTACACTATAGTTGGCTCTTGGTGGCCAGCGAGCCTGTTCCCGTGGAGCCCTTCGATGAACTGGTGGTCGAAGAGATCTCTCAGGCTGACACTCAAACGATTCAGAGGGCTACTTGAGCATAACAGAAGCGCTGCAGGACTCGTCAGCCAGATGAAGATGAAGAGGAGATCCTCAGTTCTGCCAATGGAACCTCAGGAGCCGATCATGGAGAGACCGCAGTTCATGAGGACTTTAGTACTCTCTTTTCCCCTTTTCGCTTTCTCTTTCCTTCCTTGTTGATTATTAGATCTGACAGCAACTCAATTTCTCTAGAGTTTCAGCCGGGGAGGACGAGGTTCACCCTCGTTACGGGGGAAAAGCTCAGGCTCGGGCTCAGACTATCAAACGAAAGAAGTTAGCCCATAAGTCCCATTCTGTTCCTCAAGTTTTTGATGTGAACTTGGCTAGTGAAGACCTTGTCAGTGATAGAGGTAATGCTTAACATAATGTAGCCCTTTTGATCGTTTAATTCACTCTCGGGGCTCACGGCTTTCACTTCTTTGTAGGAGAATGCAGGGGTGGTGGCACTAACTTTGATTTCCCCCTTCCTAATTTCGCCGAACCCAGTTTCACTTAACAGGTGCACCGAGCTATGACGGGAGAGCCTGAGACTGCCAACATAGGACCTGATTTGACTAATCCAGGTACATCTAATATCGGTAATATCCTATTTAGACGGCCAATATGGGAATTGAATGATTCAAAATCCGTGCCTCCCCTAATTTCATCTATGCTTCTTGCCCTTTTAGAAAAACTGCAGGAAGAAAATATAGATGTGGGGCTTAGAGAGACCAACTCCCCCTAGGAGGTAAGTCATTTCAGCTGGCTGCGGGTTCCAGATTTCACTTCTTCCACTTATGTCTTCTTACGTCAGATTTTTTGATAGAAGACTTTGATGAAGACGGTTGCCCGTGAACACACCTATGGATGACTTGGTACATGGCTCGCGCTGGAACGATCGCCTTCTTGGTGTTGTCCAGTCTGAGCTAGCAATTCCCGAGAATACCGAGGCTAGTTCCTCTAAAGGTATGGGTTCCCTTTTTCATTAATCATAAGGCCAGTCAGCCTTGACTAGTACTATGAAATTGAGAGATCTCTTTTGTCAGTGGCAGGAACTCCTCACTCTGCTGCTCCTCTAGAATTGGCTATTGCGGCTGATGTCGTGCCAGACGTACACACCATGGGACCAACCACAGTAGTCGGTGCGCCACTGATGGCTACTCCTCCAATAACCCCATCCAATCATGGAGCTGTGCCAATGGAAGTAGGTACGGGCTGTTCAGCTGAGAGTACTTGTACCGATCTTTGACTTAAGATTCGGAAGTGTTTAATTCTCCTCTTTATGCTTGCAGGGCCTAAAGTGAAACTCCATGACCTAGCGAGGGCACTGATGTCAGACAATGATCCGTCTCAGCTCATTATCAGCATAGAGATCTGCTTGTGCTTCTCCTTCGTAACTATGATGATAGACACACTTCTCAATAGCGGGCTTTCCTTCCATCAATTCAAGCTAATTCTTCCCCCCAAGACAGCCTTGATATAGGATGCGGGCTACCCAGAGTTAGCCCAGGCTATCGCCGATGATCTCGACTATCTGGAGGCTAAGTTTTAGAGATTACAGGAGCTGGAGGCAGCGGGTGTTTCTTCATATATAGCCGTGCAGACAGAGGCTCGCCTGGAGGCTTGGCGTGATACTCATGTTTTTACTACACTTGAGATCCAAATGCAGCGAAACCAAGCACATCATTTTGAGATTGCTGTTGCTGAAGCTTCATTATCTCTAGGCCATCTTCAGTCCTGTGTCACAGCGAGTGAGGCCAAGATAGTACAGCTCAAGCAGGAACTGCAGGCGGAAGAAGAGAATCTGAGTATCTTGGAGCTAACAAGGGCCAATAAAGAAGAAACTCTCGCTATCGTGTCTGAGAAGTTTGAACTTTCACAACAGAAGCTAGTCGAGATTGAGGAGGGAGCTGCGAAGACGCTGAACACTAGCGAGGAGTCTTTCAGGGCTAAATTACAGGAGGAACTTCGACAAGTTTTCAGTCATGAATTGTCCCAGTTAAAAGAACAGATTTGCTGTCATAAGTTTGATGTCTAAGTAACTATAACTTCAGTTTTTGTCTTCTTATTATATGAATATGTCTCCCTCTTTTTTATGATTTATTGTGATTCTTTTATTTAGTTTAAAATAATTAACCATAATACTCCTAAGATTTTTGGAAAACCCTCAGCCATCAATGGATTTGATGAGCCTTTACTGATCACCGTTTGAATCCAGCTAGCATGCAGATTGTTTAAACTCGTTCCGCTCATGACATTGTGCTAAAAGAATGAAACTCTCTTAGACTTGGTGCTATGTTGTTGAATACATAGGCTTGATACTCTTTTACAAGCAAGAGACTATCCGGCAACGTGTGTTAGGCATTGACTTTAGAATTTTTGGCCAACCCCCAGCCCTCAACGAATTTGATGTGCCTTTACCGATTACCGCTTGAATCGGGCTAGCATGCGGATTATCAAAACTCATTCCGTACATGACATTATGCTAAAAGAATGAAACTCTTTTAGACTTCATGCTACGATGTCGAATACATAGACTTGGTACTCTTTTACAGGCAAGAGATTACCCGGCAACGCGTGTTACACAAAAACTTATTCCTTCTTAGGCTTCGAGATAAAATACCCTAGAATCAAACTCTGGTGTCTTCTTCAATAGGAAAAAATACTAAACCGGTGACACGTGTGAGGCGTCAACTTATCCCTACTTAGGATTCGGGATCAAATTCTCCAAGATGTAGCTTGGATTGAAGAATTAAAAAATATTGATGTGGGAAAGGAAGAATTCTATATTCTGTTTCCCGATGATGGAGAGGTAGGATTTTTGTCCTAACTCCGAATGAAGATGGGCTCAAAACAAGGGAAGGGGGATCTTGTCTCCTATCACTTGCTCATGGAGAGGAAGGAGGATCTTGTCTCCTATCTCTGTGTGAGGGACGAATTCAAAATAAGAGAGGAAGGTTTTATATCCTATCTCTTGTCAGTGGAGAGGAAGGATTTTTGTCCTATCTCTAGAAGCTCACGAACTAGAAATAAGAGAGGAAGATTTTGTATCCTATCTCTTGCTGGTGGAGAGGAAGGAGGATCTTGTCTCCTATCTCTAGGTGCTGAAAAGGAAGGGTTTTTACCCTGTCTCCAGTGCGAAAAAAACTAAAAGTGAAATCTCCACTTCGAGAATCTTGAGAGGTGAAACTAAGAGTGGAACCTCCACTCCGAGAATCGAAAAGATTCAGATAACTTTTACATTTTGTTATCTGATCTAGCTTGAAACAAGAGAGGAAGATTTTGTATCCTATCTCTTGCTCGTGGAGAGAAAGAAGGATCTTGTCTCCTATCTCCGATGATAGAGAGGAAGGATTTTTATCCTGTCTCTAGTGAAGGTGAAATAAGAGAGGAAGGTTTTGTATCCTATCTCTTATTGGTGGAGAGGAAGGAGGATCTTATTTCCTATCTCTAAATACTGAAAAGGAAGGATTTTTATCCTGTTTCCAGCGCGAAAGAAATTTCCAGTAGACCTCTTGTTCATGGAAGGAATCAAGAGGGGATTTTAGTAGCTTGGACCAGAAAATTTTTGTGGACCCACCGTCAATGAGTTTGATCAGTAAGGAAATTTATGGTGGAGGATAAATTCCCGTTGAACGGGTTATCCTAAATATACTAAGGATAGTATTTTTTTAGGAACTTCCCATTTATCAGTATTAATTGTCTGTCGCCATTCTGAGTGATAAGGTAATATGCACCGTTCGAAAAGACTATCTCTATTATGAATGGTCCTTCTCATTTGGGTTCAAATTTACCTTTCTCTTTAGAGTCGAGGATTATCGACCGTCGAGCAGCGAGGACTAGATCTCCTTTCTTGAAACTCCTCTGTTGTACTTTCTTGTTGAAAGCTCTCGACATTCTGGCTTGGTAGAACTCAATGCATTGTTGAGCTTTCAGGTGCTTTTCATCCAACATCTCGAGTTCTTCGAGATGTTTCTGATGTTGTTCTTCGGTCGTCATTTCCGTTGCGAGGGCGATGTGAAGTGATAGGATCTGGACATCCAGCGAAAGAACTACTTCACACATGTAGACCAGAAAGTACGGAGTAGCTCTGGTCGGTGTGCGTACGGTGATGCGATATGCCTAGAGTGCTTCTCTGAGTTTATCATCCCAGTCTCGCTTTTTGGTCTTTACAAGGTTTGACAAGATTTTGGTGATCGTCTTGTTGAACGCCTCAGCTAATCTATTCGCAGTGGGATTGTAGGTTGTTGACAAGATGTCTTGAATCTTGAACTTCTCGCAAAACCTGATAAAGGCGTTGCTGATGAATTGAGGACCGTTATCATGCACAATCTGTCTCGGCAGACCATGTCGGTAAATGACGTGATGTTTCATAAACTTGATGACGTTGCTCCTCTTCACCTCTTTAAGCGGGATTGCTTCAGCCTACTTGGAGAAGTAGTCAGTAATTGCGAGAATAAACCGATCACCTTTAACCGAAAGGGGAAAAATAGGACCCATAATGTCCATTTCCCACGTCTCGAATGGTCAGGATGTAGCCGAAGGATGCAATTGCTCCGGAGGCTGATGCATGTAGTTCGCGTGAATTTGGCATGTGTGGCATTTTCGAGCGTACTCAATTGTATCATTGACCATCATTGGCCAAAAGTATCCCAGTCTCCTGATACGATCATAGAGTTTGGGACCAGGTTAGTATGCGCTACATTCACCTCCATTGCTTCTCGAAGGACCTCTTCCGCCTCTTTGTTTGAAAGGCACTGGAGTAACAGGCCGTCGTACCCACAATGATATAACATCCGGGTTTCTGCATCATTGAAGAACCTTGGGGCTCTTCGTCAGATTGATTCTCTCCCCTTCGCGTCCTCTGGCAAAATTCCATGTAGGACGTAGTAGATTATGGGGAAATGCCAATTTTAGGGTTTGAATTTGGTTTGGGATGCGTATACCTATTTGGTAACCACCCCGTTGTCTTCCACTTCTTTGTTATCTTCGTTATACATTGGTACAAACAGCTAGTGGATCCAGATAGTGACTAACTGCTCGGTCTCGGGAGGTTGTGCTAACAACACTGCTAATGCCGCTAACGCGTTCGCATATGTGTTCTGGAGGTGTGGAATATACTCGATAAAGAATTCTTCAAACGATTCTGCCATGATGATATGGAATCAGATCTGAATTTCTGACTCTATAGTCTCCACGGATCTGTTTGACTATTAACTGTAAATTGCTGTAGGCTTTGAGATATTCGACCCCCAGCTCTTTGGCGAAACTAAGTCCAATAAGCAACACATTGTATTCAGCCACATTATTAGAGCATGGCTCAGTTAATGAATAAGCCTGCGGCATCACATGTTTTCCCGGGGAAGCTAAGACAACTCTGACTCTGGCAAAAATCTTAGAACATCCGAAGGTACTTGCCACATTAGTTGCTCGAGACACTCTGTCAAAGTACAATCACCATATCTATTGATGCGACATAGTGTTGACTTCGTGGGCTTCATCTGGTAAGTCATCATATAATTTGGCTGCATCCGTCGTCGGATTTGCCGCCAATATATCACAAATTGCTTGTCCTTTGACTGACTTCTGTTATTTGAAGTGCAAGTCATATTGCGACAAGAGCAAGGCCCATTTCGCCAAATGCCAACTCATGGAGGCCGGCTGCGTCATGAATATCCAGACTGGATTTGCGTTGGAGATAACATAAATCATTTGTCCGACCAAGTAGGGTCACATTTTCTTAATTGCAAACACTAATGCAAGGCACTGCTTCTCGATCATCGGATAACGAGACTGAACGCCGACTAAAGTTTAGCTCAAGTATTACACTGCCTGTTCGTGACTGCTGTCATCGTCTTGTGCTAGTAAAGTGCTTAACAAATGGTCCGTCACCTTGGTGCAAATCAAGAACGGTTTGCCCAACTGCGATGTAACAAGAACATGAGACTTCGCTAGATACACTTTGATATCCTCGAATGCCTTCTGACAAGCATCATCCCAAACAAACGACACGCCTTTCTTGTTCAGTTTGGAGAATGGCTGGCACTTCCTGAATAGATTCGAGATAAATTGCCGAATATACGCCAATTGCCCTTATAACCCCCTAAGCTCCCTTAGATTTCTCGGGGGTTGCAGTTCTTGTATCGCCTTTACTTTATCAGGGTCAACGTGGATACCCTTATTAGTGACAACGAATCTAAGGAACTTGCCACTGGACATCTCGAGGAAGGATTTGGTGGGGTTCATCTTTAGCTGATGAGCTCACATGAGCTCGAACACTGTTCTCAAGTCTTTGATGTGATCATTCTTGTCGCGGCTCTTCACAACCAAATGATCAACATAGCACTCAACCGTTTTCTGAAGATGTTCTTGGAAAATTCTGGTCATCGCTCACTGGTACGTAGCGCCGCTGTTCTTCAGACCGAACAGCATAACTATGTAGCAGAAGATGCTGAGGGAAGTTCTGAACGCTGTGTGCTTCGCATCGTCTGGGTGCATCTTAATTTGATTATAACCTAAAAATCCGTCCATGAAGGACATTCTCTTGAATCCACATGTATTGTTGATGATGACATCGGTGATCAGAAGGGGAAAGTTGTCCTTTGCGCATGCAGTGTTCAGGTCTCTATAGTCGACACAGATCCTAATTGTCCCATTCTTCTTCAAGACCGGGATACTATTTACCACCCAATCCGGATGTTGAATCTCCGTGATGAAGCCTGACTCGATGAGCCTTTTTACTTCCACCACGATTGCCTCCATAATCTGTGGACGAAACTGTCTTTGCTATTGCCTGACAAGTTTGGCATCCGTCTTGATATTGAGGTGGTAGGTTGCCATATTTGGGTCGAGCCCTGGCATATCCTCATAGTTCCAAACGAACACGTCGATATATTCCCTAACAAGAGCGATCAATTCCTCCTTTTTGTCTGGGGGAAGACTACCGCTAATGAAGATGGGCTTTGAATTAGCTTCGTCACTCATGTTGACCTAAACGACTATGTCTTCAGTGGGGGGTTCTCTCTGCTCGAACCGGTCCTCGTACTGCATGTTGAGGTGATGAATCCACAGGTCTTCCCATGTTGGCATCTCCTCATCATCCTCCATAGTGGTGGGGTCGGCTGTAGCCATATTTGACATCAGAGCCTTGAAGGCTTTGCCAAGGCTGATGCCGGAATCCTAGGTAGAGGAGTTGGATGAATATTCATCTTCTGTATTGGGTAGTTGGTTGTCAATCAACCAAGAGCATTCATCTTCTGAGGAAGATACATATCCCACTCCTCTTTTGAATGCGTAATAATTATCAGGTTTCCCTCTCGGGACATGCACAGCTTTGGGCGAAAGTTGAGGACCTCGTCCAGAACAAAGACCTCCCCTTTGCGCAAAGTCATACCCCCACTTCTTCATGAAGTCGAGCGTTTCTAGACTATATCTGAATAAGTGAAGCCTGAGCTCGTTGTCATCGACATCCTCCCCTAAAAAGTGGTTTGGTGTCAGAACCATGTCTCCTTTACCGTAGAACAAGTCTTTTTCATTACTTGTTCTACGTGAAATGACAAGTGTTGCCCCTAAAAGATTCTCAGAACTGCTTCTGTGTTATACAGGATGACCGGGTCGGTAAGTGTAGCTCGGGGTCAGCGTATAATTCTGTCATCACATCGGTAAAAGACAACGAGTACTCTAAATCATCTTTTATTAATTCCTCAGCAAGTTGCCAATTACAACCATAATCTGACGATTCTTCATCGTCAAAATTGATTACAATGGGTACAATGTCATTTAAAACAAAACTGCCATCGTAATCAAGCCCGGCTTTGGTATCAGCTTCCCCACCGCTGTTCGTGCCTTGGGCTGATAATTCAGTATCGAACTTATCACCGTAGAGGAGGGAATCAGTGAAGTAATTCTCCATTCCCTTAAACAGTTATTTGTCCTCGACCACCATCTTGACTTCATTATTCGTGTCTACATATTTGAGACAATGATGAAGAGTGGAGGGAACTATAACATTGTTATGGATCCAAGGCTGACCCAACAATAAGTTATAGAAAGTCTCTGCATCAATCACATAGCATGTGACTTCGGACTTCAAATCTCCCATCTGGCACTTCACTCAGATTTTACCAAGCGGCTGAGACCCGCTGGTGTTAAATCCGGAGATCACTGTGCCTGTTGATGCTAGCTTACTGGTAGGAATCTCGAGGCTGTACAAGAGGCGCACGGGCATGATACTCACAGCGGAACCCGGATCAACTTGGATCCGGTTGACTTTACTAGAGTGAATATATCCGGTGAAATATAGCAGCCTATCATGCTGCGAGTTCTTCGTCTGCATGTCCTCCTTGGTAAAGGTAATGCAGGGAAGGCGTTCGGCCGCGAGGTTGCACCGTTTGGCCACTAACGATTTTGACTCTTCAGGAGCTGGATTGATCTAAGTGAGAAAGATCTTAGAGTTTGCCAGGGCCTCTTGTAAGGCTTTTCAGGTCTCCTTGGACAGTCGCAGAAGCTCATAAAGGGTGATCCTTGTTGGGATGTTTTCCAGTTGAGCCATCACATTAAAGCGATATAAGGAGTCTGAGCTTCCCAGTTTGTCTCCTCCAATCGGGTGATTGAATCGAGACTGCTTCAGGAGCTGAACCTCCTGAGGTTGCTTCTCCTTCAATTTAGCCACGTCTTGCTTGGTAGCCGCCTGTTGCTATGCCTTTTCAGCCCGTGTAAGGGGAGTTATTGGCACTCCCAGCTCCATCAATGTCTTCTTGTTCGGGTCAGGAACTTCGGGGTACTTGTATCTGTACTCGTGCCCACTCCTGTTGGTGAGGACTTCAGGTTGTTCTTCAGAGAGCTGGAATGTCATCTTCTGTTCATCGTCCTCTTCTAAGATTGCTGAAGTGGTGTGGTATAATTTCTCCTTTCCTTCGACTTCTTTTTAGATGATGAAGAGGCTGCCCACTGATCATCTTCTAGCAGGTCAGGATAGACCCACAGAATTTCTCCGTTTGAGGTAGTGTGTGGTACAAGACGCTTTTCACATTGCCCGTGAGGATCATCGTTCACTGTCTTCACCCCTACTTTGATGAGGGCTCTGGTTGAAACCAAGTCAATGGTACCGATCCGAAGTTAATAGATATAGCGTTTGCCACCACTTTCTTCTCCTTTGACGGCTTTGGGGTAATAACCCCCACGTCGATCAAGGTTTAGATTTTATCCTTGAGATGGTAGCATGCCTTTGTTGGGTGGTGCACCGCCCTATGGTACACGCAGTACTTCGGGTCATTGACCTTGCTGGCCTCCTCTCGATTCACGATCGGTGGTAGTTGGATCTTGTTGTTTTCTAGGAGATATTTGAAGATTCTGGGAACCTCATCACCTTGAAGGAGTACAGCTTGGGGAATCTGGAACCCGAAGGCTTCTGTTGCTGCGGCCTCTACTGCCATTGGGGCGACGACTGTTGTGATGCCCGCTATTGTGGCTCTTGCTATGGCTATAGTTGGAACGTCTGGTTGGCAACTGCCGTTCTCGCCTGCTCCTTCCCCTTGCTGCGTGGGACGAAGTTGCATTTTGGAGCTTCTGCCGCTAGCTGGCCTCTTTCTGCCTTCTTCCTCTTGAGAAATCGTTCAGCTTGCTCCCCATGCACTTTTAGATCCTTCCATATAGTTGAGAGTGTTGTTCCCATCGCTTCGAGTACATCCAACGATAGGTTGTTGTGGCAACTTTGGAGGATGAACTCCTCAGTTATCAGATCCCAGCAATTCATCGCCTTGTTCCGGAACTGCTTGACGAAGGTATCCACAGTTTCCCCGTCCTTTTGCTTCTCATCCAATAATGTCCCGATGGATATTTCAGTGTTGTCGTCGAAGAAGTTCGCAAGGAGCATGGACTCCATGTCATCCCAGCTAGTAACGCTCCCTGGTTTGAGATAGCGGTACCAATCGAAGGCCACCCCTCGAAGGTGCCAATGAATGATCGAACCATCAAGGGCTCATTTCTAGAAATAAGCCCCAAGTGGGATTTGAAGTAGATCAAATGTTGGGTGGGGGACCCCTTTCCGTCGAACGGCGTGAAGTTAATCAAGCTAAATTTTGATGGATATGGGATCGACTCCCACTCCCTTGGATAAGGACATGGTATGCCCGTTTTCTTCACCTCTTGAGCGGAGATCAAAATGTTGATCTTACTCTTAAGGTCCTTTATCTTCTCGTTCTCGGGAACGGTGATATTGCCACTGGCGCTCTCGTGGCTACCCTAGCATTTCATTCTTCAATGGAATTATTGGCGCCATAGTCTTCTTCCCCATCTGTGTCACTGTCAACTTGATTGACGTTGTTGCGACGACTGGTTTCACCTTGGCGATTCGTCAGTGCTTGGATTTGTTGGTCATGCATTTCTCGCATCCGCTGCATGGCCATCTCCATTTCAAACTTGAAGTTCTCCTTCTGTTTGGCCATCACTTCTTCAAGCATTTTGGCCACTTGTTCAGCACTGATCATTAGGGCTTCACGGGGTTGTCCCTTGCTTGAAACTGTGTTGTCGAAAGCCATTGTAGAGCCAGCATCCGACCCTTCGTCGTCTGACGGCAATCCTTTCATGATTTTGTCATAATTGGAACGTCGAATTGTGCCGGTGCGCAACCGAGTTATCCAGTCAGATGGTCAGGGACCGGTACCAATTGATGTCCCTCTGCATGTCATGTTGTTGGTGACTCTTGGCGATTCGTCATTTCTCCTGCGAAAACGTCTTGACCTGGGCTTCGACATTCTTGCACCAAGTCTGTTGAAGACTGACACCCTTTCTGGAGTTGCTTTGTTGCAGCTACACTCTGATAGTACCAGCATGATTAACTTGGAGCAAAGGCACTGCACAGGCTTCTTGGGTGAACTCCTCTTTTGACATTTGCTCGTGCCCTAGCACGATAGTACAACTCATCGGCATGAATGCTAGAGCAACCCATCATGTGTTGGCACGACTTCTCAGGTACAATGTTGTCATCGTCAAACAAACACGTCTCCTTCTGAGTACGGACTACTTTGTCAAATCTGCCAAAAGTGACTCACCTTGACGTTCGCCAGTGGGGGCATGAAGTCTCGGCGGACTCTCAGACTTTGATTCTCAGTCCGGTATGTGACGCTGCCTTTGTTGAGTGGGTGTGACCTCCTATATCAAGAGTGACCCGTGATTTCCTCAATGGACCTAGGCGTTCCTTGATCAGAATTTTACCTCGATCGTCTCGTAACGGGTCAAGGCGCTCCATGATTGCTAGCTTGCTAGTTGAAGCTGGGAGTTTTGATATAGACACCGATGGTGGCCTTGGCGCCGGAGCGACTAGTATTGGGGCACCGGCAGACTTTGGCTTCGGCGCCGGGGCAACTGGATTCAGAGCGCCGGCATAGTTTAGCTTTGGCGCCGTGATTGCCGTAGTTGGAGTGCTAGGGGACTTGGGCCTCTAGACTTGTCGGATTGTTGGTGGCTTCGTGGCCATCTCCTCCTTCTTCAGTTTGCGGGCTTGTTGCACCAAAGCCCATGCCTGTGCAAGGAGTGCGTGGCGCTTCCGAATGCGCTCCTAAAGTGTTGAACAGTTCCGTTTGACTCAGACCCATTCGTTTGCTGATGGCTTGGAGGGGCCACCGATCATCTGAGGCTGAAGCCTCTGCTGTAACCTAGATCTTAGATCCACCTCATAGCAGACCTCATCTGTCGACTGTAATGCTTGGCGAATCGATGCGCCGCACTTTGGCACCGTCGCTGCCGTGCTCTCTTGAGAGTGCGAGCATTCCATCGACGGTCATCTCAGGCGCCGGGAGAACTTGGGCTGCGGGCGCTGAGGGAGAGATACCGATACCTACAACTTTGGCGGCAGCAGGGTTGGAATCGTCCTCCTGAGACTCAACGTCTGAAGCCCACCGGATCTTCCTTGCAACGGAGACCCTCTTGGACTTGCGGGGAGAGGCGGATATAGAGGAGAAGAGAGGTATTCCTCATACTTCTCCTGGTCGAACTCGTATTCAACCTCCTCTTTGACTGGGATCTAGATCCGCGACTGCGAGACGACAACCTCAGATCTGAGGCCCTTGGCTCCTACTATGGTCGTCAGCTTGTTCGTAGAGAAAGTTAGTTTGCTTTTCATTGATTGAACTCGTAACAGCTTTTTGGCTATTACAACAAAATTCAAATAAAAATATCACCTTTTTTAGGCTTACAATGAAAAATCAATAAAGATTACAACTTTGTAGCCCTGGTTGAACAAGCGCGGGATCCGTTTTTTAGATCCTCACTTGCGTGGGATCTTTGTCTGTGCCAGGGATTCTTTTTTCTATCTGTGGACCGCCGCGTGATCAGATCCAAGTCAAGATCTATGGGGTTAAGGAGACTATTTCACAAAGGATATAGATCGCCTGAAGCAAGTGAAATTGACTAAGCAAAATCACAGCTCTTCTCGGGATTAAGACTAAGCTTAGATCTGGAGGGTGTCAACGTAGATCTAATCTAGATCTCCACCAAATCCTTTGCTTGCTGCGTAGATCTATGTCGAGAAGGATTCCTTGTGCTTTTGAAGTCTAGATCTGGTATTCTCGCCTCGGCAAAAAGTTAGATCTATGCAAAAAGTCCGCCTTTACCTCAGAAAAATCTCTAAAATTCCAACCGTGAGCAAAAGAGACCTCCCCTCCCTATTTATAGGCAAATGAGAGAGAGACGGGGAGTTTGGCGCGGTTACGGGGGTATTTGGCTCGGTCTTGGCCGA
>JBAKGM010000279.1:16516159-16538667 GCA_037177215.1 Asparagus racemosus | reverse complement strand
TGAGCATGGATATGCAACTGGTGGAGAGGTATATATGTCATATTATATACGTATTTATATATTATGAATGTTTTGGAATATATTCTCATGTTAATTTACTTTCTTTTCAGGCTAGAGGAGGTACTCCCGTAGGGAGCAGTAGCACGAAACGGCGTCCTGATGCAGCCGCCACCGGCGATAGGGACCACGATGAAAGTGACCACGATGATCATTATGAGTGAGTAGTGAGTTAAGACTTTTTATTACTTTTGTGTACTTCTAGATTGTGCATGTTATTACTTTCAGATTTTATGATATATGTATTATATTTCTAATTTCTCTAATTATTGATTTGTGGAATATTGTTTTATGGGGATGGACATGTATTGTCTTTGAATTGATTTGGATTGGTTTAGATTAATGGATGAGTGTGAGATTGGTTTAGATTAATGGATGAATGTGAGAGTTGGATGTGTATGGATGAATGTGAATATTAGTGAATATATTGTGTATGGATTAAATGGGATATTGCGTATGATCATGAACATGTACATTCCCGATCGGGGGACGGTAAATTCAGCCAATTCTTTTTTGAATTATATACCTTGGCGACGGGCCAACCCGTCACCAATGTACAGTGGCGATGGATGTGCCCGTCGCCAATGTATATACATTGACGACGACACAATGCCCGTCGCCAATACTCATTGGTGACGGGTATTGTGCCGTCGCCAATATGTATTAGCGATGGATCTCCACTGTCGCCAATGCACATTGGCGACGGATATGTGTCCGTCACTAATGTTGTCTGTCGCCAAAAGTTTGTCGTCGCTAATACGTATTGGTGACGAAATTTGCCGTCGCCAATACGTATTGGCGACAGAATTATTGGTGACGGGTACGTTGCCGTCGCTAAAATGTATTAGCGACAGATTGTGGACTATTGGCGACGGCTTACCCTGTCGCCAATAGTCTGTTTTCTACTAGTGGCATATGGTGAAAGATTATATATATTATCTAACTACATCATTTCTCCATGTGTGATGGTTCAAATGAAGTTGACCTAATAGCTTAACCATTTGATTAAGATATATTCACAAGTAAAGAAAGAGATTGTTCAGGATTTCATGTATGATTATAGTCCCGCACTAGAAAAGTTCAAAAAGAATGGTGAATTTAAATAAAAAGTTCAGACAAATACCTATTAGCTTAATCTTTTGAATTAGTTTAGCTCTTAGCCTTTATGCATGGTTTGGTAAGAGGTAAGGTAAGGTGCAAAATTGGACCAAAAACTAAATTACTTTTGATAGATAGGTTCTCAAGGGAGATGTGGAGTGAGGGAAGGTGAATGAGAAAATAAGTGCATTTTCCCTCCTCGATTCCCACTATCCAAACAAGAAGTACCAAAAATATGTCAATTTTCACCCTCATTGCACCTAACCTCTCCTCCACTCTCCTTCTCATACACCTAACCTGTTGAAGTATTTAAATATTTACTGCAAATAGTTTTATCTTCTAGTAACTGTTGGTTATGATTATGAGATAGGCACCTAAATAAGTGGGTGGATAATATCTTATTTTGGAGATAAGATATTCATAATCCTAATGAGTGTAGAATTCTATCTCTAAGCCATTATATATAGATATAGGGTTTTCATGATGGGAGATAGAAAAAACATACATACACATAGAAAGCCGTCATCTTCTTCTCAGTTCGAATTTGTGCTTAATGTGGTAGTTGCAGGGTGATATGCGGTGGCTCCTCGCTGGTTGCATAATGTGGTCGCCCTCTATCCGTTGACTAAGAAAGACATAGCGATCCTACAGAAATGATTTATTTACGTAAACCCTAAACTTGTTATTTATGTTCCTAGAAAGCATTCTTAGTTTCTTTATTTCTGCTGTGCATAATCTAGATATAGACTAACCCTATTGCATGTGTATAGTTATTTGAATCCTATATTTGTATCAAAGCCGGACTAGGATCACTCATAGTTTCTTGATGGTGTTTTTGGTTACTGGAATAGAAAAGTTAAGATTTTATTATGAAAATTTTGTTTTTAATTAAAATTTTTTTTATTGGTGTAAAAATCCTATTTTTCACATCACGGATGTCAAATCTGTGCTAAAAATTCAATATTTATAAACTAGTGAGAATCTTTTTAATAAATATGGAATTCATTAATCTCTTTTTCAAAAAGTAGATTTCTTTTAATTTTTTCATTAATCTCTTTTTCAAAAAGTAGATTTCTTTTAATTTTTTTAGAAATTAAAATCATTATCTAAATTTTTGCAAAACCCCAGATCTGGCCACCACTGGCACTAGGGGCGTTAACGGTGGTGGGGCCATGGATTGCCGCTTCGGCATGGTTCACTAGAGGCCCACCACCCATCACCGCTAGAGCTAGGCTCCGGTGATAGGGGTTTTAAGAAAAAGGAGAGGGGTGAGTTCTGTAACCTTGTCGCCGCTGGCGTCTAGGGCGTCGTGCAGCGACAGTAGCCCTTGTCGAAGGCCTGATGCTGGGCGACGGGGTTGTCCCCCTACCACCATTGGCGATGGCTACCGGCGGTGTTCTTAGTTAAAAATAATAATAACAGTGATTGGACCAGCGAGTAGAGCCGGTGGTCGGCGGCGACGTCGGCGGGGCTCGAGGTTGAAACTCGACCTAGGTTCAAGGTGGCGCTACTGAGCAATGCCGCTGCCACCGTCGCCATTTCCCCTCCTCCACAAGATCTGACCCCTAGGGTTTTCTGAAACCCTAGGGGCAAAATTATAAATCCTCTTTTTTAATTTCTATTTTTTGAAAAATTCTAGAAAATAGTTTTTAAATCAAAAAATTATTTAAAAATAATAAAAATGTTCAAAAAATTTTTATAATAAAAATGTTCAAAAATTTTTTGAATAATTTTAGAAATTCTTTTTATTATTTAATCAAAAAGTTTGGAAACTTCTGATGTGGGGCCTACTACAGTTCATAATAAATTTTTTTAGGGTTTTTATAAAAATAAGTTTTAGACTTTAGAAATCTAAATAAATTATTTTAAACACTAGAATATTTATTTATAAAATTCCTAAAGTCTTGTAGACTTATGATGGGTAGTTGTTCCAATGGGAGCGCTCGGGGTGCTATACCAATTCCACGAGAAATAAAATACCCTAATAAAATTGACAAGATAAAATAGGGTAGTTAAATAAAAATTATGAAATTTCTTGTTTGTCATGCCACAAGTTTAGACGCATACCTAAACATAAATAAATCATTTCAAGCGAGAGATTTCTAGTAGAGCTGGCACTATGATTTAACTACCCAATCTAGTCCATCTCTAAGAAATCTTATATTCCATTTTTAAAATTTTATAACAATTTTAAAAATTATATTTTTGAACATTATGGTTGGGGCCCTAGGCCTTCTTTTCTCTATTTGACATGTAATTTTAACATCAGTATAGAAGGCTTAATGAGATGGAATGTTCTTCTAGAAAGAACACTACTCCAATTACATGCTGATAATCTTAAAGTAACTGAAATTTGAGTGTCTTAGTCCTTCTCTTAAAGAGGTGCCAGTATATTTCCTAATTTAGTCTAGGACTGATCAGTGGTAGAACTTTATGTTGGAGATCTAGTTTCTCTTGATTGAGAAGGAGATTGTGGCAAATACTCAGGCGATGATGTCCAACTCAGAATAGGGTTCAACACAATCCAATCATTAGGATCGAGAGATTGGGGAATATCAACATGGCTCGAGGGACCTGATCCAGTAGAAACTACCAAGGCATCTGTGGTAGTCAAGAATAGTTGGCAGGACCTGTATTCATTCGTTACCCGACATAAGGAATGGTGCGAGTGTAGCCAATACATTGGAAACAGTCATAGTGGAAGATGCCACTCCGGTTGAAGGAATGGCAGTCCTCACAACTATTGCGGTGGTCATCGACACATCCATAGGCATGACTTCAATGCTAGTGGACGAAACCTCTGGCTCATCAGAAACGAGTGTAGCCATGCTCGGACCTTCATCAGAATGAGGTTTAGGGCTTGGAGGTGCTACCCTTCCAATCCCCGTCAGGATTGGCAAAGCCAAGGCATCGTCGTCTTCATCAGAAGACCCCTGAACAACTAGTCTGCATCGCACTACTGAAACAGGTGATGGTGCGAGATTGACGATCATGTTAGTAGCTAGTGTAGATTCCAAGACACCAGAAGCACCCTCAAAGTCGACTACCAGCTCAAAATGGCCACTAGTAGGAATGATGTAGGGACTACCCCAGACATGGCCTTGAAGTCAGATTCGTCATTTGCTAAAGAGCTGGATGAAGCGTCTGTCACCAAAATGAAGAAGTTACAAAAGACTGATCAGAGAAAAATACCTAGCCTATAAGAAGAGTCCTCGATTTCACTGTCAAAGCCCATATCATCTGGCTCAGTCAAATAGATGTCAGTGTCGTTAGGCTCATAATCCACTTCCTCCTCATCATCTAGGGGAATGGGCTCCTTACTTGCACAGAAGAAGCGCGCATCAGCCAACGACACTTCAAGTAAAGTGATACACTTATATGAACCAAAATCACCTAAAGAGCCAACTCTAGGTTCTTGCACTGGGACAGCAGGAGGTTCCTCTCTGACCCTTGAAGAGCCTCCAGGCACAGGTTCAGGTTTTGGAGGTGCCAAATATTGCTTCTTTGAAGGTGGCGGGGGAGGAGGAACTTGTAATGGTCTCTTCCCTCTGTTGCCTCGTCCTCTACTGGGTGTTCCTTAACGAACCACAGATTTAGATTGTTCTCAGATACTAGCACTAATCTGCCTTTGAGGTGTAGGGTGTCCACCTAGCACTTCCCAATCTTCATCTCACACATCTTCTGCCAGAAAGCCTTAAAGTCTAGGAGCTCTACTCTTCAGACCCTTCTTGAGATGCTGCTTATACTTCTGAGTGATCCAATAAAAGCATGTCTTGTTCACCTGAAAGTCAAAATGGGGGTCACTCACTTTGCTATACCATTTGCAGAACCCCAGTGTCATATAACAATTGGGCATGTGGTGGGGAAGTGAAAATCTGGCTCTTGTAGCGCCAGCAACAAAATGGTACCAAGCAAAAGCTCCATCTATCAAGCTTCCTGTACATAGCAATCTTAGATTCAGAGTCTCGACATACAGCTGATCATATAAATTGAAGAGTAAAATGGCAAGGCAAGTAAGGCTCGATATAACACTCTGTCCTATTCAGCCTAGCAACGAGGTGACTTGGTTGAATATTCACCAACTAGTTGAAACACCCGCTAGGCAAGCAGGTGAAATGCTCACTACTCATACCGTCTTCAGACTCATCTCCAGGATCTATACCATCAATCAAGGGGAAACAACAGTAAAGACAATAATTATCCTTATGCTGAAGAAGCCTGCGGACCTTGGCAAGGTATTTGATTATCCACTTTGAATGTTCACACCTCTGAAGTAATGAGATGTTCGCTCCACCAGGTGTAGTAGCCGACATCAGTAGAGCACTGTGTAGAGTACACCATATCACCAGATACATGTATGGTAGCTCCACTCTAGGGTTAGGAACCTGATTCCTCAGACAATGATCTTCCTATTTCAGGTAGTCAGTGGCCAACTCCCTCAAACCATGATGGATACAACTAACCATTCTAGGTAGGAGGGCTAGGTTATACTTATAGGTGAGCAACATGGTAGGGAACAACACCTTGTTAGAGATGCGATCCTTCAGTCGAGAAGGCACAACGCAACCCTTCAGCCAAATTGAGAAAAATCCCACAAGTAACTCTAACTCAAATGTCAGCTCTTTGGCTTGGTGTTGGAAGCTTTCAAATTGATCACCTGCACGGAACTCGCACTCATCTGACTCTATAGTGTGTAGTACTAGGCCATCATTGAAGATGCGAGCCACAATCTCAGTATCCATGGCTGGATGGATTGAACCCATGTTTCCCTTCTTACTTACATTGGGAAACTAGTACTCGGCCTAGGGAACATGAGCAACGGTTGAAACATGGCCAGCATTCGCGACGGTCCTTTGACAAATGAGAAAATGGCAAACTAATTCCCAAAATGCCTCCACAACATGAGCAACATGCGAAAAAGTGTTCAACTCCGCATTGGTAGGAAAGCACTCCTCGTATAGCTGATCCCCCATAGGAAGATGTGACACTTTGAACATCTCATGCAAAATGATCCTAATCTCACCCACCACAGTGAAGAAAGTATTACTGTCAGTGTTATACAGCTCCAGAATGTTGTACAATATAGGTGCACAAATCTCAGAACCATATTTCGAAGTTCTCACTATAGCATAAAGCCTTATCCTTCGTAACCTCTTTTTGAAGGTGACGAGAACAAAGTCTACCAAACGGGTCCACCACTAGGTATTTGTTGACTTAATCCAACTAGGAAACCTAGTAACCCTGTCACGATGATGTGCTTTAGTCTTGGCAAGCTCATTCTCAAAGGTATTTGAGACAATAGCAACTTCATTAATAGGAGCATCCTCATTTACAAAACTTGGACGCAGGCCTATGATGTTGACACTGTAGAGCCCATCTTGACGAAAACCACCATCATGCTTCAAGGAGCCCACCTTAATACTATCTTCCCTATTAGTGAGATTATAGCGCATGAAGCGTGGCACGGCAAGGTGCTATAAGAACGTAAAAGAGTCCTGACGTTCCATCGCTAGTAAATAATAACAACGATCTTCCTGAGTGTAGTACCAGTGTTCTCCTCCCCAATTGAAAAGGGAATTGCTACCAAGAGTATTGTCTCTGAAAAGGAAATGAGGCTTCACTGATGCATCCTCGTTGGGAATGGAGAACATCGCGTTAGTGATTATCTCCTATAAAGTTTGATAGTCGCCCGATCGGATAGTCTTGATCTTCTCCCAGCTACTTCCTTCAAGAAACAGAGGGACATTCCCAGTGAAGGCATATGCTACTTCAAGGTCATGAGTTCCATCATGACCATAGTGGTGACGACAGTCAACAGGAGCCCCCAAATAAGAAACTACACAAGAGACAAACAACAAACAAGTTAGAAGACAAAGATCAAATGAAATCAAGTCTTCACACTTAGAGGCGAAGTTCACCATAGGCGAACCTCGCTCATAAGTGAGCATCACAGCTATCAACTAAATGTTGACAAAGATGAAGTGAAGTTCAAGGAGAATAGCGAACTTCACTCATATGAATCAAACTGGTGAACTTCATCCAATTCCAACAGGCGAACCTCGCTCGAGCGAAGGTCATCTAGATTAGTGACTTCACCTGGACGGGGGTCGCTCAAAGCAGAACAACAAAGTTCGCACAAACGAAGTCCATTGCAGAAGCCCAAAAGGTTAACAGTAATAAGCTACACTTGAGAAGCCAAGCTCGCCACATCAAGTGCCATTAATGGTCGCTAATGACGCTTCATCGCCAGCAATAGAAGCTCATCGGAAAGACCACAAGTGATTGTAAAGATCGTGTGTTTGGCAGCGAATCAAATTTCTAAATGCCTTGAGGTACTGTTTAAAGCCTGATGGCTGAGAATAGGCTCATCCAAATATCGCCATTGATGGGTTTGAAGTTTATCCACGACTATTTCTCATTGCGCCAATGCATCCTCAACTCTTCGCAGATGAGATCCTCTGGCAGAGCCTCTTCCTCTGGAGATAGCACGACGAGGAGCCATTGGTAACCGAGTTTTGGGGAGTTTTGAAGAATTTAGGGTTTTGGAGGATTTTAGAAATCAAAGTGAAGAAGAAGGAGGCAAACAGCTCTATTTATAAACTAACCCTAAGCTTTGCTGAAGATTCTTTACCCTAAACTTCACTAAAGATCTCACCCCGAACTTCGCAAAAGATCCCACCCCCCGAACTTCGCCGAAGATCTTGCCCCAAACTTTGCTAAAAATTCTAGCCTTGAACTGCGCCAGGAATCTCACTCTGAATGAACTTCACCACAATTTTAGGCACACAAATCAAGGATTTAAATTTTAAATCCTTAGGTTGAGCCTCGTCTAACCAACTTATTGAGCTTCGCCCAGACAACTATTTCATAAGTAAGCGAACTTCACCCCTTTCAGCAAGGTATTAAGGCGAGCCTAGCCATAATGACATAGTGAATTTCACTAAGTCTCCAAATTGAGAAAATTGTAACTCAATTTGTTTGAAACCCTATTAAGGTGCACCTCGTCAAAATGACTTGGCAAATTTTATTAAGTCTCCAAATTGAGAAAATCTCAACTCAATTTGTTTGAGATCTCATTTAGCGAACTTCAATTCAACCCTTGCCAACACAAGAAAGCTCGAGCTTCACTTCCAACACAATAACTCCATGCAGATTTCAAGATATGGAGAGTTCAAGTTCGCTACAGAAGTAAAGTACATATAGACCAAACACACGAAGATGGACAATTTCAAGAGACAGAAAAGTTTATTTTTATTGATCGAAGACGCTACTACATGAAGGTAACATACAAGTGATCCAATTACAAGGATGATGGGTATTTGTTGCTATTTGCTGCTGATCTATATTCTTAAGATATGGGTACTATGAAAGCTAGAGATCATACACGAGCTGCAATAAGGTACAGCCCTTGATCCTCTGATCTCACAAGACTGGGAAAACAAGAATTTTCCCACTGCAGAAAAATAGCCCATACTTACTCTTCCATATGCCCTATGCCAGGAGAGGAGAAGAAGCTGTTAAACAAGAAGTGCCCCATTGCTACAAATTGAAGCATGTCAAGTAGAAGAAGCACTTCTTGCAACCAAAATTTAACGTCGAGGTAAAAAAAAATGCATGATGTCTAATTACGATCTAGCTTTACATTTGTAAAACCTAGTTACTGACGGAGTCCTCATACGTGGAGATCTAAGGATCCTTCTTCAAGTGCCATTTTAGTTGCCGAATAGTCTCACCCCAAGCTATTGACTGATTCTCAACAATCTGCTCGAGCATCACCTTTTAAGCTGACAGCAACTCTGCCAGATGGTGAAGTACACGAAGTTCATCCTCTTGATTACCCTCCACTTAGGCAAGCTCCATTTGGAGCTATTTTATTTTATCTCCTCGATCAAGGAGCATCTCCGATCTAGGCGACAAAGATTTAGACGTGGAGAAGAAGAAGAAGATAGAGATGAAGGCGGTGAGAATGGAAGGGGAAGGCTACTATTTATAGCCTTTTTCAAATCCTAACTTTCGAGAAAATCACATCTTTTGAGATTTGATTAGATCAGACAAAGAGGCTAAATCTTATCTTAAAACTCGTCAAATCTACAGTGAATCTCGTGAAATCTTTAATCAAAAGATCTCAGCCACAAATCATGGTGCAAATCCAGAGGCAAACCTCAACAAGCACTGCTTGCCAGCGAACGTTGCCAATCGACGAACTTGGCCAACACAGTTCAAAGAAAATTGAGTCTTGCGAGTTGGCAAATATTGCTAATTGATGAACTTCACCCAGTAGCCCAAAATTGAGCGAGCTTCGCTCATACACAGAATCAATCAAACTTTGCTGACTTCCCAAACTTCGCCTCAACAATAGAGAAGGCAAACTTCATTCTAATCATGGAGTTAGATGAGTACAAGCATCATTGAGCCTTCAATACAAGTCTACAACCAAGGAAGCACATTTAAAGGACACCTCTGGTGACTGAGTAGACAAACGAAGACAAGTTTCAACCAAACAAGACGATTCAAACTATGTTCAACAGTACACCTTT
Organism: Asparagus racemosus; assembly: GCA_037177215.1. Lineage (NCBI taxonomy): Eukaryota > Viridiplantae > Streptophyta > Magnoliopsida > Asparagales > Asparagaceae > Asparagus > Asparagus racemosus. The sequence continues at coordinate 16,528,975 of JBAKGM010000279.1, read as the reverse complement.
GGCTATTTACCCAAAGTATTTCAATCCTATCTACAAGTCAAAATACTAGATCTTGAAAACATTGAGGGGCATGTAGCTGGTTAAAATATATTTCTAGCTAGGCTAATGTTTAGCTTGGGTCCAAGAAGTGAGCGTCCATGGGCTAAACACTTCAAATGGGCCTAAAGTTGAGCCCATAACAAGCTACAACGAGGGTCACTTAACGAAGCAAGTGAGCCTCACCAAGTAATCCATCTCAAAGTCAACTTGACCAAGTGAAGAGCTAGCTGACTCCCAGAGCACGCCCCAGATCGAATCAAAAGGCATCATCGGTTGGCCAAAATATGAGTCGGATTCTGTGTCAAATCCAAACTCATAGACGAAGTTTGCCAGCCAACGAACTTCACTTGTGGCAATTGTAGTGGACCAAGGCATCCACTTTTGAAGAAAGACTCACCCATGTCCTCAGCGACCCTCACCCACATCTTCAGCGACCTTCGCCCACATCTTCAATGAACCTCATCAAGTCAGCGAAGTTCTCCAAATAGCCATTTGATAGCTATTTTCAGGGGAATAACCGTTCCCCACTATCTCCTACTTTAATGGTCACTTAATCCATAATTAAAGGCCCTTAACTCTCTCTTTTAGCCTATAAACGGAGGGGAGATCATTAATTTTGAGGCCCCCTAGCCAACAACTCACACACGTAGAGAGATCATCACCATTGCACTTGTGATTCTATTGAGAAAAGCTGCTAAAAGAAGACTAAGCTATCTTCCAAGAAACTAAATTCTCATCAACAATAAAAGACTCATCATCTTAGTCGGTGCATCAACAAAATATAAAATCGACGTTCCACCAGGACACAAAAAATAACCCCTAGGAAATATAAATTTTTCTTTAGTTTCATTGTAAGTCTTCCAATTATAATCTGCGTCAATTACAATTTTAAAGACCCAAAACAGGCATTGAAGCATTAAGGTTTTCTCCGTGTTCAGGAATTAAATAGATCTTATGATAGTCCCACTATAATAAAGGAATCGTTTCGGTAGTTAGGCTTGTGGGATTCATGTTTGTTAAGCTAAGCTCTTAGTTGATTTTTAAAATGTGACTTATTATAAGATACCCAGGTTTATCTTCTACTTTGTTTTGTAACGTGAATTAAGATTGGATCTAATTCATGGTATTTTAGGCTAGATCACATTGGAGGATACATGTAGGCTTACTAGGAATAACGTTCAAGGTACGCGTATTAAGATGTATCTATCCAGCTACGAGTATAGTCTCAACGGTAAAATCACTAAAAACTTTTTGGCAAGGCTAAGAACAAATCTGTTGCAACTAGTACACTCTTTTATATGCAAACTTATATTTATGAAGGTCATGTTTGTAGGCTGTTACTCTATCTGCGGTGATGATTATTTGATTTTGCACCTAGTTAAGAGCTTGGACTTATTTTGATCATTGAGTCAGCAAGGTGGAAAATCAACTAAGCAAAAGCATTAGAGCTTTGCATACTAGTTGCGAGATAGAGTAGCTATTTGAAAAGTTTAGGGACTGTGTTCAGAGAAGAGAAAAGTCAAATAGTTGACGATAACCTATATTTTGTAACAAAATGGTGTTGCTTAAGTGAGGAGTATGACTCTGCTAGACGTAGTTTAGAATGTCTACCCATTTAGTTTTGGGGAGATGCGCTATTGATAGTGACATATCTTCCGAACAGAGTACCTTCTAGTCAGTATAGTCTACACCCTATGAGTCATAGACAGACGAGGGTTGGTGTTGGATCACTATGTCCATATAGGTGCGTTGCTTACACACATAATGCTTCTCATTAGTATGAGAAGTTGGACCCCAATGGGAAGAAGTGTATGTCTATACACTAATTTTGGGGGTGTGTTTACATGTGAGCAATATGATGAGAGTGTGATTGAGAGAGTTGCGGATATCGAGTTCCTCAGGGAGGATTTTCGAACAAAGAAGACATATGTCAGGATTTGGGTTTATATGAGATCAAGAAGATTGCCACAAAGCTAGTAGTGGAAGAGGATGTTCCTCTACTAGCCGAGGACAATGAGAGAGAGATACTTTTAGATGACTTGAAATCATCTATGGAATCTCAACACCCTAAAGGATCATTCCATAGACAAATATCTAGACGATATTTTGAGATTGATGGAGAAATGTTCATGGTAGCACTACAAGTTGCTGTGAAATCCAAGTCATGTGGGGACACTATTTCTAGGTTGTTCGCGAGGAAAGTTGGTTCGATTTCCATTGAATGAATTAGTTACAGCTTATTTACTTTTACAACGAGATTCAAATAAAAAGATCACCTTTTTATAGGGCTTACAATGAAAATAAAAAAGATTACAACTTTTTCACCCTTTGTTTTAACAAATGCGGGATCCGTTCATCGGATCCTCACTTGCGTGGGATCTTGGCCTATGTCGGGGACTCTGTTCCGTCCGTGGACTGCCGTGTGATCAGATCTAGATGTGAGATTTACAAATCTACGAGGATTATTTCACGAAGGAAATAACCGCCAACGAGAATGAGCTCACGAAGGAGATGATTGTTAGAGTGGGTGAAATTGACCAAGCGAAATCACACACGACCCCTGAGATTAAGACGAAGCTTAATCTAGAGGGCGGATCTTGTAGATTTGACTTGGATCCACTTCAATTCCTCTCCTCACTGTGTAGATTTGAGTTGAGACGAGTTCTTCGTGCACACAAGATCTAGATGTGAATTTTCACCTTTGCAAAAGGTCAGATCTGTGCCAAAAAATCTTGCACTATGTAAAAAATCCCAGATCTGAAGAAAATTGCTAGCCCTGACAACTGAGGCCCCCCCCTCTATTTATAGAAGAGGGGGGACTACCGAAAAATCTGCGCAGGGCATCAATGGTCGTGGTGCATCAATGGTTCACCATTGCATCGTTGGATAGCTCGCCAATCGTCAACCCACTGTCAAGAGTCGCATTCTGGCACTTAAAGGCAATTTTCAATGCCTACAAGGCTTCGGGATAAAATTCTCCAGACTTGAATTCTGGTGTCTTCTTTAATCGGAAAAATACTAAACCGGCAACGCGCGTTAGGCATTGACTTATCCCTTCTTAGGATTCAGAATAAAATTCTCCACACGTGTAAGGCGTAGATTGTGGTGTTATTAATAACAACATGCCACAATTTTGAATATGCGGGTTTTCGTTCTTTTTAAGGTTAAGAACTAACCGGCAATGCGTGTTAAGCGTAGACTTATCCCTACTTAGGCTTCGGGATAAATTTTCCCAAGATGAATCTTGGTGTCTTCTTCAATCGGTAAATGACTAAACTGGCAGCGCCTGTTAGGCATTGGCTTATCCCTACTTAGGCTTCAGGATACAATTCCCCAACTCAGATTCGAGTGTCTTCTTCAATCAGAAAAATACTAAACTGGCAACGCGTGCTAGGCGTTGACTTATCCCTACTTAGGATTCGGGATAAAATTCCCCAAGATGAATCTTGGGTTGAAGGATTAGATAACATTGATGTGGGAAAGTAAGAATTTTATATTCTATTTTCTGATGCTAGAGAAGAAGAATTTTATATTCTATCTCGAGTAGAAAAGAAAATTTGCAAAGATAAAATTGATGTGGGAAAGGAAGAATTTTATATTCTATCTCCCGATGTTAGAGAGGAAGGATTTTATATCCTATCTCCAGGTCTTCTTTTTAGGGTAAATATGAATCCCGAGGCAAGAGAGGAAGAATTTTATATTCTATCTCTTGCTCCTAGAGAGGAAGAATTTTTATTCTATCTCCAAGTGCAAAGGAAACTAAAAGTGGGATCTCTACTTCGATAATCTTAGGAGGTGAAACTAAGAGTGGGATCTCCACTCTGAGAATCAAAAAATTTCAAATAACTTTCACTTTTATAGGATTTGCTACCTGATCTGGAAAAGACTTTCTCATTTATCGAGATGAAATTCTAATTTCAGCCCTAACATTGGGAAGGCGTGACCGAAGAGGAAAGGATAGAGCCCTTCTGTTTATCATAAGGGGATCTTGCTCCTGGAGAGCAAGAATTTTATATTCTATCTCCAGTGCGAAGGAAGCTAAAAGTTAACCTCTTGTTCGTGGAAAGAATCAAGAGGAGATTTTGCTGGTGGATTGGACTAGAAAGATTTTTAGTGGACTCACCATAAATGAATTTGATCAGTGAGGGAATTTACAGTGGAGAACAGATTTAGAGTTATCCTCCAAGACAATGGGTGAAATATTCCTCGAGAAACATCCCGTCAAAATGGATTATCCTAAATATACTACGAATAGTATCTTTTTAGGAACTTCCCATTTATCAGTATTAATTACCTGTCGCCATTTTGAGTGATTAAGCGATACGCACCATTCGAATAAACTGTGTCTATCACGAATGGTCCTTCTCATTTGGGTTCAAACTTACCCTTTTTCTTAGAATCAAGAATTGTTGGACGTCGAGCAGCAAAGACCAGATCTTCTTCCTTAAAGCTTCTCTGTCGGACTCTCTCGTTGAAAGTCTTTGACATTCTGGCTTGGTAAAACTCGATGCGTTGTTGAGCTTCTAGGTGTTTTTCATCCCACATCTCGAGCTCTTCAAGGCGTCTCCGATGTTGTTCTTCCGCCATCGTCTCAGTTGCGAGGGTGATGCGAAGTGATGGGATTTAGATTTCTAATGGAAGTACAGCTTCACATCCGTATACTAGAGAATATGGGGTACCTCTGGTAGGCCTGCGTATTGTGGTGCGATATGCCCAAAGTGCTTCTCTGAGTTTATCGTCCCAATTATGTTTATTGGTCTTCACGAGTTTCAACAAGATCTTAATGATTGTCTTGTTGAACGCCTTTGCTAATCTGTTTGTAGCGGGATTATAAGCAGTCGACGAGACGGCTTGAATCATAAATTTCTCACGAAACCTGATGAAGGCATTGCTGACAAATTGAGGACCATTGTCATGTATGATCTATCTCAGCACGTCGTGTCGATAGATGGTGTGATACATGATGAACCTGATGACATTATTCGTTTTCACTTCTTTAAGTGGAATTAGTTCAGCCCACTTGGAGAAGTAGTCGGTAATTACAAGAATGAACCGATCACCTCTAACCGATGGAGGAAAAATAAGACCCACAATGTCCACCCCCACGTCTGGAACGGCCAAGATGTAGCCGAAGGATGCAAATGCTCTGGGGGTTGATGCTTGTAATTCGCATGTAATTGACATGCGGGGCACTTTTGAGCATACTCGATTGCATCATTAATCATCATTGGCCAGAAGTGTCCTATTCTTCTGATACGATCATAAAGCTTGGGACCAAATTGGTGTGCACCACACTCTCCTCCGTGTGCTTCTTTAAGGACTTCTTTTGCTTCTTTGTTTGAAAGACATTGAAGTAGCAAGCCATCATACCCGCGACGATATAACGTCTGGGTCTCTATATTATAAAATAACATTGGCGCTCTTTGTCGAATCGATTCCCTCTCTTTTGCGTCTTCTAGCAGAATACCATATAAGACATAGTCGATTATAGGAAAACGCCAATCCTGAGGCTCCAGTCCAACTTGGGTTGTGCACACCTCTTTGATGGCCATCCCATTGTCGTCTTCCTCCTCATTATACATTAGTGCAAATAGTTGGTGAGTTCTCATAGTGACTAACTGTTCAGTATCAGGAGGTTGCGTTTACGATACTGCTAACGCTGCAAATACATCTGCGTATGCATTCTGGAGGCACAGAATATACTCGATGAAAAATTCTTCAAACGAGTCTGCTATCTCAACGGCCACCTGGTAATATGGAATTAAGTTCAGATTCTAGACTTCGTAGTCTCCACGGATCTGTCTGACTATGAGTTGGGAATCCCCAAAGGATTCGAGATATTTGACCCCAGCTCTTTGGCAAAACTGAGTCCAAAAAGTAACACGTTGTATTCAGCCACATTATTGGAGCACGGCTTGGTTAGCGAGTAATCCCGAGGCATCACATGCTTTCTCGGGGAAACTAAGACAACTCCAACTCCGAGAGAAATCTTAGAACATCCCAGGATGCTTGCCACATTGGTTGCTCGAGACACTCTGTCAAAGTATAATTGCCATATTTGCTGATGCGATGTAGTGTCGACTTTGTCGGTTTCATCTAGCAAGTCATCATATAATTCAGTTGCATCTGTCATTGGATTAGTTGCTAAGAGATCGCAAATTGCCTGTCTTTTGACTGACTTCCGTTGCTTGAAGTGTAAGTCGTTTTATGACAAGAGCAAGGCCTATTTTGCCAAACCCCAATTCATGGAGGCTGGTTGCGTCATGAATATCCGGACTGGATTTATGTTGGAGATAATGTAAATCGTCTGTCCAACTAAGTAGTGCCGCATCTTTTGAATTACGAAAACTAATGCAAAGCACTACTTCTCAATCATCGGATAGCGAGATTCAGCACCCACTAAGCCCCAGCTCAGGTAATACACCGCCTGTTCGTGACGCTGTCATCGTCTGGCGCGAGTAAAGTACTCAACGAATGGTTCATCACCTTGATGTAAATCAAGAATGGTTTACCTGACTCCAGTGCAATGAGAACGGGAGGATTCGCTAGATATGCTTTGATATCCTCGAATGCCTTTTGACAGGCATCATCCCAAACAAATGACACGCCTTTCTTAGTTAGCTTGGAGAACGGCTGGCATTTTCCAGAGAGGTTCGATGTGAATCGCTTGATATAAGCTAATCGCGCCTGTAACCCTCTAAGTTCTTTTAGATTTTTTCGGGGTTGTAATTCATATATCGCCTTCACTTTATATGAGTCAATATGAATACCCCTAGTGGTGATAACGAATTAAAGGAATTTACAACTAGACATTCCGAGGAAGGACTTGGTAGGGTTCATCTTTAATTGATGACTCTGCATGAGATCGAACATTGTCCTCAGGTCTTTGACGTGGTCATTTTTGTTATGGCTCTTCACGACTAACTCATCGACGTAGCATTCGACCATTTTCCGTAGATGTTCCTAGAAAATCTTTGTCATCGCTCGTTGGTACATGGCGCCTGCGTTCTTCAACCCGAATGGCATAACCGTGTAGCAGAAAACACCGAGGGGAGTTCTAAAAGCCATGTGTTTTTCATCATCCGGGTGCATCTTGATTTAATTATAACCCGAAAAACCGTCCATGAAGGACATTCTCTCAAATCTACATGTATTGTCAATAATAACGTTAGTGAATAGAAGAGGAAAGTCATCTTTTGGACATGCTGCGTTTAGATCTCTGTGATCGATGCAGATTCTGATCGTCCCATTCTTCTTTAGGTCCGGGACAATATTCCCCACCCAATCTAAATATTGTTCTTCCCTGATAAAACCCGAGTCTATAAGCCTTTTCACTTCCGCTACAATCACTTCCATAATCTGCAGACAAAACCGCCTCTGCTGTTGCTTGACGGGTTTGGCGTCCGTCCTGATGTTGAGACAGTGCGTCACCACATTTGGGTCGAGTCATGGTATGTCTTCGTAGTCCTAAGTGAAAACGTCAATATTTTCCCTAATGAGAGGGATTAACTCTTCTTTCTCCTCTGGGGTGATACTGTTGCTAATGAATATAGGCTTAGGGTGTGCTTCATCACCCATATTGATTTGGACCACTCCATCCATGGTGGGGGGTTCTGTTTGCTCGAATCGGTCTCTGTATTGCATATTAAGGTGATAGACCCATGGGTCTCCCCACATTGGCATCTGCTCATCGCCCTCCATCGTGGTGGGGTCGGTTGTAGTCATATTCAACATCAAACCCTTGAACATTTCACCGATGCTAACGTTAGAATCCCAATCAAAGGAGTCAGATGAATATCCATCTCCCGAATTGGATAATTGGTTATCGATCAACCAACAACATTCGTCTTCTGAAGAAGATATATACCCTAATCCTCTCCTAAATCTATAGTAATTATCGAGTTTCCCCTTTAGGACGTGTGCAGCTTTTGGTGGGACTTGAGGACCTCGTCTGAAATAAATGCCCTCTCCTCGCGCAAAGTCATATCCCCATCTTTCCATGAGATTCTGCGCTTATGGACTATATCTGAATAGATGAGAGCCAGGCTTATCGTCATTAACATCCTCTCTTAAAAAGTGATCTGGTGCTAAAATTGTATCTCCTTTACCATAGACCAAATCCTTTTCATCACCTGTTTTATCCAGAATGATGAAAGTCATCTCGAAAGAGTCCCAGATATGCTTTTGTGTTACGCAAGATGACCAAATTGGTATGTACCACTCGGGGTCATTGTACAATCCTTTCATTACATCCGTAAGAGACAGCGAGTACTCTAAATCATTATTTATTTCATTGTCGGCAAGTTGCCAATTAAAACTATTATCCGACGATTCTCCATCGTCAAGATTGACTACAAAAGGTACAATGTCATTTATGACAAAACCACCATCATTACCGTAAAGGAGGGAGTCAGTAAAGTAGTTCTCCAACCCCTTAAGCAGTTACTTATTCACGACCACCGTCTTGACTTCATTATTCATGTCAACACATTTTGCACACTGATGAAGGGTAGAGGGGACTATAACATTATTATGGATCCATGGCCGACCTAATAATAAGTTATAGGAAGTCTCCTCATCAATCACATAGCATCTAACTTCAGACTTCAAATCTCCCATTTGGCACTTTATTCAGATTTTACCTAGCTGCCTGTTCGTGGGAAAAGTCAGTTTAATCATCTTACCTAGCTGCCTGTTCGTGGGAAAAGTCAGTTTAATCTTCATTGATGATGAACTCATTACAGTTTTATGCGTTTACAAATAAATTCAAAAAACAGTTCGTCTTTTTATAAGACTCGATTACAATGAAAATCAAAACAAAGAAAATTACAACTCTTCCTTAAAACAAACATAGAATCCTATTTATCGAGCTTCTGCTTATGTGGGATCTTTGCCAGTGTCGGGGTTTATCCGTGGACCGCCACGTGATATGATTCAGGTGTCAGATCTAAGATCTACATGATCATAGGGATTATTTCACGAAGGAAATAATCTCCTGAAGTGAATGAAATCGACCAAGCGAAATCACCACTCTTCTCGGGATCAAAACTAAGTTTGATCCAGAGGAATCATGTGTAGATCTGATTCTTAGATCTCTCAAACTTTTTTGCCTTATGTTGACGAGTTTGCCGAGATCTCAGATCTAAGTGTAGATCGCTGTAGATTTTGACAGAGCCTCCCCTTCTTGCCAAAAGTCCAGGTCTGTGAAAATGAGACCCTCCTTGTATTTATAGGTATTGAAATGGGTCGGATCTGTGCTTAGCCACCATCGAAGCAGTGCGGGGAGCTTGAACTTCCTAGTTTGTCCCTTCTAATCAGATGATTGAATCGAGACTGCTTCGGGACTTGAACCACCTGATGTTGTGGTTGCTTCTCCTTCAGTTTGGCGATGTCCTCCTTGGCGATCGCTTGCTACTGTATTTTTCAGTGTGCGTAGGAGGAGTCATGGCCACTCCTAGCTCCATTAGAGTCTTAGCATTTGGATTAGAAGCTTCGGGATACTTGTATTTGTACTCGTGTTTGCTCCTAGTAGCGAAGACTTCACATTCCTTTTTGGAAAGCTGGAATGTCACTATTTGCTCATCATGCATTTTAATTTTTTCTTGGATGAAGAGGCCGTCCACTAATCATCTTCGAGCAAGTCAGGGTGGACCCAAAGAATTTCGCCATTTAAAGTGGTATGTAGCACGAGTCCCTTTTTGTATTGCCCGTGAGGATCATCATTCTCCGTCTTCATCCCTACTTTAACGATAGGCTTCGGTTGAAACCAAGTTAAAGGCACTGTTCCAACGTTGATGGATATAGCGTTCACCTCCACTTTCTTCTCCTTAAGCAGCTTTGGGGTAATGACCCCTACATCGATCAAGGACTGGATTATGTCCTTGAGATGGTAGCACGACTTTGCTGGATAGTGAACTGCCTTGTGAAACGCGCAGTACCTTAGATCTGTGACCTTATTCGCCTCCTCCTGATTCACGATTGGTGGCAGCTGGATCTTATTGTTCTCCAGGAGGTATTTGAAAATACCGAGAACCTCATCTTCCTTGAAAGAATAGGATTTGGGGAACCTTGGTTCTGAAGACTTCTGTTTTGTAGGTCGTTGCTGCTATTGGGGCTGCGATTGTTGAGGCTCTCACTATTGCGGTTGCTACTGTGGTTGTAACTAGAATATTTGGTTTGTGCCCACAGCTTTCACCTGCTCCTTTTCTTTGCCACATGGAACGAAATCTTGTCTGTGAGCAGCTGCTGTTCGCTGGCCTCTTTCTACTTTTTTCCTCTTAAAAATCGCTTGGCTTGCTCCCCATGCCCCTTCAACCCATGTCTTGGACAGCGCCGCTCCCATTTCTTCGAGCACATCTAATGAGAGGTTGTTGTGGCAGGTCTGGAGAATGAACTCTTAAGTTATCGGGTCTCGACAATTCATTGCCTTGTTTCAGAACTGCTTGACGAAGCTATCTACCGTCTCTCTGTCCTTCTATTTTTTATCTAACAACATCCCGATGGATATCTTCGGTATCGTCATAGAAGAAATTAGTAAGGAACATGGTCTCCGTCTCATCCCAGCTGTTAACGCTCCCCGACTTGAGACGGCGGTACCAATCAAAGGTAGCTCCTCGAAGAGTGCTAATGAATGACTGAACCATCAAAGGCTCATGACCGGAATAACCCCTAGGTGGGAATTGAAGCAGATCAAATGCTAAGTGGGTGAGCCCTTCCCATCGAACGGCGTAAAGTTTATTAGATTGAACTTCGCCGGATACAGAATTGATTCCCACTCCCTTGGGTACGAACATGGTTTACCCATCTTCTTTACATTTTGGGTGGAAATTAGAGTGTTGATCTCACTCTCAAGGTCCTTTATCTTGTCATTCTCACTTCATATCTGTACGGGTGACTTTGAGGAGGGATGGTGATATTACCCCTGGCATTCTCGAGGCTACCTCCCATATTCTGTTTATTTGGGGGATTATTGGCATTATGGTCTTCATCCCTGCCCATGTCGCTATCGGTTTGGTTGACGTCCTTGTGACGACTTGATTCACCCTGGCGATTCATTAGTACTTGGATTTACTGATCATGCATCTCTCTCATTTGCTGCATGGCCATCTCCATCTCAAACTTAAATTCTCCTTTTGCTTGGCCATAGCCTCTTCAAGCGTCTTAGCCACTTGTTCTACACTGATCATGAATTTCTCATGGGGTTGTCGCTCGCTGGAAACCATGTTATCAGAAGCAATTTCAGAGCCAGCATCTGACACTTCATCTTCTGAGGGTAACCCCCTCTGCACTTTGCCATAGTTAGGTCGTCTGATAGTCCCGGTCCGCAACCGAGTCATTCGTTGAGATACCTCAGGAATGGCACGTGTCGACATCCTTTAGCTAGTCATGTTGATGGTGACTCTTAGCAATTCATCACCTCGGGACACCAATCTTCTTCTGCGGAAGTGCCTCGACTTGGGCTTTGGCATTTTGGTGCCCAGCCTATCAAAAATCGACACCTTCTCTAGACTGTCTTGGTACAGTTGCATTCTGACAACACCACCCTGATCAGCTTGGAACACAAACAATATGTGTTCAACTCTGGAGAACTTCTTTTTCGAGATTTATTCATACCCCCAGCATGATAGTACAACTCGTCAGCATGAATGCCGAAGCAACCTATCGTAAGTTGTCCCGACATCTCAAGTATAACGCCATTGTCGTCAGGCAAAAATGTTTCCTTCTGAGGATGAACCGCGTTATCAGAGCTTCTAAAAGTGACTCGTCTCAACGTTCGCCCTTGCGGGTGTGAAGTTTCCACGAACTCTTGAACTTCAATTCGCAGCCCGATGTGAGCAGGTACAAGAATTTTCTTATCGTGGTGGAGATGGCTGCGGCCCCAATATTGTGAATTGTCTGGGACCTCTTCAACGGGCCCAAACACTCCTTAACCAGAATTTTGCCTCGATCATGTGCAAGGGACTGAGGCACTCTAATACTGTCTTCTTACTTCAAGGTAAGGTTGTGGGATCAACCGAAGCTGGAACAGAATTAGATAGAGACTTGATTGTTGCAATCGCTGGAGCTGTGGTTGTTCGAATTGTTGTTATGGAATTTGGCCTCCAAACTTGGCGCATCTTTGGTGGCTTTTTAGCCAGTTCTTCCTTCTTCAACATTCGGGCCTCTTGAACTAGATCTCGTGTGTGCGCAAGTAGTGCGCGGCACTTTTGGATGCGCTCCTCGAGCGTTGAACGGTCCTATCTGATGCGAACCCATTCACTTGTTGACAGCTTGGAGGAGCTGCCAACCACTTGTTGTTGAGGCCGTTGACCTCTTCTGAACTTGAGATCCGTCTCATAGCGGATCCCGTCAACTGATTCTAGGGCCTTGGCGAACTGACGTGCCAGGCGTTGACGTTGCCTTTAGCAGGCTCTCTTTGAGACAGTCGGCACGCCATCGGCGGTCGTCTCCTCCACAGAGGAGTTCAGATCTGCAGATCTGGCCATCTTAGACACCGGAAGGACGCTGTTTACTGCGATTTTGGCCACAGCGGGGTTGGGATCCTTACCTTGAGATTCCAAATCTGAGGACCAGCAGATCTTCCTTGTGGCGGGAACCTTCATGGATCTATAGGGGGAGGACGATCTGGACGAGGAGATTGTAGGCATTGAAAATCGCTTATAAGTGCCCGAATCAGACTTGTGAAGGTGGGTTCACAACTGACGAACTATCGACCGACGCGACCAAGAACAGCTGACGACGCATTCACGCCACAAAACGCATGAAGCGAGTCGACGA
>JBAKGM010000279.1:16487184-16516059 GCA_037177215.1 Asparagus racemosus | reverse complement strand
AATCGTCATTGTGGTGGATCTTGATTCTAGAATTCTTCATCATTTGATTTCTTCCAAAGTTTATTTATTTTAGCATAGTTTATTTTAAATTATTTGAACATTGAATTGCCTAGATAATTGGTTTGTGAATAGTTAGTAGTTAACAACTAGTCCTCATGGGATTGACTCGTATTTACCGGTGCTAGCTACAACTACGCCGTACACTTGCGGTAAAATAATCACATCACTCGCCCCTTGACGAGACATGTTTTGTGTCTCGCCTATTGGTGAGACACATATTATGTCTGAAGTAATTTGCATGTGTTTTATCATTGTTCGTGGGGGTCTATTTATCCTTTTCAACACGCGAAGATGTTCAGTTACGTTAGTGGGCGGTTACACCCTTAAAAGATGCTCACTAAGCGCATAAATAGGGCATTAAATGTACCTTAAACGTGCCTTAAAAGCGGAGGGAAATGGTTACAACAGCAGAGGCCAAGCCCTTAATGTGAGACAGTTTGATGCGAGACACCATAAACTGTCTCGCCTATTGCGAGACAGTTTGGTGTGAGACACCATAAACTGTCTCGCCCACTGCGAGATAGTTTTAGGCTGAGACACTACAAACTGTCTCTTCCACTATGCAACGTGGGCACATTGCAACTCGTGTTCTTTTTAGCAGTTACACCTCCCAAAGACTATAAATAGTCCCCCACATCCATTGAGGAAAAGGGGGTTGAATCTTTGAGGATGGGATCGGAGAAATTTCAACCAAGAGCTGCAAATTTTAAGACAAAGAGCAGAGCCATCAATATTCCACTTGGAGATTCTCGAGTTTAAGCTTTGACTTATTCTTTGGAAGAGTAGATATCTTACCTAGTTAAGATATTTGCTTATTTTCTTGTTTCCTTAGTGAAGCAGGAATCTAACCTTGCTGATTCCGTGATCGTTGGTCGGTGGTCCACGGATTACGCATCCTCGGCACAAGCACACAACCCACGCAAGCAGAAGATCTACGCGTGTAGCGTCTTCTGTTCGAGTTTCTTTGTACAAAAGTGAGATCATTTTCTTTGTAAAGAGAGAATTACACGTGTACTCTTTCAATTATTTTCATTTTGAAACGTTTCTAATGGAAACTACAAAGAACGACACTTTCTGCGAAAACACATAGTCCTCAACAAATGAAATTAGATTCAAGATCTCTTAAGGGTATTTTTCTTGGGTATTCTAGGACTCAAAAAGTGTACAGATGCTATTGCCCATCCTTGAATCGGTATATTATTTCAGCTAATTTTACATTCTTTGAGAACAAACCAGAATATGTTACCTTTGATAAATGCTTAGACCCTCGCGATGATTATGACTGCATTATTGTTCAGGAAACCACTATCAATGTTTTTTCCAAGACTGTTATACATACTGATCTACCATTTAAATTTGTGGAACCAGCTCATGTTTATACAAGGTGTATTGCTTCACAACTTGAGCCATCGTCTAAATCCTCCCAAGAGCATGATATACTAGCCGGTCAAAATGTGCTTGTACAACCAGGTGCTCAGCTTGCTGATGATCTTCCGATTGCCCTCCAAAAGGATAAGAGATCTTGTTCTTGCAATTTTCAGTATCGTCTTGCATACTACGTCTCTTACACTTCATTATCTCCATCATATTATTCGTTCATATCTTCTTTGGATTCTCACTCAATTCCCGAGAATTTGTTAGAAGCTCTATCTAACCCGGGTTGGATAGCAGCAATGTAAGAAGAAATGATGGCCTTAGAGCCTAATGTGACTTGGGATCTTGTTTCCCTACCGCCAATAAAGAAAGTGGTTGGTTGAAAATGAGTTTATATTGTCAAAGTAAATCCGGATGGCTCTCTAGCTCACCTCAAAGCTTGACTAGTAGCAAAGGAGTATTCTCAGATCAATGACCTTAATTATATCGATACATTCTCTTATGTAGCTAAAATGACATCTATCTGCATTCTTATTTTCCTTACTGCTCGCTATCACTGGCCAGTACATTAGGTGGATGTTAAGAATGCCTTCCTTAATGGTATTATTGATGAGGAGGTTTATATGGAGCAACCACCAGGTTTTGTTGCTCAGGGGGGGTGTGGTAAGGTTTGCAGGTTAAAAAAATCTCTCTACGGTTTAAAGCAATCTCTGAGGGATTGGTTCAGATGTTTTGCAATAATTGTCTAGACCTTTGATCTTCATCAAGCTCAGAAAGACCACTCAGTTTTCTAGAGATTTCATTGTGGGAAGCGGATCTTTTTGGTTGTATATATTGATGACATTGTGATCACTAGCGACGATGCACTGGGCATTAGTCATTTGAAGAAGTATCAACAAAAATAATTTCAAACCAAGGATCTTGGATCCTTAAAATATTTTTGGGTATCGAGGTAGCTAGATCAAAGAAGGGAATTCTATTATCTCAAAGAAAATATATACTTGATATGTTGCTAAATGTTGGGATGTCAAAATGCAAGGGCATTGACTCACCTATGGATGACAATATCAAACTACTACTAACTCAAAGGGAGTTACTGAAGGATATTGAAGAATATAGGTGACTTGTATGGAAACTAAACTACCTAACAGTCACGAGACTGGATATTGCATTTTCTGTTAGTGTAGTTAGTCAGTTTCTCTTGGCACCTAGGTAACCTCATATGGAAGCTGTGAAGAGGATTCTTAGGTATCTCCAGAAAACTCTAGGAAAAAGAGTACTCTATTTAGATAGTGGTTACATGAGAGTTGTAGGATTCTTAGATGCAGATTGGGTAGCATCTCCTAAGGACAGACAGTTAACTACTGGGTATTGTGTGTTTCTTGAAGGAAATCTAATATCATGGAAGAGTAAGAAACAGAGTGTAGTCTCTCGATCTACAGCAGAGTCTGAGTATTGAGCTATGGCAAATTTGACTTGTGAGCTGATATAGGTTAGAGATATATTAATACAGTTTGGTTATACTCCAGAGTGTCCTATGAGCTTGTATGGAGATAACGGGGCTGCCATTTACGTGGATGAGAATCTGGTGTTTCATGAGAGAAAAAACACATAGAGATTGATTGTCACTTGATTCATGAGAAGATGGAGAAAGAATCATTAGAGCTAAGCACATAAATTCAGACCATATATAACTCGTAGATTTTCTCACTAAAACTCTTGAAAGAACACGAGTGAATTTTATTTATAACAAGCTCGGCACGTACGATATGTATGCTCTGCTTGAGTGGGCATGTTGAGAGAGTAGTTATTTATTATTGTTTAGTCCCACATTGGTTAGGGATAAACTCTTTTATTTTCTTAAACACTATAAATAACATCCAAGCAAGAGCTAATGATCTCTCTAGAGTTTTCACATTTACAGAAAGGGAGGAAGATCCTTCACAAGAAGGAAGAGTGGAAATAGGATTATTATTTGAACCACTATAAAATCTTGTCTGTTCCTGTTTGGTTGCTATTTGTATTTGATTATCGTTGATTGCCTTTATTTTATCTTTTCCGCTGCATGTTCTGTATGTTGGCTGAGAAATGGTAGCAACCTTATTTACCCCACCTCTAGGCTTAAATTTCAGATTCAATAAGTTGTATCAGATACTCGTTACTTTTCTTTAGGGTTCACAACCTAGAGTAGAGATATCTAGTTTGACCGCTACAACGACTCTTCCTGAGAGACATGTAGTTAACTAACCCCTACATTTTTATGGGACGAATTATACCTATTAGAAAGCGTGCATGAAAGTCTTTGTTATTCACTTATTTTAATATTTTGAGTAGTATAGAGAATGACTATAGTGAACCTACTACTGCTTTAGGTGATACTACTGTCGTCCCTCATAAGCGGTCCATTGGTGATAAAAAGCTTTATTTTTTAAATGCAAAAGCTTATGAATGCTCTTTGTTATTTTTTAGCTACTGAAGAGTTTAATTGTGCAACAATTATACTATTATGCAGGAAATTTGGAACACTTTGGAAGTTGCACGTGAATGAACTTCACAGGTAAAAAAGGTGGAACTTTCAATGCTTGTGAGTACATATGAGATTTTAAAGATGAAGACCTCAGAGAGTATTCAGGGCATGTTCACCCAATTCACAGACATTGTGAGCAAATCAAAAGCTTAGGAGAAAAAAATATGATAACAAGGAGCTTGTGAGAAAAATTCTTTACTCTTTTTCTAGAGATTGGGAGACAAAGGTAACGGCTATTGAAATATTATAAATTTTTTTGAAGTAACTCTTAAAAATCTTGTAAGGAATCTTCTCACCTATGAAGTGCGATTAAAAGAGGGAGAAGATGATTTAGAAAATAATTCTAAGAAAAAGTCATTAGCCTTAAAGGCCAAAAAGGAGAAATCTCAATCTAAGAAGAAGAAAGAGTCAAGTTCAAGTTTTGAAGATGAAAATAGTTATGTTGGACTAATTGTAAAAGGGTTCAAGTCATTTCTCAAAACAAAGAATGAAAATAAATACCTACAAACTAGACAGAATCAATACACAAATAAGGTAAATAAATATTCTTTTACAGAATCCTAAACTGAACCTATTTGTTATCGTTGTAGGAAACCAGGTGACTTCTAGAACATATGCCCATTAAACGAGAAGGACAAGAAGAGGGAGGCAAAATTTTGAAAGTGACAACTTGGGACATGATGAGTGATGAAGAATTAGAGGTTGGCTCAAGAGGGTGAGAAGAAAATAAATCTATGTCTTATAGGGAGAAACAATACAACTTCAGATTCAAAATAAGATGAAACACATGACTCTGAAAGTGAAAGTTCAGAGAACAAGGTATATCCTTCATATGATTGGTTATATTACTAATAAAATAAAATGTTAGAACAATTTGAGAAAATTACTGAAAAATATAAAGTGACAAAAAGAGTGAATGCAAACTTGAGGAAAGAAAAGAAAATCTTATGTGAGAAAGTTGAATATTTTTCCCTAAATTTGAATTCACATAATTCATCTGGTAAGATCACCACAGCTAGTTGCACACAATGTTTTGCTTATCAAGACAAAAATTCTTGTTTATCTAAGCAACTAGATGATAAAATTATTAAAATTGAAAAATTAGTTTCCAATGTAAAGGAATTATTGTGTGAATTATCTTCTGAATAAATAAAGTTTGAAACTAAGTGCACCACTATTATTTCTGAAAATGAACAACTAAAATTCAAAAATATTGATTCAGAAAAGACCGTGTAAAAGTTTTCATTGAGTTCTAAAGATTTCAATGTGGTTCTTTCCAAGTACCGATTTGCGAAAGTTAAAACTGGACTTGGTTATTCATATTTAGGAGAACATAAAAAATTTAAACCTTCATTTATAAAAAAATAATTTCGCTCTTTTTGCATCATTTTGAATGCATCATCTACAATTTGTATATTATGTGGTAGAATGAGTCATATTTCAATGAATTGTCGTATGTAATGTAGAGTTAAAACTATTAAGCAGATTTGGGTACTTAAAAGTATAATTATAACTAACATGGATCTATGTGGATACCTAGGTCGTACATATCTACTTTCCTGGAGGGTTGTAAGAAGATCGAGGATTAAGACAACATACAGGAGTTGCTCAAAAGAGTGCGAGATTAATATCCAATCTTTGGTCTAAGAGAAAAATAAGGAGAAACAAGTTTTCAGTAAATTGTTTTGTCCTTAAATGAGTAAGTTTTTATCTCAGGTATGTTTTCTATTGCCCAGTTGTACATCATAATTTTTTCTCTTTTCTTTTTTTTAATCTTTTGTTTTCATAAATAATAAATAAATAAAAAGGGGTTACCATCTATGGTCAAACCTGACCATCGATGGTGAACCATTGGTGAGTAAAAAGAGGGCAGAGATTATTTTTTCATGTTTTATCCTCTTTTACTCTACTCCTATCCATTTTTTTTCATTTTCTTTGATCCTCTTGAGTTTTAATTGTGATCTAATGAGTTTTTGGAGTTCTTCTTCCTTATTTTGTGATCAATTTCTCAATTGAATTATCATCAAGGTAATTTCAAAACTCTAATCACTCTTTTGATCAATTTTAGGGTTTTATGCAAAATTTGTGATGGAACTTGTTGAAAATCAGTAGTATATGGTTGGATGTTTAGAGTTAAAATTTTTAAGAAAATTTCTTGATTAAAGTCTTTTTTGAGATGAGTTTGTTGATGGAATTGATGGGTTCTACTCATATCGATGGTTGAGGAGCAACATCGATGGTGACTGCTCACCATCGATGGTATGCTAGAAACCATTGATGATCAGAGAGCAAAATTATTTTTTTGGCCTTTTACCATTCCTTTTTATTCCAACCATTGTATATGTGTATTCTCTATACGAAGTTTTGCTTATTTATATTTATAGGGAATGTTGAGCTCAAAATGTACAAAAATTGATAATTTTTCCTCGATAATTGTACAAGAGAAGTATAAAAAACTTCTCATTATTTTTGAAAGAGGAGTTGATACACACCATCTCGTGGATTATGTGAACATTGTTGGGATTCTTGATAGAGCCTGCCTTAGCTCTATGATGAATAGGCTCGATAGAGAAAATATTATCGTTGTGAGGGAATTCTATATGAACTTCAATAGAGAACTAGGGAAGGAAATTGCTACTACCAAAGTGAGGGAAAAGGAGATCGAGATCACACTGGCCTACATCCAAAAGGTCCTAAACCTCCCTGAGGCTCCATTAGATAACAGGCATGTTTTTACCTATTCTACAGGTTTAGTTGTGGGTTTTGATTATCTAGGCAAGTTCACTAGCTTGGTCAGCGTCTGCCATCATTACTGCTTTGACAAGATACTATAGGAGGATACATCCTGGTCTCTTCAACTCAGGACACCCCAAGCTTGAGTTCATTCTTCTCAACCTCTTCCACATGTTCGGTTTGTATCCAAGTGCAACTTACACCACTCTTAGCATCCTAGATGTAGTTTTGTTGTATTGGCTAGTGAGTGGTAAGTCTTTTGATTCTGTAGGATTGATTTTTAGCTGGATGTGTATGATTACAGCTATTGCTAGGGAGGTGGATGAGAAGAAGACCCGGTAGTAGACTTAGCTTGTATATCCCTGCCATATTACTCAGATTTGCCATGGCCAAAGGATCCCCTTTCACTCTTCTAACTAATATGAGAAGGTAAGAACTTCATTTTCTGTTGAGACTGTGAGGAAGATCTTAGGTACAATGGGGAAGGGCGAGACCACTGCTGGGCAATCATCTGGATCCCAGCAATCTGCTTCACGAGCCCCGTATTCCTCTCGCTCTACTCAGTTAACTCTGCATTCTCTTGGAGAGAGTGTAAAGACGATTAGGAGGGACATGACCACGCAACACACCTACGATGATACTTCCCTGCAGTTCATTATAGGAGCTCTACGTTAGATGGATCCTTCTCTTGGGAGGTAGCCTGTGTATTCTAACAACTTCGTAGGACCATCACAGCCTAGAGAAGCCACTCATCCATCCACTTCACACGTAGTTGACAGTGGAGATAATCGGGATGAGAAGATGCAGAGAGATGACAAAGATGATGAGTAGATAATCTGGAGATTTGTTATTCATGTGATGGAGGTCGTTTTTTTTTCTTTTTAGACTTTTTGGACATGTATATTCTTTGGTTATGCTTGAGATACTTGGTCTGTATTAACTTATTATGTACACTTTGATTATTGGATAGTTAGTTTAGTAAGTTCCTCATATTTGCATGCTCACTTTCACATTGTATGTACATATTTTTGGATTTTTTTGATTTCTTTCTCTTTTTCTTTTTAGGGTTTTTTAAAGATATTGTCTTTCCTATTTTTATCAAAATAAACCAACAATTTCTCTATTTTTTTGTTTTCTTTGAAAAATGAAAAAAAACTTTTGACGTGCCTATGTATGTGCTTTTACAAGATTGATTTGGATGATATTATTTTTTTCGTATATAGACTTGATTGTGTCACACATACTTACAAATAGTTTTTCAATCTATATATATGCATGTTTTCACACAATAACCAAAAGATGATTATAACACATTGTTTACATGAGATATTTCACGCTGCAATTTCACAAACCTATTTCTGTGGTTATCATATTTTGTGATGTGAAAAAGTGGTAGAGAGTCTTGTATTTGGTTTATAGATATTTTTTTTGTTATATGAAGTGTTATTGAGCTCATTTTTGACTTGGTTAATGCACAATCCTTTATCTTTGTATGTACAAAAGTGCATTTATTTAATATATCAATCAAACAATAAGAGTGTCTTCATTAAAAGATGATCAAAGATCCACATACTTATGAAATTCACAGAAAATTGAGTTTATTAGTTAAAAGATGGTCAAAGAACCACACTCGTAGATTTGTGTTTGTGCACATCTCAAAGGGTAGCCATCTTGTACTGAATATATTTTATATTTAGAGATGGTGTGAATCACCTGCCATATAATATCTTTCTTCCTCCTAAATCTTGTATGGCTGAGGTGATCGGGTGACACTTTGGTCCTTAATCTCTAAGCTTGAGATAGTTCAAATCATATTATTGCTCAATATTCACTTTGATATACCTAAATTTGTTCAATAAACTAGTATAAGTCATTTCAGTATTTGCTTCACACACTTTACACTAATATTTAGTCTTTTGTGTGTGTGCTTTTCAACATGTTTTCTCTTATATTCATGTATTTTTTTAAATAAAATTTGATATACAGTGCTAATGTCTTATTAATTTTTTGTGTAAACTAATGTGTTTTCTCTCCCCTACACCTTTTGGATAATTTTTATTTGAATTTCTCTCATCTGAAGTATATCCATTGGTGCAATTTTCTACTTTTGCTAATAGTGAAAGGGGAGAATTTGGTGAACTTTAATGATTTTGATGAAATTTGATGATTCTATGCATAAGTGAGTTTTGTCTAAGTGGTTTCCAATTTTGATTAAAGAACTTTTTTTTGGAAACACTCGATGCATAATTTTAGGGAGAGTTTTTACAATACATATTCTTGATTACACTTGTCATGAATGCATGAATGTAGGGAGCACTTTACATATCATCTATTTTTTTCTAGTGAGAGTGTATTTATGTCTATTGATAGTTATATATCTTAAATATGCGTGTATTTTGGTAACTTAGACTTTGACTTTGTTATTATTAAAATGGGGAGATCGTTAGGACGTCGTCTATATAATAGCTCTCGTTTGAGTAATAACAAACTCTTATTTAATACTAATATTTGTTGGAGATGATATATCACAAGTAAATACAAGTATAAGAAGTGTACAACGTAAAACGACGTGAAAATTAGCTCCAAACCTGATTTCATCCTTCTCACCATCAATGGTGGACTTTGACCATCGATTGTAAGGAGAGCTCATCGATAGTCAATATGCATCATTTTACTTCATAGACTTTTATATCATCGATGGACCTCTCAACCATCGATGGTGATACCATTGATAGTAAACATGGCAGAATTATATTATTTCAGATTTAATCTTAGCCAATCGTTATTTCATATATATCCATTTTTTATTAAGTTTAGGATATCTCTTTTCTAACCTATTGAGGAGTTTATATCATTGAATGAGAGAATGAGAGAGAGAGAGAGAGAGAGAGAGAGAGAGAGAAGAGGAGATTTCTAGGATTTTAATTTGTAAGAGATTTCATTGAATGATTTGACCCTCGGAGCCTTGACAGACTCTTACTCGTCGCGCACAACATCTTCAGATCATTTCAGCGAGGAGAGTTTCCTTTGGATTGATTTTTTACACCATTCTTCATTGAGCTGCACTTATACTCATCAAAGGATGGTTTGTTTAACAAAAGTGCTGTAAGATCTTTCTTGATTTTATAAGCTTTAATAGTTAGTGTTGGTTTTCTTTGAACTTATTTTTACTAGTTTCGGATAGATTTCAGGGTGCGGTCTTATAATCCTACTGAATCAGGTTTATGATTAACTAGAACTCTTTGCATAGTGAGTAAGCCCCTTCGCAGGAAGGAAGAACGGATGTAGGATTTGTTAAAACTAGAATGCAAGACTAGGGGGGTGAATAAGTATGCTATAGTTTTTCGACAATACTCAAAAATTGCAGATAAAATAAAAAAGTGAAAAAAGGAAAAGCAAGCCAGCACTAGGAACACACGTGATTTTTTATAGTAGTTCGGATCAAAATCTTGCATCCACTCTTCCTTCTCTTGAATGGTCTTCCTCACTATGACCACAATTCACTTGAATTACAACTCGATTCAGTAGACTTCAAAGACCACACTCTGGACTCTTCCCAAAACCAGTTGTCTAACATAACCCTTTGCAATGACCAGAAGAAATCTAGCCCTAGCTAAGCCAATCCTCAATTACCCTAGCTTGAGTACTCTGTTAAACTTACAAGTTTGATATACAACCAATCAAAACAAATACAGCACAAAAAGAACAATCTTACAGCCCTTTATCAAACTATTCTTCAAATTGATAAAAATTAGAATCTGTGAAAAAGCGGTGTAGCAGTAAAAGCGTAAGGCACTCCTTCTCACTAAATCAAACTCCAGTGAAAAGCACATCGAGAAGAAGTTGAACGAGGCTCAAGGAATTTGATCAACTCTCTCTCTCTCCCTCTCTCTCTCTCTCACAAACCCAAGAATAAAGATCTCTTCTTTGATATATTTGCCTCATTGAACTTCTTTTTATTTATGATCTCCAACTCCTCTTAAATAGACCATGATAGTACAGGAAAGAGATACCCAAATCTAAGCGCAAATAGCAGATTTAACAGGTCAACTAACAACTGAGATTAAATCCTGAAAACTGCTAAAATTCGTCATAACCATCAATGGTGTATCACAACCATCGATGGTCCCTTGGTGATCATTGATGGTACCACTGTAATCATTGATAGTGTTGATTCTGATTTTTGAATTTCTTCGATTGTTTCTTGTAACCATCGATGATTCCCTATGACCATCGATAGTAGGTCACTGTTGACCATCGATTGGTGCCAACTCCTATTTCTATTTTTCTTCGATTGGTTCCTGTAGCCATCAATGAGATGCTTGACCATCAATGGGTGCCTCTTAGCCATTGATGGTTTGAAAGCTGAAATCAACGTTCGTATTGATTTTTGCATCATTTCAAACCGCATCTTGCTCGTACCTATTTATACCTGAAATATATCATCTCACAAAATATATCAGTAGTAAATAAGAGTTTGTTATTAGTCAAACAAGAGATATTTGTTTGAACAATATTTTCACAATCGTTCTAACATGATTGTTATTCGAACCACTATAAAATCTTGTGTGTTCCTGATTGGTTGCTATTTGTGTTTGATTATCATTGGTCACCTTTATTTGTCTCTTTCGCTGTATATTCTGTAATTTTGGTAAAAAATGGTAGCAACCCTATTCACCCCCTCTAGGCTTGCATCTCAGATCCAACATTGAGGACATGCCATTTGTCGCTATCTGCTATTTTTATGGTGGATCAAGATGTTAATGGTTAATCTAACCATTAAAAAGCTCAATACTGTCACCATTTCTGTTCCGTTTACTCATTTTGATGACATAATTTGGAGAGGTATATATATAGATGGCAGAAGAAGAAGAATAATTCCTTTTGGACCCAAAAAATGGGACCACTTCAAGGGACAGGTGACGTGGATGCTGATCTGTGCTATTCTAATTTACACTATGGATAATTAATAGAGGAATCGAACTCACTGCACTTCCTTGTTCTCTTTTTTTCTCTCCGCTGCAACTCCATCCATTTCCAGTGTTGCCAAAGATGCCTCCCAAACCCCAAACCAAAATCCCTAATCCCTGCCCCGCTCCAAAAGCCTCTAATCACTTCTAATTAAAACCACTAGGTTTCACTAATCTTTTGAGGGAAGTTGCAACTTGTGCCCTTCTTTTTTCTTGTTTTTATTTGAATTTGATTTATGTTCTATTACTTTGACTCTCCTTCACCCTCTGTAACTTGAGAGTTTGTAAATTCAGTCATTAAAAGTTAACGTGCTGATTTTTATTCATCTTGTATATTGAAAGAAAGAAATAAAATGGATACAATTCAACACAACTCCTTTTCTTAAGAATCAAAATAAAGCTACTTTTTATAGTCTTACAGATGAATTGAAGAACCTCTCATAGTCCCATTAGTAATGAGAACCAAATCATCAAACAAATGGACAACATAAATTGATACGGATTCATGATGAGATCAGCGTGATGGATATTTCGTTGGCGATGGCAGCATGTCCATGATGGAGAGGGGAGGTAGCGTGGGTGACAGGGGCATGCGCTTGAATGGCGGTGCGTTTGGGGGAAAATTAAAGGTTAGAAGAGATGACAAGACAATTACAAAACTATTTTCATTCATTTGTGGTGTTTCCCCGGCTCATTAATGATTCAATGTACAACTCAGCCTGCCATATCACCAGTCCCTTAAACATGTCCTATATTTGGGTCCTGGTAGCATTACTCGAAAAAGAAAACGATACAGCGGCATTTGCGGTTATCATTTATTTCTGCCATACTCTGAGCAGAAAATAACCCCCCAAAATGGGGGCCGCAGCAGCCCTGAAGCTCGCATGAGCACATGATGGTTGACTGTAATTAGCAGCGCTGCAATTGGATGCGATCGGCAAAATTGGTGCTCAGCGGACCCCATCCTTTTAAAAGAGGAGAGAAATAGACAGGGAGAGAGAGAGAGAGAGAGAGAGAGAGAGAATGAATGAATGGAGTTTGATGGGGAGAGATCACAAGCCCTCTGATGAAAAGTATTGTCCCTAGGTAGGGCTTGTGAGAAAAGGACGTCCTACCAATGGTCTTGCAGGTGTACGGACCCTGTTGGGGTGTTGAGCGCGTAGTGTAAGAAAAGATAAAAGATAAAATGATAACCCTAATCTTGTGATTATCTATAATACCATGTAACAAAGCCTCTGTTCTAGTAGGTGCAATAGTATATGCATACCTATGGTAAATGGATACATGTAAGGGTGTGTGTGTGTATATATATATATCCGTGAGGATACATGTATGATTATTAAATATTTATATCCGATAGTATATGATTACAAACACGAATATTTTAGTGACATTCGGTTCCGTATTCGAAATATATGAATATATGTTGGTGATATAGTTACAATTGTTTCAGGTCTTGGATCAACGAACTTGAGGTTAAATTTGATAATCAAGAGATCTAATCTTAGATTTTCAAATATAACAAATATATTGACAAACTCTCTTATATCATATAAATATTTATTTTTCAAAATACCTGATTTTCTCATATCCGCTTTGTATCCACATGCATATTTGCATATATCCATATGCATATCCATATCCATATCCAATTTAGTGTATATGGATATGGATTTTCCTTATTGACATATATTTGTATCTATATCTGTCTGCTTGATTGGCAAATAGGTGACATAGATACAGTAAGCATCATATCTGAGAGCCATATCCGAACCATTTGCAACTCTAGACTTAAGTTTTGGCAGGATAAAAACACAATAGAATTTTTTAATTCATGTATGAATATTTGAATATGTGTATCAATCACACGGTTGAAATTTCTTTAACCTTAAATTAAATTTATGTGACAAATTTTGGCGATGTAATGATCCAATGTTAAATTTTAAAATAAGTGAACAATATTTATGGACTTAAATTTGAGAAATTTTGTTTATTGTAGCAACTCTTCTATCACGTAGTTTATATTTGTTTTATCAATGTTACATTTGTCTCTAACGACCCCAATATATTTTTATTCATGATCAATACTAAATCAATATGAATATGATAAGTACCATATTAGTTATATCCAAACACATCTGCACACAATTATAATATGGATTTTGTAATACATTTGCACCACTATTATAATATGGATTTTGTACTCTTAACAGCTGATGATTCTAACAATTAGATGAGATGAGTAAACTGATCTAGGTTTGTTTCTCTTATTTGAACATGAACTTTCTAGTGATCATTATCTACACTGTAATTTACCCCTTGCTGACTTTTTCTCACCCTAACCCTAAGTTAATAAGCAAACAATATATGGAAGTGGGGCTTTAAATGTCCTTGGCCCCTCTGCATCTGCTACAGATTTTCTTCCTCCTCAGTGCTCCATCAACAGTACACTTTTTTCCCCCAAAATCTCTCTTTTCACAAAGCAAGAATTAACAGCAACAAATCAAGCTCCTAACTTTCAGCATGTTTCCTTACAGAGACCCCTCTTACCTCCTTCTAGACACCCCTTTCGGTTTGAAAAGCAATGATGAGTTTCCCGCTCTTTCATCTCCTCAGCTAAGACCACCCACTCCTACCCACTTCCTCTATTATGATGAAAACCTCAACCACGCCGATCTTTTCACGGCTAATTTTACACCACTACAACTCGAACAAGATCAAGAAGCCAACACAAGCAAGAAATCAACAGAAACAGATACATCAACAGAACCAATTGCCAGAAACAAGAAGGGCATCCAAGCTGCTGGTGAAGGTAGAAAACAAAGGAGCCTAAGGACTGATCGACACAGCAAGATCCACACGGCTCAAGGCCTCCGAGACCGAAGGATGAGGCTCTCCCTTGAGGTCGCTCGCAAGTTCTTCAGCCTTCAAGACTTGCTCGGCTTCGACAAGGCCAGTGCCACTGTTGATTGGCTCATCACTCACTCTAGATCCGCCATTGAGCAGCACCTCATCCATTTGGCTAGTAATAGCAACAGTGATGCACAAGATGCACCTGTTATTGCTTATAGTGGAAAGAAATCAGATTCTACAAAGAAACTCCCTCTTAAAGAAAAGGATGTATCATCAAGAAGTGTGCTTACAAGGGAGTCGAGAGCTGAGGCGAGAGCTCGAGCGAGGGAGAGAACCAAAGAGAAGAAAAAGATGCTAGTAGAGGTTGACAATGGCCATGGAGGAAACTTCAACTCTATGGAAGATCTCATCTACAATTCAATTGAGAAGGATGAATGGCCTGCTGGTGAAGTTCCACAGTCTCCCGATTGTCTGCAAATGGCAATGGATAGTGAATCGGATAAAGTAGCAAATGGTTCCTACTACCAATACAGCAGAGATTACTCGATGGTCACCAACGACGAGGAGAGAGTGAATTTCTTTAATGAACAACTTAATGGAAATTTCTCAGGTGAGTTTGAGGTATACAGTTACAATCCTGCAAGGCCTGCAACATGAATCCTATTATCTACTTACAAAGCTAATTTCAGAAATAATCTTCAAGGGTACCTGGGTACGATAGCTTTTGACGGTCCTTTACAAATTTGGAAACTATTCAGGTTTCTTTTCTTATTTTTGCTAAGTCTATGTACAAACAATTTATTTTGTGTAGATTAGTTTCTGGTAATTAGTGTGGCTTGCTTTACATTACAATACTTATAACCTTCATATATATATGTGAATCTCTTGTCAATTCTTTCAGTCGATATACTGGCAAGAGTCCAAAAAAATTCTATTTAATTAATTTCCATATACAGAGTCATAAGTTCAATGAAACACTATATGTTCTTGTCTTAAAACATTGCTGCTAGAAGTGAAAAATAAATAAATAAATATTAAGATCGCACAATGAATGGATGGTAGCTGCAATGCAGCCTGCAAGTTTGTTTCCCGGACTAAAGGAATTTGTAAAGATAAAATATAACTCAGTAATGA
The DNA here is from genome assembly GCA_037177215.1 of Asparagus racemosus. Lineage (NCBI taxonomy): Eukaryota > Viridiplantae > Streptophyta > Magnoliopsida > Asparagales > Asparagaceae > Asparagus > Asparagus racemosus. The sequence goes on along the minus strand of JBAKGM010000279.1, from coordinate 16,500,408 downwards.
TATTGCATCTAATTATGTGTTAGACATGCAGGGCGAAACGCTAAAGCAAATGTAAACATCTGTAATGTCAAACAGAATGAAATGTAGATGCAGATGATACAAATTGTCAGTAAGCATTTTTAATCTTTGGAAATGAATATTCAGGTATTTTCAAGATAAGGTTTTCTGAATTTTTTTTAAGAATAGTAGATGGTTTTCATTAGCATCAAGAAGCGATGAACGATGCCTACTGATAGTGGAAAGCGAATATTGTCAGTAATCGATGAACCGTGTTCGCACCCTCGTATCCAAATAACATAGTTCTCAAGCAAGTGAAAATTGTTTGCTTTTCTGTTACCATAATTTGGCTTCTATATGGTAATTTTCTGTTGGAATTTTCAATTATTGGAAAGATGAAACTTAGGTGTGGACATAGCACCTGCATGACCAAATGAGACTGCATGAAAACAGCAGAAAACTGCAGCCAAAAACTGCAGAAATCTGCAGTCTAAATTGCAGATTACTGCAGGGAAAACTGCAGTTTTTCAAACTGCAAACATGCAGTTTGTCAAACTGCAAAACTGCAAATTCAGAACTTTAAATCTGCAGTTATTCTATATGCAAAACTTCATGAAACCATTGGTTTGAGGGCTCCATAAATAGGAGATAAATTCAAGATGATTAAAAGCACAAGAAAACAAAGTAATCTCCTTGCAAATTTCTCTCATATTATCTCTATGTTAATGAAGTTTCAGAATGGTCTTTCGGCCTGCAACCAATGACCATTATAGAGTATTTTGGATCTGAATTATCTTGGGAGATGAATTTGTGTTGAATTTGTGTTGACCCTTGCAGATATTGGGGTAAATTTTGTCTCGAAGACAAAAAAAAAATCAAGTCCCTTAATTCAGGTGTTGAAATATTGTATCCAAGTCCACTACAATCAAAACCAAAATCTTACAATTTCTGTCCTGCATGTTAAAACTAGTTTCTACTTGTTTATTGGCACTATTATTTCAGTTGTTTTTTTAGCAGATTCAAGGTTTGGTTGGGTTACATTATTATGTGTTAAATTTTAAAAGTACCTACTAGTTCTTTAAATTGTTTTTTCTTTTTATCAGCAGCAAAGTTCCAAAGTTAACAAACCGTGTGTGTTTTAGCCTCCAATATCTTTTGAACTTTGTCAATTTATTTTTTCATGGAGCTATTACCAGAATGAATTAACATTCTAGTGATTCTCACATGATAAGCAAACATTAGCATGTATCCTAATTTTCTTAAACATGATCTGTGCAAGGATTTAGAGGGTCATCTAAGAAAGTACCAAGGATATGTCAGTAAAGAAGTATATATAATTAAGGATAAAATGATTAATGTGTAGATAGTGCATTACTTTGTTCATGTAAAAAGAAGTCAAAAGAGTGAAACATACATTAAGAGCAATAAGGTGTTTGCGCAATTGTATAGTGGCTACATCTGTGGCCTCCTGTTTTTGTCTTCTACCTGCATAATTATAAATTAATCAACTATATAAAACATTGATATGATGATTAACAAAGTTTCCATAAACAAGGGATATATTTTTCATTAGTTCTTCTGTTAAAATAAAAATTCTTGTGATTTATAGATCCTCATTAATTTGGCCAATATATTAAGCCAACGTCGTCTTCTGGTCTTATACTGATCATTATGAAGGTCAACATATAATAGTAGTATATGCATGATTGTTCCCATCATCTTTCAGTAAAAAAAATAATGATATGGTTTCAAGTGAAGTTGTAATAACTAAAATCGTAAAATGTATATAAGCATAAAGAAATTTGAACTTCTATGTTATTTGAGCCACAGTCGCCTTAAAAGTAACGTCACACAATATGCAATGATTTTCTTCACTGCTGCTTTACCAACTATAATTCATGGATATATCCCCAGCATGTATTATATTTAATCAAGCACAATTTGCTTGACTTTAAAAGAAATTTCATTGAAGACCTCATTAAGTTCCCACTATGAAGAAATAATGAGCTTTTACTAATTTTTAGGTAACAGATTAAGATTAACATTATGAGATATATAAACCATATTCAATCCAACCCTAATTAGTCTGGACCCAAAAGATCACTCTTCCATACTGTTAAAAAGCATTCATCAAATGATCTGCATATCAAAAGTTTAAACCAGATATTTAATCTGATCTTATTTTTGGGTGATCTTCACTGTTGGTTTTCAGAAATCAATTTACAAAGATAACAATTTATTCTAGGATGGCAAGGCAATACTATAAAGTAGTCTGTAAGATGGTTGAGAAATGAAATAATCAAACCAAAATATTGGATCTGCAGTAGACATACCACAGCATATATTTTTCTGTAGTAGACGTACCACAGCATATATTTGTAACAATAATCCCAATAAATCAGGATTTTCTGTAGGCCACAGGAATATATATTTTTCAATTAGTATTCTTCTAACCTGTTCCCAATTATTCCCTAGGCACACAAAAAAATTTATATGACTTAAAAAGCACTTTATTTGTAATTCTTTTCCCTATACCTAAGCATTTTGATAACGGAAAATATTTAAAATTCAGTAAACAAATTAATATAGAAACAGGCAGGACGAATGGTCATGACAGTTGGAAAAAGACTATGATGGATCTTAAATGTCCAACTTCCATCGAGGTGTTTCAGAGTAATAAGTTAACTTTCTATGTGTATGAAAAAAAAATCTTCAATCTTCATCTTATTAACCGCCTCATGCATGAATTACTCCCTTCAAATATAAGAATACAATACATTTTCAATTAGATGAAAACAACATGAATGCTGAACATTTCTATGGATTTTCCCGATTTTAGTATAATTTGAGAGAAAAGAATGATTGTAATTCCAATGACTGCCTCTTGACTTGTAAATGCAATTTAATGTTCTTTTCAAAGATGGTAACTACTTAATTAATCGAAAAAAATAAAATCATCAGAATTACATAACAGGTAACATTAGCTATCAGAAATCATTAACCTCAAACATGAATCAGAACTTCATCAAATACAAAGCAATCAGTAAAGTTAATTTTCACAGAATCAAGGAAAGGAAAAAAAATGCCCCTAATACTTCATTATTTACTAGGATTAATTTCGATAATACATGAAAGCTACATGTTAGGTCAAATGTTTTTCACCTATTGTGAACTTGTCAGACAGCTTCCAGGCAAGACAAAAGTGAACAAAAGGACATAAGATTTATTTGAAGTATTCAATCATACTAGGCCAACTTGTAATAGGAATTAATTAATTGTTGTCTGAATTATGGCTTGGAATTTTCATTTTGTTCTCTTTCTACATTCAGATTTGGGATTGAACCATTTCTTTGTAACTTGACAGTTTGTTACTAGTTAGTACGAATTTATAATCAAGAAAACCCTAAAAAATAATGGAGGATAAGAATGAAAAATTAAAAATTTAAATTTGCACTTTTGGTCTTGATTATGTTATGCCATATATACATTCCCCATATTTTCAGCTCATTAGGACTTTTTATTTTACCAGCTTTTCTGTCACCTTTTGGCATTATTCGTATTAATTTTAATAGAGATTAGACTCCAGGTGCTATTCTGTGCTATGCAATCCTCGGTTCCTAGCATTAAAGAGTTAACAGGCAATTAACTGATAATTAAAGTGTTAAGCTACATTCGTATGTTGTTCGACAGTGATTGACATTGATTTCCACATACAGTTTGTCCTTGTACATGCTTCTAGCATGAAAACAAAGCTAGCATACAAATTGACCTCTTTGAGTCAGTGTGGTGGAATTTTAACTCCCATGATAAAGCGAAGGGGGTGTTAAAATACACTTTTAAGTAGTCATGAAGTGATCTGATCTCTGTATTGCAAATAATAAATTGTGAGTTCTATCTTTTTTTTGTTGTAATTCTTCTCAGATCGATGAAAGTAAGCAAAATCAAACTGTTGTCCCGTCATTTTTGGTACTAGTATACTAGGTGGAGTATTATTACTTAAACCTCATCAAACTCTTGCCCTGTCATTTTTTGTACTAGTATATAGGTGGAGTATTATTACTTAAACCTCTATTATTCTGGTTGAAAATTTTCAATGGTACGTAGACCCTTTATTTCTGCCTTAATGGAAATTTATTTTATCAAGAAAATACACCTTTGGCGTACATATCAACAACACCAACAACCACAACTACTACGTCTTTGGCGCACATGTCAATCGAACCCAGGCTCCTCCACAGGGGAGCGAATGGCTTTGCCATGAGACCTACTGGGCTGCCCGACTTTATGGAATTCATAACATGATTTTTACTATTCTTGGGTTTATGCATCTGATTCAGAACTAAGCCTTATGATTGGCGAGTAATTCATGAACAACACTCTAGAGATCTTAAATCTTAGATGGCTAACAATTATCAAGGAATTAGAATCAATTTTACCTTTGGGTCTTAAAAGGGTATTCTTTGATTAAGTTCCCATCATCTGGGAAGGATGAAGTTATCCGGAGAAGAACAAACGAGAATTTGCATCTATTGAACTAAAAAACAGTTAATTTTATTACATTAGATTTTGCAAAGAACATATACAATTATTGTACTTATCATCCCAATTATCCCTTTACATACATATAAGGGCACTTTAAGGGCTTCCAAGATTAACTAGCTATTAAATAACTCCCTAGAGACCTGCACTCATATAAAATTAATTGATGAAGAAAAACCAGTAAAACGGCAAATTAACCAAATATTCCACAATGAATGGAATTCCGTCTGTGGTGCTAATTTTCGCCTACAAAGCTACCCAACAAAGAGGATGCGATTTCAATTTTTGTGGTTTTTACCTCTAAAACCCTAGAAGATCACGACTTCACATTTAAACGTGAATCATGATTTCCAAAATAGAGCTCCCAATCATGATTTCCAAAACGGAGCATGTAGGCTACATTGCCATCTCGGAGTTATTTCCTTAATTCCTGCTAAGGAACATTACCATGTGAAGAGAAAACCTAAGTTTTGGCCTTCAGCACGTGCCCTAGCTAATGCGTTAAGTCATGCATGTTCTCATCTCAAGATTTGCCGAGTTGGTAGTTGTGATGAGGTTTTAATGTCATGGGATGTGACAATAACTGTCATATGGTTAATTAGCCCAACAGTACTGATATGACTAAGATATTTGTTTTCTAAATTAAAAGCCCACAGCCAGCAAAGCCTCTTCAACACCTACAACTAGAATGCCTGGCATAAATTTGTAGGTTATTTATTGTTAAATGGTTTGCCGCTTTTTAAAAAACAAACTAAAAAGCAATAGAACAGCGCCTTTTAGCTGAAATTTTAAATAGTGATACTATTTCCGTCTCGGAGTAGGGTGCAACTTGTGTACGTTCAGAATTTGGTTTGGGTTTGAATTGAGAAAATTCGATCTTGTCAAATGCTGGTTCAGGTTATGTTTGTCAAATGCAGATTTAGCGGAACATTAAGTCTTAGTTGTAGTTTGACCAAAAATTGAGTACGACTCAAACTATAGTTTTTTAGGCTATATTTTGGCCTCAAACTGGTTTTGGTTTTGTTTTGATCTATCTCTCTCCTAGTCAAGAACTAAACTAGCCTAGGTTAAGAGTTCCCTACACTATTTTAATCCATGAGACCACACACGTAACATAAGAAAACAATATGTAAAGGGTAGATAAGTAGATTTTTGTACCTTTGTAGCAAAGCTTGAAGATGACTTTTCAAAGCATCAATTATGTCATGCTCCGAGCCCGCGGGCCAGTTGGCAATTGCAAGCCGGGGGACTCACCAAGTGTAACGCGTTATTTGACTCAAACCATTGCCAAAATCGACTAGCCGATGTGACTGTTGAGTCTTAGACTTACCTATTTGAGCCACTAAAATTTTTATTCATTTCCCAATGTGAGACTGTTCACACTTAGGGCATCACAATCACCCCACCATACAAGAGCGACACGATATGATAATTGACACATCCCAGTATCACTAGGTGATCTGGACTTTAGAGGTGGCTTACACCGCACTCACGTAGTGTAGCACATAGCCCCGCATAACACTTACCTCCACACTTTTCGATTGTAACTACTCTAATACCATTTGTCACATCCCAAGCCCGCGGGCCCGTTGGCATGTGCAAGCCGTGAGACCCACTGAGTGTAACGCATTGTTTTGCTCAAACCAGTGACAAAATCGACTAGTCGACGTTACACTTGAGTTTTAGGCTTACCTACGTAAGCCACTAATTTTTTCACTCATTTCCCGATGTGGGCCTATTCACATTTTTGGGCATCACAAATTACCCCACATTGCATAATAGTTTGATATCTACTTCTTAAGATATGTTCACACTGAAGGGAAGTAGGAGGGCTAACAAGCATTAAAATCAAATTTTTATCATCTACATCCTAAGATCTATACATAGAAGAAGATCTACGATAGATGATTACCTGAATCACGCAAATAAGCAGCAAAAACTTGCGTCCTCGGGAGATGTTGCGCAGCAATATCAGCGACGCCTCTACTGTTATCTACACAAACTTGTAAGAACTCTGCTCGTCGGTGTGCTAGCATTTCGAAGACGGTGGCCTCTGGAGTTTACTCTCTCTCCCTCACGATTTCAGAAGATGGATTGGTGTGTTTTTAAAGGTCCATCTTATGGTCCCTTTTATAGGGCTGTGAGGTGGTTTATCAAAGGGAAAAGAGATCGGGTTTCCAATCAGACGGTTTCTCAAAAAGATTTGTTCAAATCAAATCATATCTTTAAACTGTGATTGATCATATCAATTGATTGTTAGAATATAGGTTCGTTGAACTTGGTTAGTATTTTTCCCAAACGTGATTGATCAAATCAATTTAGATCAATTAATCGAGATTTGTCAAATCATTCATTATCTATTTACTCGATTGAGATCAATTAACCGAGATTTGTCAAATTATTCATTATCTAATTACCCGATTGCCTCACATCAAATCAATCTCTATATGACTTAATTTATGCGGGCTTTCTCAATAACGTTCCAACATGTTCTTGTGTGCGACCCATTCAGTTTACATGATGTTGGCAGTGGGCCAAAATATTTTTCAGCCCACAAGTCATAAGCGGATCCTAGCAGGACGTTATGACTACCCAAATTACGTAAATGTCATCTCAGACAAAACCTAGTCCACAATGGACATATGTCGTTCTCTTCATCACTAGATATCTTGATTGAACTCAAGGCAGAAAACGTGTCACCCTTGTACAGTTCAACCTTTCATTTCTCACACCTGAAATTAGACCGACTTCTTAATAGTTGACATCAACTATTTAGGCATGGTCATGCACTTTCTCAGTCTATCTTCTTCGAGAGGCCTAGAGATATCATACTCTCATTTATATGAGAGAGACAAATTCCATCTTGACCACTCACATCTCTCTGCATAATTCATAGCATTCCCGACTAATACCTTTATTATTATCCGGTCCAGAAAAACGTTTAGTAACATCAAAGTATACAATCCTCATGTAGAAAACCATGATGGTCTCAGGTCAAAAGATCGAATATAACTATTGTATGAAATATATTGATGGCACAAATAATCCATGCAGTGTTTCATAGTGGGTCAGTCCAATATCATGTTCACCAATATATACCCATGCTATTGACTTGATATCTTATATCTATGATCCGCGAAACAAGATCATCAATCAATCCACATGCTGTCTATAAAACCATTAGCGTCCCAACTAATGACAAATGACAAGGACTATTTAGAATAACATCACAATCTAATTACAGAGTTTCACGTTCAAGTCACATACTTAATGATCCATAATAAGTAATTTATTCAAGGGGCCGAATAACACATTATTCATAAAAGTTATATAAATATAAACTAAATATAATCATCTCTATGATTGGTCTCTAGGGCATAGCATACTAACAATATCCAACCAACCCTTCCTCCCTCACTCAATAACACAAACACACACAAATTTTCATTTGTACATGCCAAATATCAGCATGCTTCATATATGTATGATGAACCCATCTAATCCAGAGCAATTCCTCTTAGAGATGAATATTCCATATCAACCTTGGAGTTGTCGTCATATTTCAAATTTTTACTGAATATATTTATAGACCATCATGATTGTGATCGTGATAGACAGTCTCCCAGGAAACAAGAGCCACGTTGCATGAACTTTCGGTTTTTCCCCACTGGAAATTTCTGTACAATTCATCAATCTTCTCTAGTAACTCCTTTAGGGAGAATGTAGTTAACTATTTGTCCAATAAATTTGCACACCCAAAATAACATTTCTAAAGAGCTATAATCTACCAACATAGGAGAGCTTTTTATGATGCATTCAAGCTTGAAATTGGTCTGATATGTTCGCAATAAGGGAGCTACAATCAATATAAGAAAATCCTTTACTCACCAAGAGGACAAAAAATATCTTACTGGTAAGATCCCCTCAAAAAACCCCAAAGTATTAGTAATACTTTCCTTTCCCTGATTATCGACATCATCATAAAAGATAGAACGTTTTCAGAGATTAGCTTCTAATCCTGTAAAAGCACTAAAATCAAGTATCCTGATAAATTAAGTTTGTAAATAGAGATTAAATCACTCTTATCAAAGAGGTGAAGATCATCAGCAAATATCAAGTGATTGAGTTACTAAATAAATTCATAGATGGAAGCAGAGGAAGCTCTCATATGTAGTTAGAGTTCAACTTCTTAAAACAGTTCTCATGTTCAAATATTCTCTGCCATAAATAAGTTCCTATAAAGATTGATGCTCTATGTAATAAATTTTTCTTTAGGGTGGCTATTTGCACTTGATTTTTTGAAATCAAGTTTGTTATGATACTAACGTTGGTGGACTTGGTATCTATCTTGCAGTCAATTGGAATGTTCCCTATACCCTCAAACTTTTATGGGTTATTTACTGTGAGCAGGATATTGAGGATCAAATGGTTCCATTGCAACTGCTTTGCATATAAGTTCTATATAGGATGTTCCTATTATATATACAACGCTCCTCTTGGCTTCAGAAACATATTTTAAAAGTTAGATATTTGATTTCTACGTGCAGATTTGCTGATGGTATTCTTCAAGTGCTTAATGATTGTGTTATTAATGGGAAATTTAAGATTTCCCTTGCTTATCATTCCTTGCTTCCTCATATTCCCAGAGTTTCATGGCGTAGTATTACTATGTGGTGTAAGATTAATTGGCCTAAGTATTCTTTTATCACATGGGTTGCAGTAAATAAAACTTTACTTACATTTGAGAGACTAGTGAAGTTCGGGTTAAACATTGCTAACCTTTCATGAGTGCTAAGAACTGAACATCCTGAGAACCATTATCACCTCTTTTTCTCCTATTCCTACATCTCCTCATATTGGAATGAGATAATGCTTTTGCTTGGATTTCGATTTCGAAGTTGTAAGTGGGATACTATTCTCCACTAGTTCACTAAAAATATGAGTGGTTCCAACTACGCTCAGCATATTAGAAGGCTAGCTCTAGTTTCTACCAGCTATGTTGTTTGGCATGAGAGGAATTGTCATATACACACGCTAATTTAAAGAGGTGTGTTGAAGTTCTAATCAAAGTTAACAAGATTCATATCCTCATTATCCTTCTTCATGCCCCTATTCTTGATAATTTTCGACCTTGGGTATACAATTTGTGAGATACAAAATATTCGTATCGTCTTTTTGACCTTTCATTTTTGTTTCTTCACCAATTTGTATACTCACATATGCGTGAGTTTCATGATATACTTAAGCTTCTTTATTAAGTGAATGAAAAATTTATCATTGAATGAAAAATTTATCATTGACCTAAAGATAAGATTGTTGAACTGGATTGAGAAATTTTTTATGTTCCAATCTATTTTAGGTGGAAAATAAGTTTCTTTGATGACTTTCAAGTTGCATGGTGGTGTCACAGCGTGGTGATATCTATTTAAACTCAATCAATCAAACTCGCCAACGCAAGGAACCAATTCATACTTTTTGTTGGATGGAGAAGAAGTTGTGAATCTTGTGATACAGACTTTTGCACTTGGATTATGAGTAGATCATATTTACTTAATTTTAAAATTATTGTCATAGATGTGAACTAGAAGCAGCAAGTGGCTAAAAAACAGGAGTACACTACGAATGTTGTTATTGAGATGTAGATGAATAGTAAGTCATACAAGAAAATCGATATGAATGTTAAAACGTCTATCATTACACCAAAAACCTTGGAGGATGCTAAGGGTAACAATAATTGCATTTTATACCTTATTGGTACTTCCATAACAATCAAGAAAGAAGACATATTAAGATGTACAGGTGCCCATCCTGAGATAAAACATGTTTTGCTACTGTAGAGATTTATCATCAATTAAGGATGTTCATGGTCATGACTTTATTAATAGTTTCACTTTACATAGTAATCACGAGATGTGATAAGTAAGAATAAGTATGAAGAGTTATTTACACCTTAGAGCTACAAATCAATAAGGTACTTGTTAAGAACTTATAATGTAGTTAAAACTGAGGTGGCCAAAGAAAATGAACCTGATAAAGGCTTAACTAAGAATCTTGCCGATACTATATTGCAAGTTATAGAGGAGGGTATTGTGTTCTTCGTTGTGTAGGGCTTAAACTTTCTAGCTGAAGGGAAAGAGAAGATTGAAGCCTTCATGCCACTTACAAGAAAGGCGCTGATAAGCATCATATTTTAGAATTGTTTGATGAGAGAGATCTGATCATAGTTCATATGTGCAAGGAACCATTACCTGTGAGAACTTATAACAAGTTCAAGATGAAGAAGATTGGTTCATGTTATATCCTGAAATGACTTAATAATAATGTTTATCTTGTGGAGCTCCATAGTGACTTGTCAAATATTTCTCCCACATTCAATATTGCATGTATGACTGGTTCTCATCTGGACATGTCGCGTTGCCTTTATTCAAACTCATGGATGAGTTATGTTCAGGTAGGAGAGAATAATATGGAGGCAATTGCCTAACTTTTTGAGAGAAATTGGATCATCGAAGGTAGAGTGATTGAAGTGAAAAGGGTTTTTGGGCAGATTTTGACATGCAACTTTAGAGGTTCATATCTTTTGACATGCTAAATAGAATCTTTATTATATTATATTTTAAGAAATCTCAATAAGTTTTCTATAGTTATCATTTGCAATTTCATTAAAGTTTCAGGTTCAAAGATATTCATATTTAGGCTTCTGACTGTATGTTGAAGAATTTTTCTCTATTTTAGTTTCTAGTTATTTTAAGAAGTCTCTTCATTTGAGGAAATCTCATTATTTTAGAAGTCTCTTTACTTTAGTAGGTCTATTTGTTTTATGCCGTATATAAGGGGTGTGAATTCTATTACATTTTAAGTTGATTTTTTTTGTGGGACAAGGAAAACCTGGTCAGCCTGCTCAACTTTTCTCCCTTTGGGTCCGCTAGGATCACAGATGAGCTCCTTATCGAAGGCTTTTCTTAGATATCTCCTTCCGGTTCAGCCGTACCCCCATACTTAACCCAACCTATTCCCTAAGCAAAGGAAGAAGTAAAGTTCTACCCTTCCGTAACCCTAGCTTTGATTTCAGACAGGGCTATAGGTTGATGAGGAAGAAGATAATTCTATAACCAGCTCTACTATCTTCTGATCGTGACTAAAAAGAAAAGAAAGATCCCTACCGTTCGTTTCCGGAGGTAGCCCGGGCAGATGAGAAAGGATGGATTGATTCCATTGAGGAGGCAGAACTTTCCAACTCAGGCCATAGTTCGATTCCCCCCATCTCTCATTCGGGGCTTCGCCTTAATACTAGGGGCCCATCCCCGTGGGACTGGGCGCACAGTGGAGAATTGAAAGGGGACGTGAAACTGGGAACATCCACCGGGTTGAACATTCTGACCAGTAAACCCCAGGTCTCCATCCCCGCCCTTAAACCAAGGGAGACTAGGTGAATGCAACTGCGAGGATTCAAACTTCTGACCAGCAGGATAGGGAGATCTCCTACCCCATGGAGCTGCTAACTAGAAGTCCACTCCCCCCCCCCCCAATGGGTGGTCTTTTTAAGTAGATTTTTATTATTTGAGAAAATTATTTTTTCTAGGACTTTATAGGGTTTGTGCTGCCTTACTCTTATGAGAACAAGTAGTGTTTCTTTTGATTACAATTCTGCTACATTAGTTATGGTTCTCCAAGTGATTTGATTGTCCCAAATATTGGGGAGAGCTCTTTTCCTCCTTTGGATAATGCAGCTAAGTCCTCTAGCTTAGCTCGTGAAGTGGAGGAGGAGAATCATCAAGAATCTAGGGCATGTGCCATGGAGGCTGAGAAGGAGCATCAAAAATTAGCTAAGCAGAAAAAGGATTGGAGGAAGCTATTTAGAGATAATAAGACACCTGGAAAATGTGTGAAATCGAACTTTTCGTCCTCTACTTCCTCTGATTTTTTTACTATTAGTGATGATGAATGGAAAGAGGGAGGGAAACATTATTGTGTGCTTGGTTTGGATGTTAAGTATAAGACAATATTGTATTATTACAATGGTGTATTATGTTGCTTTGAATTAGAAAAAGATTCTCTCATGGCTCCTCAGTTTAATGGGAGTATACCATTTTTTCTGCGGTCATGGTTAGATAAGCCTATGGTGGATCAGTTTCATGTGAAAATATTCCTTATATGGCTATATAGACACAACTTTCTGCCTACTGCTTGAATTTATAAAATGATATTTGTTTGTCTAAAATCGCTATCGTAGTTAGACGACTTGTAGCTACTGACAAATTAACAGCCATATGGAGAGATTGTCCTATGCTAGAGTTTTAGTAGAGGTAATAATGCCATAGAATTTGCCAAAAACTATTCAAATTAGAGGTAAGAAGGGGAGAATCATTCAGCAAATGGTTGTTTATGAGTTATATTCAAGATAGTGTAGCCACCATAATAAGTTGGACATGGTGTGGAGAATTATGGAAATATGAAATCAGCTATGCAATGGGTTCCTAAGAAAAAGTTGGATGAGCTAGAACGTAGGTACTTCTTGTTGGGAAAAAGGGGGAGAAAAGGATATAATTTTTATCAAAGAAAATGCTTTTTATTCACTTTCAAAACATCACGTACACAGCTCTTTAAATAACACAAAGAGAAAACTAAAAATACTAGAAAATAGGGATCACATTAACCACTAACAAATAAAAGCATCCAAATAACCAC
>JBAKGM010000279.1:16470263-16481272 GCA_037177215.1 Asparagus racemosus | reverse complement strand
ATATAAATAAGAGCCTTAACTAATGAAGATGAGTTCACAGTCCAAGGGCCAGGAACAGACAACTGTTTTCATCAAATGTAAAGCCTCCTGAACCCAAGATACTTATGTCAGTGTGTAACTACAACTAAAACCTATAACAACTAATTATGCAGATTACATACATCAGTTAGCATATACTACTCATTTGCAACAAAAAAAGTGGTAACTTGTGATCCTCCTTTTTGTCATCCCACGTTACATTTTTGTATCGCACAAATGGAGTGTGACTCAAGTTAAAATTGTGGACAGAGCATGAGTGAGAGGGTCTTTCCACACATATGAGAATGTTTTGCAGAACTTGTGACACATATATGTGTCGAGAGCTGTGAGAATGTGTCACAAAACTCACAACACATATATGCGTTGAGACTTGTGACACATATTTGTGTCATGTTCCAATTTTCTCATTTTGCCTATCAGGCCATGTCCTTTATAAGAATTAACTTCCTAATTATTGTCCCCTCCCAAACGCTATGAATCCCCACTAATATCCCACCATCTTCAAAGGCACATAACCTCTTTATGTTTCTACTGAGATATGCGACAATGTGGATTCAACAAACGTATTTAAAATAGTTCAGTTCTTCTTAACTGAGCGATGTGGGATTAATACAAAACTTCTACACATGTCGTTAAACAAGTATGGGCATATGTAACTATTGTTGTAGTGATTATTTGAAAGATATATACTGAACAAATATGCTCCGGATTATATGACGCTAACCAAAGATACCTTGAAAGGAAGCTGAGTAACAGCGTATAATGATGCGTATGACTGTACTTACTTGAATTCTCCAGGAGTACATAGTACGCAGATTCATGTCCTGCACCAAGTTAAGTATGTAATGGAGCTAGCATATATACCTGAATCCAGATGAAGTGGAAAAGTATATAATTAGATTGGAGTTATTTTGGTGAACACTACTGCTTCCATGAAGTATTTGAGAATAAAAAAGCTCAAGCATATGCATATATAACATGCTTCTTGCACTATTTCTGAACTATAGACACTGTAGACAAACCTTGAGCCTGACTGGAGGGCTGAAATTGTCCTCTGAATTCAAGTTCTCTTATATGACATATAAAGTTTGATACTTGTATTTAATAAAATAATAACCAATTATATTCAAGGGAAGCCAGCAATTTGAATAGAAAGAAAATTGTTATTTAGATATGAAGATGGTTCTTGCAATTTGAGTACTTTGCCCTAACTCCGATCAACAACCATCCTTACCTCCAAATAAAGAAATATAAAATAACAATTGTAAATGTGGTAGTAATCATAATAATGATCAGTAATTCTCACAAAACAGGGCTTATCATTGTCTGGTTTCATGCAATTTGAAGAAATTATCGCGGACATTTATTAACCGAAAGACTCTAAAGTCATTGTAAAATTTTGGATTATTTGCACTTAAATAGCACAAAGATTACGTAAGTTTTAACTTTGATATCCCAAAGTATCCCTCAACCCCCACCGAAAAAAAAGAAAGAAAACAAAACCCACCCAAAAAAAAGCCAGACAACACCCCAAAATCCAGCAGAATTTAATTTTGATACCCAAAAGTTTTTTTTAATTTTTATTTTGGCCTAAAAATACCAAAATTTAACTTCCATGCCAGATTAATAAAAGTTAAAATCAAAATGGCAAAATGCAAAAACTCTAATAATATAATATGACAATTATTTATACTCCAATATAAACATGCATATTATGATTATAATATAAATTACTTATAAACATGCATATTATAATTATAATATAAATTAATTATTTATACTCAGATATAAAAAATTATTTATACTCCAATTATGACAATTATTTATACTCCAATATAAACATGCATATTATGATTATAATATAAATTAATTAAGAAAAAAATTTAGGTTTTTTTCCACTTAAGGTTTGTCAAAATTAAGTAAACTCAGAGAAAGATTCTCAACAAAATTTTGTGCGGATATCTTTTTTATTAAAAGACTGAAGTCATTGGGTAAAACTTAAAAGAGTTTGTAAAGTTTGTGTACATTTTCTCGGTACCCGTAAACCCATGTTTTGAATAGTTAAACTACAGTTTTTGTGACTGTTTGAGTACGATTAACTATTAGTATTTACACTGCTTAATATCTAACCGTAGAAGCTTCTTCTATTATTAAACCTTATCTTGGAATAGTATATATCTCCCGAAAGTTAATGTTTATCATAAGAAAATGCTAATATAAACCTCCAAATCTTGTATTGTAATTTCTCAAAACTAGAGGTTAAAAGCTCATGATTGAAGTTCTTTACAAACTATTTTCTCGGTTTTGGAAAATTCCCATATAGGAAACAAATTCAATCTCTCATACAAGCGTGCATTCTTTTCAAGATACCAAATAATTGTGTTATAATCCTATGTATGCATCTGATACAATATCAAGCAGTACTTAAAAGATTATGTTGCAGAAAACAAACAGAAAATTCATGGGAAGATACTTATATGCAGGATGCTCATTCTTGAGATACAATTTAACCACGTAAGGAAAAAACATGAATTTCTTCACACTAACATCTCATCCATGATGATCAAAATTCAAAATCTACATCAAACCAGCAAGTAAACTATAACTACATACCTGCTGCACAAGATGATTAACAAATATTGTTGTAGGATATATATTCACTTCTCTATTTATTCAGGTTCTCCTCACCATCGCTCACTGACGAAACCTTGCGTTTGAACTGCAAGTTCTCTTTCTTTATCCAGAGAAGTACATTTTTGATGCATGCAAGTACCTTTTGAGCTAATAATATCAAATAAGTTTCATAGTACCATGCAAGTAATGGTAAGCCACGTCTGGGAATGGCCTACTGAAGATTTCGAATAAGAAATTCTAGTTAAACATGCATCTTTATAAAAGCAATTGCGGTTATAAATGTGTAAGGAGAGATCTTGTACCGCCTCAGAATCCACTGTAAGATTGGACTCTTCGAAATAAATTCATAAAATTTTACAGATCCCATGGATCAAGCTGACAGTCTCCACCTCCAGCTACTTTCTCATCCCGCTAACTTGTAAAATGCAGTACAAAAGTAGACTACAAAAATATTGTACGAATTTAGATGTTATTATTATTATAATGTAGCAATGCATTAAGGCAATTAATGGTAGAATAGGCATGCATGCGGGTAGGAACGAAGCCAGAAATGTTATCTTGGGGGTTCAAAATTCTGAGCTAGATACATAAGTGGCTTTTTATTTATTTCATCAAGAATAAAAAACCCTAATTTCAAATCAAAATTTTATGATTCCAATCAAAAATATCAACTCGATAGCATTGAGATGATAAATAATAGCAATTTAGAGCAAATCCGTTATGCAACATGGTTGACATTTGAACATAATTGAATAAGTGACTTAATAAAAGTCCATTTTGAGATTAGATTTAGATTATTAAATCATATAGTTTATTTGACGAGATCAAATAGATTGCTCAATAATTCCATAATTTTAGAGATTACTGTGAGAATTTTTTACCTAAATAAAAGAAAGCTCTTTTTGGTTTATTAATCCGGAAGATTTTATTGTTAAAACTCAGAGATTGAGAAGAATTCATGACTATTTGAAATGAGGATTAACTTTCGAAGCAGGCTTAGGTTACGTAGCTTGATGGGCCCTTACTTCTACATCTTGGGCCTTCAATAGGATAGTTTAAATAACATTTAGAGGGCCAAGATTCAAGCCTTTCCAAGAAATGTGACCCATTTCTATACATAGCTTTGGGGTTTGCCAAAAATTTTGGGGGGCCAGGGACCCGGCAAACTCATACCCAGCTCCGCCCCTACATGCAGGAGACTCCTTGTTAGCAACATATATAGCAAATAGGGGCGGATCTAAAAACTCTGGTCACTGGGGGCAAGACTATAAGTATAATTAGTATATGATATCTTTATCTAAATATTAAGCACATCAATACTAACTATGGGTGTACTTTTTTAAATATCGGGGCCTAGGTAGTCAATGGAGCAAAGTATGTAGGAAAATTGATATAGGGGCTTAATATTGTAAATGCTCAAAATTATAAAATAAGTATAAAAATATATTTTAACCATGATTTCCATATAAAAATAAAGGTTAAATAAAATTTTTAAAAATGATTGACCAAATAATTTACAAACATGTGTGTGCAATTACACTATATATATTACTGTAGACTTTTAAAATGCATGTAAACTAATTCAATTTTAATGAATTTTAGAAAAGAAGTGATGTAACTATCCGTTAAAGTAGTAGAATGAGAAACAACTAACAATTTGAAGATATATAAATAGGAATTTTCTGTAGAATGTTGAGAGAGTTTAGCACTCTTGAGCGGAATGACTTTACGAAAGAGGTAATGATCGAGATGATATTGTCACACTTATTTAAAAATTTACAAATTACATTAGGGAGAACTAGATTGAAGTGGATTGAGTATAGATGTAAAAGCGGTGTGTGTTTAACAAGTTCGTTTAGCATTACATCCATTTAGAAAAGTGCACTCCATCTTGTATCTATAGAAAGTATAAGTGAAAGAAGTAGAGATGTAATAAATAAAGTGATTGTTGAATATTATAGCTATGTGTCACTTGGGTCAGTGAGGGCAGTTGACCCCACTGCCCCCACTGTGGATCCGCCACTGATAGCAAGCGCACAGGAAAATATTATAGTTCATATATGAACAAAAAAGGTAATATCTTAGAAAAGACTAGCTAGTTAGTTGATGAGTGATGAAAAAATTGGTAATAAATTCAAATGAGGTTGTTCTTTGAAACTGACAGGAATTACAGATACGAGTTACAATTGAAGCTAGCTAGTCTAGAGAGGAACCAAGGAGGAAAATGAAGGAGGAATTCCTCAGTGCAATAAAAAATTAATCTTTATCATCTCCTTTTGTGACAGGTGAAAAATCAAAGTTCAGATCAACTGTCTAGGATTATTTAAGAAGGTACAAAAGACAGAAACTTTAACAATTTTTATGGAGAAACTAGCAAAACAAATTATATATGTAATGTTGAGAAAAGAAGGGATGAAGAAGCAAAAGAGAACAAAGCTTTTCCTTTGTTGTTTTTTTTTTCTACTTACAAGTGAAGGGAACCACGTCCTATATAAAGGCCAATAAAAGTATATGATAAGAATTCTATAATAGTATAAACTCATAGGAGATAATTAAAACAAACTAAATCTTATTCCTTTGAACTCCTAACTCTATCTTTAAACTAACAAACTTAAAGATAATCAAACTCCTATAAATAAAAACTTCTAAGGATAAGTAACTCCAAACCTATTAGAATTAGGATTATCTTTCAACATCCCCTCTTAATCCTAATTTTGTAAAGTCTTCATTCCCCTTCATGTGCTTCAGCTTGACAAATGCTTCAAACTTCAAGAGTTTCGTGAGGATGTCCGCAACTTGATCTTCAGACTTCCTATAAACCAACACGATCTCGTTCTTCTCAACATTGTCTCATAGAAAGTGGTAATGAGAATAAATATGTTTGCTCCTTCCATGAATGACTGGATTCTTCGCGAAATCAATTGCGGACTTGTTGTCAACATAAAT
The DNA here is from genome assembly GCA_037177215.1 of Asparagus racemosus. NCBI lineage: Eukaryota > Viridiplantae > Streptophyta > Magnoliopsida > Asparagales > Asparagaceae > Asparagus > Asparagus racemosus. The sequence goes on along the minus strand of JBAKGM010000279.1, from coordinate 16,475,653 downwards.
CTTTGTAGGACCTTCAACTCGAATATGAATTTGACTTAGCACATTACACAACCAAATTACTTGACAAGAACTCGATGCCGCTTCTACATACTCCGCTTCACAAGTTGAGAGTGCAACAATAGGCTGCTTCTTCAACAACCATAAAATGCGGAGGAGCCAAAATTTAAAACATAGCCAGAAGTACTTTTATGATTATCATAATCTCCACTCCATTCACTATCAGAATAGCATACAACATCACAATTGTTAGATGAAGTATAAAACAAACCATAATCATAAGTCCCCTTTAGGTACCACATCATTCTCTTTGCAACTTGTAGATGAGATTAGTGAGGGGCCTCCAAATATCTGCTGATTAGACCAACTCCATAGCCTATATCTGGCCTTGTACATGTGAGATATCTCAAACTCTCAACAAATTGCTTGAAATAAGTAGGATCAACTTGTGCACCATCACCTTCTCGAGATAATACCAACCTCAATTGGAATTCTAACAGGATTGCAATCAAATATCTACAATATCTTCAACAACTCTGCACAATACCTCTTTTGACATATAAAAATCCCATCATTGCCTTGAACCACTTCAATATCGAGAAAATAAGACATCAAGCAAAGATCTGTCATCTCAAATCCATGCATCATTGACTTCTTAAAATCTTCAATCATACAAATGTTATTGCCAGTAAAAATCAAGTCATCAACATAAAGGCATAATAGTAGTATATCACCAGAGTTGTTTGTCTTCACAAATAAGGCATGCACGGTGGGGCACTTCTGAAATCCACTCTCATAAAAGAGCGAATCAATTCTTTTATTCCATGCTCGCGGTGCCTGCTTCAGCTCGTACAAGGCTTTCTTCAACTTGTATATTTTATGCTTGCACACTTTCTTCACAAATCCATGTGGTTGCCTCTCGAAAACTTCTTCTTCAAGTGGCCCATTAAGAAAAGATGACTTCACTCCCATCTGATGAATATTCCAATACTTCTGTGCAGCCAAGCCAATTATTAGTCTAATAGTTTCAATTCTACAATAAGGAAAAATACCACTTGGTAATCATAACCAGGCCCTTGCTCATAGCCTTTTGCCACCAATCTTGTTTTATGCTGCTCAACCTCGCCATTCACCTTAATCTTTACCTTGGAAGCCCACTTCACATTGATTGCTTTATGTCCTTGCGAGATATTAGTAAGCTCCCACGTGTTGTTCTTCTCGATCGCCTTTATCTCTTTTTTCATTGCATTTATCCATTTAGGATCTTGAATAGCCTCTTCAAACATAACTTGCTCACAATTTGCAAACATTGTAAAGTGCACTATATCTCCATCTGTATCAACATCATCATCTAGAGTTACTTCATCATCCCTCAAGAGAACTGATGGTTGGTGATTTCTTTTTGGGTTTTCAACTTCTAATGAAGCTTGAGGGGTTGGAGCTTCAGGAGCATTGGCTGGTGATGCTTCTTTAGTTGTAACAAGGACACCGTCTTCAAGAATATCAATGAGAGTATGCCATGAATCATTTTGTGCTTCCAGATCTCAATTCCAAGCTTCTTCTTCAGCAAACATAACATCTCTGCTTACAATCACCTTCTTTGTAACAGGGTTGTAGAGCTTGTAGCCTCCGGACTTGTAGCTAACAAAATTGTCTTCTCGTCTCTGTCATCAAGTTTCTTTCTTCCCTCTACTAGAACATGAGCATAAGCAATGGAGCCAAATACTTTGAGATGCCTTACAGTTGGCTTATAACCACTCCATGCCTCTTCAAGTGTGAAATTATTAACACTCTTTGTTGGTGACCTGTTCAACAAATAAACAATACATGAGATAGCTTCACCCTAAAAGCAGCTTGGCATATCTTTGGCCTTTAGCATGCTTCTCGCCATGTCAAGTATGATCCTTTTTTCCATTCAGTGACGCTATTATATTAAGGTGTGTAGGGAAAAGTGACATCACGCTTTATTCTTTGTTCAGCACAATACTTATTGAATTCATTAGAAGTATATTCACCTCTACCATCTGTTCGTAGCACCTTGATTGCCGCTTTCCTTCTCAACTAGGGCTTTAAAGCTCTTGAAACAATCAAAAGCTTTAGATTTTTACTACAAAAAGTAGACCTATATTTTTCTTGTGTAGTCATCAATAAAAGTAAGACAGTATCAATTATTGCTATTGGATATAGTGTTCAAAGGGCCACACACATCTGAATGGACAAGCTCAAGAAGCTTCCTTGCATGCCAAGTATTTGCGATATCAAAGCGTAATTTGTGTTACTTTCGAAGAATACAACCGTCATACAACTGCTCGTGATGATCTACAATGGGCAAGCCTCTCACCAAGTTTCTTTAAGCAAGCAACGTCAAACTGCGAAAATTCAGATGTCCAAAATGAAGATGCCACAACCAAGACTCATCTTTCATAATAGCATTGAAGCAATGATAAATATCGTTCTATACGTCAACTCAAAACATGTGATTCTTTGTCATAGGGGCTTTAAGGATAATTACACCTCTTTTATTAAAGATTAAGAGTTGATTACCAAAAAAGCGCAAATTATACCCCTTTTCAAGAAGTTGGTTTATAGTGAGTAAATTGTTCTTCATATTAAGCACATAGAATATATCGGAAATAAACTTGTGGTATCCGTTCTTCAACTTGATGAGAACTCTCCCTTTTCCCATTACTGGTATAGTGTTGTCATCGGTAAACTTGACTTGGACCGCATTAACTTATCCAGATCCACAAACAACTCCTTCTTTTCGCACATGTGATTAGAGCACCCAACGTCAAAAAACCATGTGTTGTAAATTGATTCTTCATCAGTTGTCATGACCATCAACAAAGTGTGGTTGTCATCATCACCTCTTTCTTGTGCAAATCGAACTTCTTCTTCATGGAATTATCCTGGTATTTGCATGCCTTTGCATAGTGGCCATATCTGTGACATATGTAACATTCACCGTTTGATTTATTAAAATTTCCTCTACCACGTCCAATGCCTCGACCTTAACCTGGACCTCGTTCTCGATAATTTGAATTTGATTGATAATTGCTTCTCTGGTTGCCGTCATCTCTTTGATTGTTGTTATAATTGCCACGTCTTCGACTATCGTAGTATCCGCGTCCTTGGTTGTTGTAGTTCCCGTATCCTCATCCTTTGCCGCAGAAATTTCCTCCTCACTGGTCTCTTTCATCCTGCGCTCCTTTGTTACTTTTTATGAAAGCTTGACTTTGAATAGCTTTCTCAAGGGGGTTCTCGGTTGACCTCTTATTTATGTGTTGCTCGTGAACTTGTAGGAAACCCATCAACTCATCAACTCTTATCTTGGATAAATCCTTCGACTGTTTGATTGCCACCATTATATGATCAAACTTTACAGTAAGAGTTCGCAATATCTTCTCCACAATAGCTAAGTCTGCAACCTTCTCTCCATTTAAATTTTGTCAAAGTAAGTACTCAAGTCACATAATTTGCAACACTTTCAGCGGGTTCCATTTGCAAAATTTCAAATTGATGTCTCAATGATTGAAGCCTAACTTTTTTTCACATTTTCATCTCCATGAGACGATGTCTCTAAAATATCTCACGCTTGCTTTGCTGTAGTTGCTCCGTCAATCTTCTCAAAAACTAAATCATTCACTCCACTAGTAGAAAATTAAGCAAGCTAGACGGATTTATCTGGATAGAAATTTTTCCGTCTAGTTTGATACAAACTAGACGGAAAAAGTTCCGACTAGATTAATCCGTCTAGATTGCATATACCTAGACGGAAATTTCTGTCTATAATGACAATCTAGACGGAAACCATCCTAGATGGAAATTTTCCATCTAGATTACATCCTAGATGGTAAATTTCCGTCTAGGAATATGGTGGGCCCCACACATGAAAAAAGCCCTAGCCCCGTTTGTAAACCCGCTACCTCCACAGTTTTCTCTCCCTCTCTCTACCCAAGTCTCTATCACTCTCTCTTTTTGACCGCCCTGCCATCTACCGCCCTACTGCCAACCGCCCCGCCATTGACCGTCCTATTGTCGACCGCACGAGCCACCCGCCGCCGAGTGCATTAGCCCATGCCGCCGTAGACTGCACGAGCCCATATCGTCTCGATCGATTCCTTGGTGATCCTCGTCGATCCCTTTCCACCTTTGCAACGGCATCAGGTAATTTCACCCTTGCTCTCTCTTATTAGGTTTGGTGTTGAAATAAAAGTGATTTACCAATTTTCTAATCAGTACCTCATGATTTTTCTATGTGTACATTTGGGACTAAGTTCAATCCTGGGCATTCTTTGAAATTCTAGATTTATGCTATACTTGAATTAAATTTATATCATACAATAAACGGTTGCTCGGTGATGCATAGATTTATCTACAGAGAGCGCTTCGGATAATCCTTGACATAAACCAAACACAAAATAAAGAAAATGCAACAGGTGCAAATTGAATTTTCATGAACAACTATTGCTAATAAAAGCATGGGAACAAACGTTACAACATCAAGTTATTAGTGATAATAACATGCACACAGATTCAGACGCGAGATTTGCTCACAGAAAACGCTTGAGATAGTCCTTCACTCGCACGTCGTTAACTTCTGGATACAATTGAGATGCCTCTTCTCCCTCTTCGCCTGTTTCAAAGTTTGTCAAGCAACCTTTATAGCAAACATGGTAGTAATGTCCTATACCCACTTGTTGTGCATAATCATCTGTGTCTGAAAACATAGCAAAAAGAGTAAAGAAGCTACAAGGATATGACATTACTAAAATAAAATAAAATTGTAAAATTATTAATGTAAATTCTAGATACAAGTATCATAAATTATATGTACACACCATCAAGGAAAAAAATCCTTAACTCTGCCATAGCAGCCAATGATAGCATGGAGATGCAAATTTTTTCCATGCAAATTTTGGTTTTTGGTTAGTATTCATGAATGATAGACTGAAATATATGATTTTTACAGATGTAATCTTTGGTTTGCCACAATACATCAAAGTTTAGGTTTTTTTTCCATGTGGACAGGCATCTGCATGTTATAAATATCATTTGGATAAATTGTGTTGCTTGTTATTGTACTGTATTGTTATTGAAGATATGCATGCTTCTGCAGACATACAACGAATAATGAAGCTACTAGAAGATAGTGAAAAGGACCTATATGAGGGTTGTACCGAGTACTTCGGATTTTCATTTATGCTGAAACTCTTACATATTAAGACACTTAGCGGAATGATTGATAATTATTTTGAAATGCTTCTTGATTATGTAAGTTTGTTATGTGAAAATATGTGAAATAAAAAAATTTTTAAAATAGGGTGATATATAACACATTATAATTTTTAATAATGTGTTATATATCCAATTTAGGTGAATGAAAAAATAAC
>JBAKGM010000279.1:16443133-16466405 GCA_037177215.1 Asparagus racemosus | reverse complement strand
TCCAATAATATGGTGACAACTCATCTCCTTTCTACTTCAAAGAAGTGAACCAAACACAAGAAAACATCCAATTAATAGAAAATATATTCACTTTCCTTCACTTTCCTTCACTTTCCATGTTTTTTAAGCGAAACAAATACTTGCACGATACAGACTGTGAACTTTTCTATGCGTTAAAGGAAATAAAGCACGTAAAAGAAACCTTTTGAGCGTAGGATTAGTATGAATTTAGAGGAAATAAAGCACATAAAGAAACCTTTTAAGAAAGGAATTCCTACAGATCGAACTGACTTTTTTGGACTGCTGCAACCCAAATCATATATAAAGCATTAATAAAAAGGAAGCTATATACGCTAAATTTGACTACTGTACAACATTAAAATATAACCCTCAATTCTCATCAGAACGTTTGAGTTTGGATGTAATTGTTAGGAATTTTAAGATGATTTCAAAACAACTTAGGTTCCAATCCCATCAGCCATGAAATTAAAGTAATTTTCTGAAAATGACAGCGTGAGTCTATATTTTAAAGAATTATCTTTTGTGAAAATGCTCAAAAAGATCTCTCAACTACCAAATAAATAAAAAAATCCATCATACAAAGAGTCAAACGTCATGAACAAAAATCACCACGGTGCATTTGTCTCACAAATAGTGAAAATTGAATTAACATAAATTAATGAACAAAAATCACCATGGTGCATTTGTCATACAAATAGTGATAATTGAATTAACATAAATTAGTTACAATGGCAAGCATCTCATTTGCCACTTAGGATATAGTAGTGGGGGATCATGCAGCTCATAAACATGATGCATTTGTCTTACAAATAGTGAAAATTGAATTAACATAAATTAGTTACAATGGCAAGCGTCTCATTTGCCACTTAGGATATAGTAGGGGATCATGCAGCTCATAAACATGGTGCATTTGTCTTACAAATAGTGAAAATTGAATTAACATAAATTAGTTACAATGGCAAGCATCTCATTTGCCACTTAGGATATAGTGGGGGGGGGGGTCATGCAGCTCATAAATAAATAATGCTCCAACTAAAATTTCCACCAACTTTTATATCCAGAGAAGTGCTTTGACAGTTGTACCTACGTCAATCCTATGGGTAACTGGAGTGGATCCCATGTTTTGGCCTTCTACAGTCTTCTCCATGCAAGCCTGGTGACTTCTCTACCCAGCACTATGCATAGACTTCGAACTTTTTACATGACTTTAATAAAGGCAATAAAGCAAAAGCTGTTATATCTTGTAAATTACCGAGCCTAATAAGGATGGTCATGCAGTAGCTAGCTGGCCGACTTTCAAAGCATCTGCAAGCATAACCCAGGTGATGAGCTGACCCACTTCGCGATTCAAATCTGAGACGAAAGGAGCTTCCGACAGGGATTTTGCTGGATGTCTGACTCCAAGACGAAGGACGTTCTCCACTCGGGCTCAACATAGCGCGCCTCGAATAGTGGAATGACCTGACAAGCATCATCAAAAGTCACGCTGCATTTAATGAATGTACAGTCAGTGCCCGCACTTTGCAGCCTCGTCGCTATCAACAATTAATGCAGTGTCAGAGTCATAATGACCTTTTGAGCCAGAGCCTTCAAAGCTCCTCAGATACACCTTTACTCCAACATTCTCATCACTATACAAAGGCGACTTGGCTGAACAATTGCTGGCACGTGTAAAGTAGGGGTCTGAACCAGAACTGCACACACTCAGCCTAAATTATCAACGTGTCCCCGTAAACCCTCTATAAATAATGGTGATTTCCACCAAACTACAGTACGTAATTTCACACACAAAAAGATTACAAGACTATACTCTTTTTTTTCTTCAGATTAACTAGAAACAGTCACCGACTTGAGCATCAGAGGACAGGCCAGAGGAAGCAACCTCCAGTGCCTCTAACCTCTGTTATTTGTGTAGCGAAGCACAGATCAAAACCCTCAACTAAAAATTAACCATCAAAGGCGATTAAGGGACCCAAAAATATTAACTCCCCTAAATCACACCTCAACTTTATGATATAAATAGTTTGGCACCCACCGTGGGGCCTCTTTTTTACTTTTTGAGGAATGGTTGGTCTTCAATTCTAAGTCATGGAAAAGCCATCAACTCCACCTATGTCGGATAAATTGGCCAACAAAAATAAATCGATCGGCCATGCCTATCCTCTCAACTCCCTCCATCACCTCTTGTCCTTCTTGGAGAAAAGTGAACATCGATGGCTAAAGCAGGAAGAGCGGAGCAAGGAATCTTTTTCCCCACCACCAGCAACACATGTCAACGGACGTAAAACAAGTACGAGGAGATCACATGAGCCTTTTTCTCTAATTTGGTGGGAACTTGCAGAGTGGCCAACGAAGCTTCCACGGGAGAGACCCCATAGTGCATGGAGTGGGAGTAGTCATCCTGACAGAAGTTGTCACGCCTACTCTACGATCACCAATTAACCACTAGCTAACACTGCTACAGTCAATTCCCCACCAAGGAAAGGTCGTCGACAATGAAAAAGAATGCTGCCTAATAACATACAAAATGAAAAGCTAAAATAAAAGTCTTAGCAGTCCAAAAAAGTGTAAAGTAATTTTGGAAGTACTCCCAACATATTGTAAATATAAAACTACTTTAGAAGTAGAAAATGCTTGGCTTTTTGGCTAATTTGTATGCAAGCCTTGCTGCTCGATCTTCATCGACCTGGCAATAAACACCAATGCCCTTGGTGTCTTTTTAGAGTAAAACCAAAGCACGTGCCAAGCCCTTGGTATCGTTCTCACGAGTAAACCAAGGCACAAAGCCCTTGCCGCTCGATCTTCATCAACTGGACAACGAACACCATACCCTTAGTGTATTTTCAGAATAAAACTGAGGTACGTACCTAGCCCTTGGTATCATTCTCACGAGTAAAACCAAGGCACGAAGCCCTTGCCGCTTGATCTTCATCGACTTGGCAACGAACACCAAAATTTCTTGCTGTCTCTTCAGAGTAAAACCAAGGCACGTATCAAGCCCTTGGTATCATTCTCACAAGTAAAACAAAGGCATGAAGCCCTTTTCGCTCGATTTTCATTGACTCGGCAATGAAGATCAAAAGCCCTTATGTCCTTTCAAAGTAAAACCAAGGCACGTACCATGCCCTAAGTATTATTTTCACCAGTAAAAACAAGGCACGAAGCCCTTCCCGCTCGATCTTCATCGACTCGACAATGAACACCAATGTCCTTGTTGTCTTTTTGGGGTAAAACCAAAGCACGTACCAAGCCCTTAGTATTGTTCTCAGAAGTAAAACCAAGGTACGAAGCCCTTGCCGCTCGATCTTCATCAACTCAGCAAGAAACATCAAACCCTTGGTGTCTTTTCAGAGTAAAACCAAAGCACGTACCAAGCCCTTGGTATCATTCTCATGAGTAAAATTAAGGCACGAAGCTCTTGTCGCTCGATCTTCACTGGCTCGGCAACGATCATCAAAGCCCTTGGTGCTCTTTTAGAGTAAAACTAGGGCACGTATCAAGCCCTTGATATTGCTCTCACGAGGAAAACTAAGGCACAAAGTAAAACTAAGGTAGGAAGCCTTTGGTATTGTTCTCATGAGTAAGACCAAGGCAAGAAGCCCTTGCCACTAGATCTTCGTCGACTCAGCAATGAACACCAAAGCCCTAGGTGTCTTTTCAGAGTAAAACTATGGCACATACCAAGCCCTTGGTATCATTCTCACAAGTAAAACCAATGCACAAAGCCCTTACCTCTCAATCTTCATCGACTCCGCAATGAACACCAAAACTCTTGGTGTCTTTTCAGAGTAAAACTAAGGCACGCACAAGCCTTTAGTATCATTCTCACGAGTAAAACTAAGGCATGAAGCTCATGCCTCTCGATTTTTATTGACTCGGCAATAATCACGAAAGCTCAGGATGTCTTTTCAGAATAAACCCAAGGCATGGTAGGGAGCCCTCATGACTCGACCTTCATTGACTCATTGGGCATTCACATGCCCTTGGCATTAGTTTTCAAAATCAAACCCAAGGCACGAATAGAAAACGTTGCGGCTACGCCCTCACTAAAAGCCTCTAACAAGCCTTAGGTATACGACACCAAGGCATCACCCGGTCTTCATTAATATGCCCAAAAGACAAGAAAACTCACGACTTGGTCCTCACGACTCATTCAAAATTATTTAAAAAAATCAAAAGCACAAATGGGAAACAACTCATAAACTAAGAGCAAAAGAACGAGTCAGCAAAAGAAAATCTTTATCATTCATTTAGAAAAATATTAAAAGACTCTTATAAAGACTTAATAAATAATAATAAAAAAATAATAATAATAATAGTAATACAATCTCCTTAGGGAGAAGTATTCAGGACATGAACCGGAGGTGAATCCTAGCTGGAAGCATCTGAAGGAGGGGAGTCGGGCTTCTTAGATGAGGAAGAAGAACTGACATCGTCACCAAGGCCTTCACCAATATCTTCGCCGGCAGCCTCCTTATCCCCCCCTTCGTCGACAGCCTCCTCATCCTCCGACACTATCCCTAGCCCGCCTTGCATCTCGTGTGCCTTAAGGACATCAAGGTTGTTGGCCACTCGGGAGGGATCCTTGAAGTGATCCTCCTCCACTAGAAGCTCGGGAGAGAGGTGACCCTTTAGATAATCCAACGCCACCTTACAAGTGAGGGCCACTTCGACCTTACCCAGGTAACCGCCATAGTACCTCTCAATTATCGTGGTCTCAAAGGCTTTCGACTCCAGATGAGCCATCCGGGTCTCGAGCTCTTGAACCAGGGTGTAGAGAGAGTTACGCTACAACCTAGTCTCGATAGTCACTCGGACAACTTCCTAATGGAGTATCTCTAGAAGAGCCACCTCCTCATTTAGTTTGGCCCACAGCTCTTCCAACTCGGTCTGTGTAGCATGAGCCCTATCGAAGGCATCTTCCTTCTCACTCTTTTCAACCTGGACTTCCTACTCGATATACACCAATATCTCCTCGGCGAGTCCTATGTCATGATGAGCATGGTCAAGATTGTCCTTAAGGCTCTTCACCTCCTCCTGGGCCTGTGCTAATTGAGCCTCGCTATGCTGAGCACTAGCCACAGCCATTCTTAGCTTCCCATCCTTACGGGCCAACTCTCTCTCCATCATGGCTTGGCCCTTCTTGGACTCATCAAAGTCGATGCCTTTAGTAGTAGTTGCTAGTTTGGCCACTTCTTGAGCTTCCTTCTGCGCCTCTATCTTGGTCAGGAGCTTTAAGTAGAGTTCCCGATAGATTTTAAGTCATCGAAATGACTCAAACTCTAAGAGAAGTCCCCCCCCCCGCCTCGGGTGAAGTAGCTCCGGAGAGCATAGTGAAGACTAGTGTCAGGAATCTCACATAGTATTGCCTAATCAGCGGGAAGAAGGAACTGCTCCACTACCTTGTCCTAATCGACTCGGGGCTCCAGGACTGAGCCCCTAGTATCCATTCGATGCTCAAGAATGAAAGGACGCTCTTTCGACTCCCCCTCATAGCGAGGGTAAGATTTAGGGCCCATCAGAATGGCTCGCATCCCCTCCCAAGTATGGTGGTGATCGCTGATATGATGGGGAAATGGTCACTCATATCGACGCTCATGAATAGTGACCGAGAGACCCTAGAGTTGACTGCTTGTATGCCCTGGCAACTGGATCCTTAATAGCTGTCTCTTTTCTACATCTCCTATATAACTCGAGGCCCTCTCCTAGCCCTATCGGCACCCCTTCGGCTCTAACTCTAGCTAGGGCCCCATCACTTTGTCAACTTCCTAAAAGGAATACCTTCCTCTCCAGCCTCTTCCTTTGGGACCGAATGTGGAGAATCACCCTCCACCTTGATAAACTCAGGTGGAGCATCAAAAGATTCTGGAGCCACAACCCCCCTAGATGACTCGGGCATAGCTTCAATCTGGCCAGGTGCAGCCCCAATCGCTTCATCTCTAGGAGAGAAGAGCTCTTGCGCCCTACTCTTAGCCCATCAATGCCCCTTGGAAACCACCTTCTTCCTCCTCTTCTTGGACTTCTCGGCCAGAGCAGAAGGTCTGCTCAAAATGTGTTTGGCGGCAATGCCGGCGGCAACAAGACCTAGTGATCCTCTACCTCTAAGTCGCTGCGAAGTTGCTTCCGAGGCATAGGAGGAGAACTAGGATGGGAGCCCTCCACCAGTTGCTTGTCAACAGATAGAACTACAGCACAGGCCAAATCCGCTTCAATAGTTGGGACAAAAGATATACGGCAACACGGAGGACGTCATTGTCAAACAAGTTCTTCCAGCGCCGCGACCCCTTGTAGGACCAGATCCTCTCCAAGCCCCGCAACTCTATGTATGAAAGCTTCTCCGTCCACAGGCCCTCCTTCTTAATCTCCGGCCATGAAGGGCAAGCCAGGATAAGATCAGCACCCATGATGAAGAAGAATTTTTCTGCCATCCTTTGTTCGTCTTAGGGATGTTGGAAACCAGCCGGCAATCACTAGCCATCTGCAAATAGAAATGTTCCCCCCTCTTGTTAGCCTTGACGCACACCAAGTGGCCCAGCATACCCACCATCGGTCTGACGTCTACCTGGTGGCAGATGATGAGAAAGGTCACCAGAAAAGCAATGGAATTCGGTGTCAACTACGTCGGTGCAACCCCCAAAGCCTAAAAGACCTTCTGAAGGAATGGGTGCAATGGTAGGTGACGGCCATAGCCAAGATGATGCCAGTACAATGGCACCAAACCCCCACTATGATGATAAACAAACCGGTCCCTCTACAGAGCTGATAACGTATAACCGTTGGGGATGTCGAAATCCTGGGCGTACTGCTCCAAGCAGCCTATAAGCACCTTCGAGTGATACTGACGCAATAAGATGATTCTGGCCTCATTGCGTAGGTTGAGCGATGGAAGCCATTGGAGCAGGAGGGGAGACAATTAGAGTACGACAAATTTTCTGAGAAGAAGATGCGCTCACAAGTAGCAGAGAAAGAGTTTTAGGGTTATTTGCAAAGTAAGGAGAAGAGAAGAAAGAGGATCAATATATGTAAGCAAAAGAGGATTAAACGTGGCAGCAAATGGTTAGCACAATTTACGAGAAAACCGTGGACGGTTTCTAAAAACCAAAGCGACGTCCTATCAAATGAGATGCCACTCTGTCAAACTACCACATGATCTCCATTGACGTTAGAAATGCCAAATCATACTTGTCTTCTAATGAGGACGGACCAGGTTCGGGTATCAGTCTGGTTTGTTTTCTCTCAAACTTGGCTCCCGAGTCCGAGTGAAAAAGGGTCAATGTTATACATTGAAAATTATCAAGCCTAATAAGAGTGGCCACGTGGTAGCTAGCTGGCCAACTCCCAAAGCATCTGCAAGCACAACGAGGGTGATGAGCCGACCCATCTCGCGAATCAAATCCTAGACAATAGGCACTTCCGACCTAGATACTGTTGGATGTCTGACTCCGAGACAAAGGGTGTTCTCCACTCGGACCCGACACAACGCGTCTCGAATAGTGGAACGGCCTGACAAGCGTCATCAAAAGTCATGCTGCATTTAATGAATGTACAGTTAGCGCCCGCACTTCGCCGCCCCATCGCCATCAACAATTAGTGTGGTGTCAGAGTCCTAATGAAGTCCTAATGACCTTTTGAGCCAAAGCCTTCAAAGCTCCTCGGACACGCATTTACTCCAACAGTCTCATCATTGTACAAAGGCGACTTGGCCAAACAATTGCTGGCACATGTAAAGTAAGGGCAGACATTTAGTCAAAATTATCAATGTTCCCCTGTAAACCCTCTATAAATAATGGTTGCTTCCACCAAACCACGATACACAATTTCCACACACAAAAAGTCAACAAAGCTATACTCTCTTTTTCTCTTCAGATTAATTAGAAACAATCACTGACTTGAGCGTTGGAAGGCTCACCGGAAAAAACAAACCTCCAATGCCTCTAACCTCTGATATATGTGTAACAAAGTACAAATAAAGATCCTCAACTGAAGATTAACCATTAAAGAGGATTAAGGAACCAGAAATCAAGTTTAACTCCCCTAAATCACACCTCTCAACTTTCTGACATTAACAAGTAACGCTCCAACAAAAAATTTCCACCCCTTTTATACCTGGAGCAGCGCTTTGACCGTTGTACCTACGTCAATCCTATACGTAACTGGATTGGATCCCGTGTTTTGGCCTCCTACAGTCCTCTGCACGCAAACCTAGTGACTTTTCTACCTGGCACTATACATGGACTACGAACCTTTTATATGATATTTATAAAGGCAATAAAGCAAAAACAAAACAGACCTGTTGATCAAGTAACTCCATCATGACTGGCATTTTTAAACTTTTGAAACCCAAATCGGACGTACATATGCAATAAAAGGGGAGGCACGTTGAAATGAGGGTGGTCAACGTGAAAGATGTACAAATTTTTACATACAAATGGAGAGAACTTCACCAAAACTAACACTTCTAGTCACATCTAGACCTTTATGCTAAAATATTCAAAAATCTCTCAAATACAGAACTTTACCTTACCGATTTGTGTCGAGCTACAAGGTTAGTGTACTTGCCTGTGATATATCAATTACAATAATACATACTATACCATAAATAGGGAGGACAATACAATCCGGAAACATTTACTTCTATGCAGAGAGAACTTGCCCCAGCCACGAAGGTAACTCCTTGGTTGGCTTGTGATAATGAACTTTAGTAAGAATGAATTTCTTGACAAGGCCGTTTATTAACTCATTAGACTCATCTTTGTTTGTTGGGCAGTTTAGATAATTCCGAGAATATATCACATTTAGTGTCTGGAAGATGAGGACCGTGGAGGACTCCTGCCGTATTTTGGTGGGTTAGTTTTAGCAACATCAACAACTATCATCCAACCATTTATGATCTGCAAATCACCAAATAATAGAGGGTAAGTTCCTAAAAAACTGGGGGCTTTTACAAAGACGTGTATGTTTGCAAGACAATACCTTTCCATTCATCTCTTTAAGAGCTGCACCTGCATCTTCTTCTGTTGTGTACTCTATGAAGGCATAACCCTTCGATCTCTTTGATATCTTGTCCATTATAATTTTTACTGTGACAGGAGAAACATTTATTTCAGCAACTTCAACTAAGAAGATGATGAAAACAGTCAATAGAATATTAGTCAGAAAAGAGTACAAACCTTCAACAAGTTCGCCAAATGGTTCAAATGCTGCTCGTAGAGTTTTCTCAGATGTATAAAAGGAAAGTCCTGCCAATAAAGTATGATCACAAATTTTTAAAATCTAACAATGATAATTTCAAGTAAGAAATTTACATTTGCTATTCATGACAGTGGACACAATCAGTAATAAACAAATGATAGCACACGATAATCAATCCATATGGAATGACTGGCTAAGTTTATTGTGATCGACACTTATTTGGGCTTACATGTATACGCCGGCAATTATCATAAAAAAGATAAAATATCGATGAATTCAATCACAAGAGCAAATTTTTCATAGGTCTGAACTATAAGTTTAAATGTAGCTGTGACATTATTCTGTGAAAGTTAATACATGATAAGCACAGACAAATCTAGGAATCATTCATGGGTGGAGGGGCAAATTAGAAGTAAAAAGTGCTATATCATAAACAAAATTCAGTGAATAATAATAAGAAAATTACGCAATTTACCATAATTCTTCTCTCCCTCTCACTTCTTTTTCTGAGCAAAAAGGAAGATGTCTTCTACTGAGAATAGTAGACAAAGAGAATTCTGAGTATATTCTTCCTTTTAAGAGAAGAAAATGTTATCCTAAATTGGTTGAAGAGAAAAATAAATTTGAAAGTTAGTACATAAAATAAGCTTATTTTTAAGTAGTTGATTTTAGGTCTATTGATAATTACTATAGAAATAAACATAGCATCTCCTTTAAAAATATGGTTAGTTAAGACACCTTGATAGGGTGAACTAAAGGATAGGTAACTAAACATTTCTTCTAGTCTTTTTGATGCGGAACAAATTTAAAGGTTAGATCTGATACAAGTGAAGTAGATAAAATTGTAAGGACTTACCGATATAGATTCAATTTTAATCTTTTAGGACTTTAGAAAGGATATTTGATTTTATTTGATTGAGTAATCTAGATTTGAATTTTAAATTATATTAGGAAGAAAGTTTAAGTTTGAATTTAGGGTCAGTGTGGCAAACTCCTCAAAACTGAGCCAAGATTGATCCTGACGTGGTTTTGAGATATACTATGTCACAACCTAATTTACACTTATTTAATAGGATCTAATTCAGAGTGTGAGCTGAAATTTATAAAATACAAACAACCAACTCTTTTATTACTGCTACTAACACATATGCACACATTTCTTCTATATTTATAAAGGAAGTTACAGTCTCCAGCCGCTTCATTCATTGGTTAATGAGTTCTAATGGATAAAATCATATGACTCATCTGTGCATTTTGTTGGCAACTTTTTAGCCAAGATGGACATGGCTGATGGGCATGGTTTTGCTAGTGGCAATGTCTCCTTCATTTCATTGACACGTTTTACAATTTGATTCTATTTTTATTTTTTTCAAGGTTAACACATAATCCATTTAAATAGCAATTTCACAATTAATGTAACATATACTAATCATAGAAATCTTAATAGCTAGATTATTGACTCCATAATTATATATAAATATTGTACAACAATAAATGTAGTGACTAGCTCACCAACGATATAATGTGTACAAGATAAAATTTGGTCATAATGTTCTACAAGTTACTTAAGGTTATCAACAAGTAGAATAATGCGTTATTAGTGAAAAAGAATTAAGTGTGTGTCACATATTATTTCTATTTTGATGAATCAAAGCAGAATTGGCTTTAGGCGGCGCTTTGGCCTAAGGAAAACTGTGCCAACACTACTAACCCAATTTCTCCCAAGCAAGGTTTGATGCAGAATCATGGAAGATCGATGTGAGACAATAATCGGATGCTCTAGATTAGTGCAAGTCAAGGCGATGTCAAGGGAGAGAAGATGGAAGTTAAGGCGAATGGGTTGTTAACTCAATGATGGAAGGAAGAAGGGCATAATGGGATTTCTAAGTTATTTTTATTCTACTCGTATATGATGACATCAGCACGACATTATCGAGCACATGGGTTGTTTGCCTTGGGAAAATAGACTTCCTTATTGTAGAGGAAATGATGGTAGAGGTTTCATGTAGGAGAAAGATAAGACTCCTAGATTTTTCTATTTGGAAAAGAATTAAAATAAAACAAGAAATAAATAAAGAACAAATAAAATAGCTAGACAAGACATCTAATCTGAAAACAATGACATCACACCTTGGCAAATCACATGCCTACCTTAGCACGCAGCTATCTTGTGCTGAAACATGTCTCAGTTAAATTGAATTTTCATTAATTTACTATCTCTAAACAAAAAAATTCAAATTCAAATCTATCTCTAAAACAACTCTTAACATAACAATCTAATCTAAAAAATACTTTAAGTTATAAGTAAATCTCCTCCCATTTTCTTGTAGTTGAAGTATGTCAATCTACTGGAATTTTCACATACATAGTTTAGATGAGCCTGTGTGCATGTACGTGCATAGGTGAGCTTGTAAATGTGTGGGCTCTTGTGTGCCGGGGGGGGGGGGGGAGCGTCAAGTGAGTGGGTGCGTGATGTAGAACACATAAAGAACAAATTCATGGAATAGTGGGACCGTCACGAGCCAAACACGAAGAAAAGGCAATATCTCCTAATATAAAGGGTCAATCAGACATATAATACATGAAAATCGTCTATCTCGAAAAGATGGAGCCAAACCAAATTGCCAGGTTCCCAAAATTCTATGAGCAATACTAATATTTGGCAAAATTACAAAACTAATCAGGCTTCAAGTTGTTTTTAGAAATAAATTAGAATCTTGTTTGGATTAGAAAACAAATCCTGTTTGATCTCAGATTTGATTTATTTGTTTCCTCAATCATAGTCTTGTAAAGTAGTTTTTGACACTTTCTATTTTTAGCATATTATGTCCTATAAATGTTTTTCTATTTGAGAAGGATTGTAAACCCAATGAGTATTTTTATTGATTTTGACTAATAAAATTTATCCTTTATACTACATGGAAATTCGAGTTTGCCTCTTTGTGGATGCAAAGATTGTTCTTTAAGAATGTGTCTTGATGGGTTCCGAGGTTTTTTTAAACTTCTGTGTTGCGTTATTGTGCGTAGTCTTCTGCGGGTTGGTGGATGTGGGTGGGTGTGACTGGATGGGTGGTTGTACGTGTGTGCATGAGGGTGGATAAGTGAGTGAGCATACATGTGTTACTCATTTTCAATTTGGCTTATATCCTTGCCTACGCTCTTTTGCCTTCTCAATAGTGTATATAAAGGCATGAAAACGGATCAGATACAGTTCGGATATACCATTTCCCATATCTGTATCCGCTTATAATTAATGGATACAGATACGAATACATTTATACTTTGGTAAGAAAAAGTCATAACCATATCCGTCAAAATTGGAAACGGATACAAATCAGATATAAGAAAAACGGATACGGATATGAATCAAATTAAAAAACGTACATGATTTGGAAATAAGCATAAATAAATTTTAGTATCTTCATCTCATATTGAATAGATGAAAGCTACTATAATTTGAAATGGAAAAATATGCCACATAGAGCAGATAAAAGCTAATTAAAAAGCTATATGTAATAGTTTGGTTAGACATACCTATGTTAGACATACCTATGTCTTCCAGGGAGTAAGAGGGTGTGTGGGGAGGCTTATTTTCTGGTCAAACGAGCTTTTAAGCTAGCCTGTTTATTTCTACATTTTTGATAAAATGCCAAATAAGTTAGCTTATAAGTCTCATTTTAAAAAGCTGGTATATCTCAATTTTTGAAAAACTAGCTTATAAACTCACTTAAAAAATCTAGGTTTGATCAAGCAAATTACTATTCTACCTAAATAATTTTTATAGTATTTTTATCAAAAAAGCCAAAAGCTATTAAAAACCAACATAACTTATAAGCTTTAAAAAATAAGCCTTCCCAAACACCCCCTAAAACCCTGTAGACTCATCGTAGCACACACTTTATAATAATATATATTGGTGATTTGTTTCCTACCTAATCTTTCTTTGTTCTGACTTGGGAACCATATAAACCCATGTGCTTTTAACTAATTAGCTAATAATCAATATTTTTTCTCAAAAGAAAGTCACGAGGGAAGTGCAGATCAATTCATTCTTAGATTGATTGAATATTCGGATGCCAATCCGGTTTTTCATAACACTTATATAGTGCACGTGCTTTGCACGAGAGCATACCTATTTTATTTTATGTTTCTTAATTTTTTTGTTGGTTGCAAAATAATGAAATGACTAGTATAGCAATATAAATTCTAAACAGTTACAATTTTGTTTAAATAAAGAAATTGTACGATAAAATTGTGTATAAAGAACTACATGATTAATTATTATAGTTTGGATAATTATTATAATTTATTCATAATTTATAAAACAATTATAATATATTTGATAGTTTCTTCTCTTTTAAATATAATAACGTTATACATGGCATAATTATAATACTATTAGTAACTACATTATAATTTAATAATTAGTTTATTACACTATTAGCAAATAATTTACAAAATTGTATAACTATTAAATCACAGTGTAATTCATTAATTTAAAAAATAACATTAAAATAATAAGATGTAAAAGGCTAATAAGATGCAAGGAAACAGGTATTCCTCCATAAGAGGTAAAACCCAAAGATGTAGAGCATAAGCCTAATGAATTTTTATTATTTTTAATTTTTCTAAAATTTTAAATATTATGTGAAGACAAATTAAGGATAAATTTCAAAATTTCTATTACATAACATAATTAGATAATAAAATAATAATGTGACCAAAAGTTTTGAAAAAGTGAGGAAATGCATAATAAGAGATTATATATAATTAGTGAATGATTAAGTACAATTAATGACATATTTGAGATTTATCAAACTTAAAAGGGCAAAAATGAAAATCAAAATTTTTGACAAGTCAATCCTCTTTTATATGTAGTATAGATAAACGTATCCGTATCTGATCTACTTTAAATTTACACATGATATCTGAATCTGGGCCCGGATTGAACCAGATTCATAGTTTGACATCCGAATTCGCATCCCATACGGATATGGGCGCAGATCTAATCGGATAAATTTGATTTGTTTTGCGCCGCTATGTATATGTATGTTTTCCCCAAGGATTGTATATAAAGGGAGGTAGAAAGAAAGAAAAGTCAAGTGATTGGTTCTGTTTCCTTTTTTTTCATATTCTTCTTAATGCTCATTTTCCCAAGCTTTGTGCTCACCACCACCTGATTCTCTTATTAGTTTTATGATTTCATTTTGTCCTGAGTTGTTTTAGGGCCTTGTTTGACTTTTAAGACTGTGACACATGTAGCCGCATATTAACATGTGTCTTTGAACAAGATGGTGAGAGGAAATTTATTCTTGGGGAACCGAGGTTTGTAGACATTAACTGGAATGCTCGTATAAACATCCTCTTCAAGGGAAGTAGGATTATGTAGTGAGATTGGGTGGTTTTAGCTGCATAGACTACCTTTCTAGCCCCAAATATAAGATCTTGCAAGAGATCTTTTGCAAGGCACTTGTAACATTTCCATGGAAGCAATGTTTGAAATACCGGATATTGGGGAAATATCGGATGACCAATATTCATATCGGATTGCGGATAGCAGTGAAATATCGAGGATTTGATAAATATCGGAACGCCATAATGAATATTTGTAAATATAATTTACACTAAAATGTAATCTCAACATCATGAAATCTAAGTATACAAAATATAAATAATATATGTTTAGGATCACTAAGCAACTTTGTAAAACAAATAAAAGTACAAACTAGCGTTGCAACATTTCGCTTGCTTGTTTTGAGGCCAAAATGTTATTTGATATAATGGAAAAATCATGATATCTCGCCCAAAAATTTCCAAACGCGGTATATAGTTTTGCGATAAGCCATATAAAAGGATATATCAGCCAACATATCAACTATAATTGGGATATATCGCCCAAAATAGACAAACAGCGATAAAGGATGTTTAGAGAGACCATATCGGTTGCAACAGGCCATGTAAAAGGATATATCGAGCTATATATCGGCCCATGTCGGGGATGTTTAAAACAATGCATGGAAGAGAAACTAGCTATAGTTCCTAATGACAGCACACCAAAAATTGGGTCGTACTTATAGTTCATCAAGTAGGTGTCTCCGTGTAGTACTCTAGGTGATGTTAATATAAGTGATCAGTTTGCACATGAACCCAGTACAATTCAGATCTAACTGTATGGGCTATCATTTTATTATTTTACAACTTGACTGACACCTATTCAACCAAAAAAAGAACTTCAAGATGTCCAATTGTCTATTTGTCTCCAATATAAAAACACTAAACAGAATAAAAGCCCAAAATAATAATTTCACAAATGATTATCAAGAAAGTAACACTTTAAGAAATGAATTTTATGATTCAAGCCTTTCTCAATTTCTCCTCAACATGACTTTCTAATAGAATTTGAATTTCTTTTGCAACTAACCCAACACAACTCTTTAGTATCTAACCTCAAGGCCTAAAGTAATAATTTCACATACGATTATTAAGCAAGCAACACTTACGAAATGAATTTTAAGATTTATGCCTTTTCAAATTTCTCCTCAAAATGACTTTCTAATAGAGTTTTTTTCCTAACTAACCCAATATAACTCTTTCAGTATATAACCTTTGGGGCAATGATCTTATTATGTTATTTGTGCTTTTCCAACTAAATACTTAACTTCCATACGTGACTCATTACTTTTTTCATATAAGCATCAGACAAAATTTAACTTGTGATTGATTTTTTGTGCACAACCGTCTTACATAATGCATCTTTTCATATTACCACCTAAAAATATAGATAATAGATTTATTATTTAAACTTTACAAACCTAGGTCTGTCCATTCGAGCTTTGGCCCTGACCCGGCCCAAACCCGGTCGGGCCAAAGCCAGGCCCGGGCCTGGGAACAGCCAAACAGTTAGGCCTAGGTCACATCGCTGAAGCTCGACCTGAGCCCCAACAGGCCCGGGTTCTAAGGGTGCGCCGGGTTTTTGGGGTGCGAGCAGAGAAACCCGGGTCCGGGTCCGAGTCAGCCCAGACCCAAACCGAGTTAGAGAGCCCAAACAGCTCCTTAAGCAACAGTTGGGACCGAGCCGGGCTCAATAGCCCGGCCCGACCAGGTCCAATGGCTAGAAACTAACCGTTGAGACCAGGCGGCCCGAACCCGGCCCTGTTCGGACAGACCAAAATAGCCAAAATGGCTATATTTTGGTCAAATGACCAAAATACCCTAAAAACAGTCAAAAAAAGCTAAAATTTTGAAGGTATTTTGGTCACTTGACTAGGGGGCCGCCTCTATAAATAGAGGAGATTTTCATTTTTCTCATCCAAAACTCATCTTCTCTCTAATACTCTCTTAATCTCTCTAATACAATAATACTCTCTTAATCTCTCTTATACTTCTCAATACTCTCAAATACTCTCTAATTTCTAATGGCTTCCTCCGCTGATTACGAAGGGCATAATCCATCTCCCGAATTGAGTCCAACATCTACTCCTACCGATGTTGAACCCAAATCCGGCGATGATCCAACACCTAGAGCTCCTAAAAGGCCGAAACCGAAAGTGTGAGCTTTGTTTGAGAAGATAGAAGTCATTAGGGATGAACACCGCAGACTTCTCACCCAAAAGGCAAAATATGTTTTACGCGAACATGTATTAGAAGCTCATCATAAGAGAGGGACTAACCACCTCAAACTACATTTGGAAAAACACAACAGAGGGCAAGGAACGGCTCAAGGCGACATCTGCCAGTCTCTAATCACTCAATCATCTTCTAGTAGCGTTGGTTCATAGAAATATGATGCAATTAGAAGCTAGAAAATGCATCAAGTTTATTGTTCTTAAAAACCTTCCCTTTAAATTGGTAGAAGATGATGAATTTTGAAAATGTGATTAGAGATGCTTTTTATCCCGTTTTTCAAAAAAATTCTCGCCAAAGTTGTCAACGTGATATTTTGAAATATTATCACAAGGAAAAAAATAATTTCTTATTTTCAAATGATATTTTGAAATATTATCACAAGGAAAAAACAAAAATAATTTCTTATTTTCAAATATTAAACTGTAAATTTTCTTTAACATCTGATATTTGGACATTTAGAGTACAAACTGGTTATTTACGTATCACAGTACACTGGATAGATGACACTTGGTAAATATTTAAAAGAGTTGTTTCTTTTATTTCATTTAAAGATTCACACACTAGTCTGAATATTGTAAACTTAATAATTAAAGAACTTTCCAAATTAGGAACTGTTGAAAAAATATTTTTTCTTTTACTAGATAATACAAACAATAAGAATGTAGCTGTAAATCATATCAAATCATCTTTATTATTGCCATGCTAGGGTGACCTTTTTCATATTAGATGCAGGTGTCATATTTTGAATCTAATTATGCAAAGTGCATTTGATGAAATTAGACCAATAATAGAAAAAGTTCGGGTTATAGCTCATGTTCATAATGCTTTTGAACAAACGCTTAAGAGATGGAAATAATTGTGTAGAAAAAAAGTTTAAAAGATAAGTTAATTCTAAAAGATGTTGATCATATGTGGAATTATACCTATGTAATGTTAAATGTAGCAATAGAGTATAAAGAAATTGTAAATGATTTTATTGCTTTCTATGCTTCTAGCTCGAGCTCTGCATCTAGTTCCAATAATATGTATGGAATAAATGATGATGAATGAACAATTATAATTCGTGTAGAAGAGACATTATAAAGTTTTATGATGCTACTATATTATTATCTCGTTGTTATTATCCAACTATTACTCAAGTTGCTTTACAAGTTTTAAATATTCAAACTTTTTTTATACTTATTGCATGGATGATTATTTCTCAAACATGATTTCTGAAATGGAAAGCAAATTTAATAAGTATTTTAGATTCATTCCTATTATTTTTGGTCTGAAGATTCGTATTAATCCATGCTTGAAAGGTCATGGTTTTCAAAATTTGTTGAATTGTTTCTATGATGACATGGGAACGGAAAGTGATAGCGGTCAGTCTGTTACTACTCTTACTCATCATAACACTATTAAATATTATTTTCAAAGATTATTTGAAAAGTATACAGCTAGACATGGTGTATCATCTCAACCTACAGCTTCTACGAGCTCTAGACGGAGCAAAGGTAAGATTTTGACAGGCAATCGATGATAGAGAGGCTAATTGGTATGGGTAGTAGTCGTGGATTAGGATCATCATCAAGGAAGTTTATAAAATTAAATAATATTTAGTTGCACCTTTAGTTAAACCTCTAAATATTGAGGAGTTTGATATTTTGAAAATTGCAATGGTAAAAAGTATATAGTTTCATAACCTGTACTTTCCATGATGGCTCGTGATTTACTAACAATGCAGGTTTCCATTGTAACTTTTAGAATCTGCCTTCAGCACATCAGGACGATTGATCGACAGCCATAGAATATCGCTAGATCCGTTAACTGTACAGGTGGTAATGTGCTTACAAGATTGATGGAGATACGAGATAAGAACTCAAGGTATCGACTGGATAGCTAGTATTGAAGATAGACTTAATGAGTTGCTAATAAGAGGTAAAGAGTAGAAAGTTATTAGTAATTTTCAATTTTTATCCTTTTGAATGGAAACAGTTACAAATGATAGTGACATAGATGGGTAGGTGTCAACCTAGTTGGGTGTATTCATCTATTTTAATGCGATAATTTTCAAAAAGTGATGTAATTCTTAGTGATTAATAATAAAGAATTTATTTTTTCATTTTAATTTCTATAAAATTTGCAAATTATATATTTATATAAGTGATTAATAATAAGATTGAATTTCTTTGCTAAAATTTTGCATCTTTTTAATTACCCTTGAAGTTGCATTTTTTAACAAAAATCTTAATTTTTCTTTTTTTGCAAAAAAAGAATAAGTTAAAAAAAGAAAAACAAAAACCATGCCAGTGCCTGGCTTG
Source organism: Asparagus racemosus (assembly GCA_037177215.1). Classification (NCBI taxonomy): domain Eukaryota; kingdom Viridiplantae; phylum Streptophyta; class Magnoliopsida; order Asparagales; family Asparagaceae; genus Asparagus; species Asparagus racemosus. Next base: position 16,447,263 of record JBAKGM010000279.1, on the reverse strand, counting down.
TGTATGATAGAACCCAAACCCGACCGGGTCCCGTCGGGTGCCTTTTGCCTAGCTCAGGCTAGGCCAGCCTTGCCCGTTTGGACGAGCCTATACAGACCACCATGATTGTTTTCACTACGCCACGCACGCACCATGCACAGATAGAAACATAAGATTTCAATAATTAGAACAATAATAAACTAAATTTTGTTAACTATCTCTAAAATCACCTCAATGTATTCTTCTCTATAAAAAATGCATAGGAGCTGCTTGGTTTTGTCGCAGCTGTCTGCTTCAGCAGCTTTTGGCGGACCTGCTTGCTTCAGTAGCTCAATTGTCACATAAGAAATATAAGATGTGGCTGCCAACCTTCAAACAATAGCTTCTCTCCTCGCATCCTTCTCTCTCAAAGGTTTTGCGTAGAAAATTTTGGACTATGTTACCCTTGCTTTCTGCATCTAAGTGCAGTCATTTGCATGTTAAACTTTGGATTTTCCTAGTGATATTGTGGGCAAACTCCGACGTTGAGCCTAACCTTGTCATGTGACTGCCTCTTGCCCACAATTGCGCATAACTTGCTTCTTAACAGGTGGGGCCCAATGTAGACACCTGGTCTTTTTCTCCCGTGGCTATCTTTTCAAGCTCTTTTGTAAATAGATCGTAGGACAAATTTACTCCTCATCACTTACAACAATTATAGGCACTGCCACCAAACAACTCGCATCTCCAAGGCCTATATCCAATATCCAACAAAATTAACAAGATATGTAGATGATGGTGTATGCACGTGTAAGTAGCACCGCAAAGACATTCAACCAAATAAGACGTAACTTCAGTTTGGTAGCCAAAGTTTGCCCGCTTTTATCACTTTGATATCATCAAATATTTTTCTAGCACCTTTATACCCTTATTTCACATTGATATCCCAAAGTATTTTTAAGACTTGATGCTCCCAAGTGTCAATACATTCACATTAATACGCATCTCTACATCCCATTAGTTTGTCGGTTAATTTTGTACTATGTGCTTAGAGACTTGGGTAAAATGGATCCAAATGTATCACATACTAATCACATATTAAGGGTGTGATATGAACTTAACGAAAATCCTAGCTAACAGAATCTGTACAAGGTACCAAAGTGAAATGCAATTGAAACTTTAAGGTATCAAAGTGTTAAAAAATATTGGATCAATACGTACAAGTATCAATATGCTAGAAAAGTACATTGAGACTTCAAAGTCAAACGTACATAAACTTTGGGGTAGCAAAGTGAAAATAAGCCACCAAATAGCCAAACATAATTTTTCTATTTTAGTCCCTTACATGTCTCACATTTAGTTAGTCCTTCAAATAATTGAAATTGTTATTAGGTCCTCAAATTCTTAAGCTATTTTCAAATTAGTCCCTCAAATCATTGAAATTGCTATTAGGTCCTTTAATTCCTAAGCTATTAATCTTTCAAATCTGGAGTAGACTTAGCAATTATAGGAATCTATTTGGAACAACCTATGAGAATTGAGGGGCCTACAGAAATGTCAATGTCCTATTTTAACAATTCTCTATGTTTCTTTACATAAACAAATCATTTCCTCATTCACTAAGCTATTTGAGGAGCACATTGAAAATAAGCCACCAAAATAAACCAAAGGGCTTTCTTTGTATTTGTCCCTAAAACCATCCTTCAAATTATTGAAACTACTATTCGGTCCCTCAACTCTTAAGCTCTTTTGAAATTAGTCCCTCAAAGCTTTAAAATTGCAATTAGCTCTCCTGATTCTTAAGTTATTTTGAAATTAATCCTTCAAATCAAGAGTAGAATTAACAATTGGTGAGATCTATTTGAAACAAATTATGACAATTGAAGGTGTAATAGAAACTTCAGTATGGATCAACTCTATGGAGTACGCCCATGCAACGCACAGGCTCTCTAACTAGTATAATTAATAAGTGCAGAAAGATAGCAAAATGATTAAGGAAGACATGCCTTACAAGTAAAGGTAGTTATTAAAAGAATAAAAGAAATAAGAAATACACAAATAAAGGAATAAGGGTCTTACCAGTCACAAACAACCTTTTAGTTTTTACATCAGGTAGGGAAGTTGTTTTAGCAGAATCATGCAACTCTTTTGTCTTCAGTAACATATCATCAGCTGCAAAGAATAGCATTATTGTGCTATATAAGTTTCCCAAGCAGCAATAAAACAGTTAAATCAAATTCTCATAAAAATCGTTAGTTAAGCATGCGCATAAGAATACTTGCATAAATCTTGTTAGTATCTATAATGCGCACACACTTCAAGAAGCCCAATGACTGTCTGACATCACTTCCAACATGCATAATTTGCATGCAACACCTGAAAGATTAACCTCTCTCCTTCCCTCTCTTCAATAATTCATTTTTAAACACTATCTGCTATGTGAGAAGCTAAACTTTTTGTGTATGTCTTCTCTTTCAAGGAAATATGTCAATACATTTCACAACGAAAATACACCCTAAAGAACATTATATTTCACGTTTATAGCAGGAAAAAGTATAGTAGTGTTGGAAGCACTAGTGTGCATTAACCCAGAGTCTTTAGCTGTACAGTAAAATAAGCTAGTGGTGTGATGTCATCTTGTATTCAGATCTCGCTATAAACATATTGAACAACCTCATGAATTCTGTACTTACTGCCCAAGATAGTGTGTGCCTACTTATAATTGGGATGGTTGGAAGTGTTGATATACATTGCTAGCCCATGATCCAATAGCATAAGCTTTTGAGTGAAGTGGTTTACTTGCAATACAAATGCAACTAAATGTGGAATTATTGGGGTTACAAAGTTATAATAGATAATATATGGTGCAGTAATTATCAAATATGCCAAAACCATAAGCATATGTAAAGGAGATACGGCAAGCAGAATATATAATTTTATTCTCCATCATACACCGAGCAACTTCTTAGAGATGAAATCATAAGGTAATAATCATCATGTCTTACCATATTAACATCCATTATTAAATTCAAAATTTTTGGATGCTGTATCCCAGATGTGAGAACTCCCTATAAAATCAAGTTTTTTAGCAGACTAGGAACTACAGTGCTTTTTAAATAAGGATGCTAATGGAGCTGTGGGAACCTCCTGAAGCCTACCCAGGTAGCTCATGCTTTAGAAAATGAATGACTGACCAAAAGTTAGAACACACTGAAATCTATGGATTGCCAACTCTTTTCAGCAACATAAACCCTTTTAAATATCAGGTTTGTACAGTAATTTGAATGCAGAAACGATACAATGTTTGGCATTAAGTTCGTGCAACACTTCTGCAAATTATGGTAACCCAATCAGTGTAGGTAAAAGAACGAGGGAACACTTTTATACAAAGAGAAAGATTTTTGTTCAAAAAATAAATAAATTCCATTGACTTAATCAAGCGTACAAGTTCTATTAGAAAACCAACTTACAAAAACAGTTATTTCAGCCCTTCATGGGAGGGTAGGGGGACAGTTTGGGAATTGTACTTGTTCTCTATAAGGTTCAAGCCACTCACTCCCATAGGGGATGTAATGATAAGATTTGCATTCATTAATCAATCACCAATTGTTCTGCATCAATACCTGACTAGTTCTGTGAAGGTGTTTGCATCCTAAAAATTCAAAATGCAGGCACAAGTTATCAAGTACAGGGATAGTAATTTAAGATCATCTTGTACTCATTTTTTAATTTAAAATATAAATCATTGGTTTCCTTAGCAACCTTTCTTAAATCTGGTCAAGTGTTTAACTCCATGAGAACTTTTCAAAATACCAGTTAAAGACTGCATTATCTCCCATGCAATGCATACAACATCTAAAGATTATTTAAGATATCTTTCGTACTTCAAAAATATATAATTCTTTTAACTTTTGACTGACAAATGAACCAGAACAATAAGGCTTCGTTTGGATACCATTGTGTTTTCCTTCTTGTGTTTTTGTAAAAAAACACCATGGTGTTGTGTTTTCCACTTAAAGTGTTTTCAAAACACCATGTTGAGTGTTTTTTGTCAACACTAGTTTGACCCGTTACAACATTAGTATTAAACATATTATTAATATATTATATATTAATTATAATCAAATAAATTATAAATAAAATGTTATAATATTTAGCTTACATTATTATAG
>JBAKGM010000279.1:16422689-16433836 GCA_037177215.1 Asparagus racemosus | reverse complement strand
CGTGGGATCGATATCTTTTATACTATAACTTGTTAGTTGTATACTTGCAACTCGTGGAGGTAATCTTTCCAACACAAGAACTATAAACTACATAACATGGTGGGACTCCAATTTGACAACTATACATAAAGGGCAAAACTATAAAAAAAACCACTCGCTAACAATTAGGAGGGTAAAACTATCCAACAGCACAATCTAATGCCAAACTAATTACTCCCATGAGTAGAGGAAGCAGGAAGAAAATATAATCAGGGGTCATCAGACAAACATCCCACAACAAGTATCAAGTGAGAAAAGAAACGAGAGCAGGTGTAGATGGAGAATATTCAGAAGGATACACTCACAAAGATCTAACACGAAAAATAGATGAAAGGATAGACCAAACAGCGGAAAGGTATGCATGTGTCCAAGATGCTGAAAACGTCTGAAAATAACTATAAAAGTAACACAAATAGAAACCAAAATAAAACTAAAATAAATTAAATATCCAAACATGCACGCCTACTGGTCATTACTACTTGAAGTTACTCAGGCAAAGCACATCATAATCTTAGCTAGATAGATTCCATGTCACATACCACTTCCACGATCCAATCAAGATTCCTAAAATTAGCATCTTATTTGTGAAGACCTTCACTGAGGATATGTGCAAGTCATGTAGGGGTTTGTGGTACCGATCAAACCCTCACATACAGACCAACAGGTCTCACAAGCACTACCACGTCCCCACATATCTCTAAAGATTTAGTCCTCCTAAATTAAACCCATCAGATTATTTTTTTCTTAGTTTGTTACGCACAAAATGTTATGCACTAGCCCTGAGAATCCAAGCTCATAGAAATTATATTACCATGACACCCGATACTTATCTAGATGGTTTCAACCTGGTGTTCAATTAGAATGCCCTCTATGTTTGGGAGCCCAAAGAAGATGAATCCTGAATCATGAATCCATACACAATATCTCTTCTCATAACTTGTGTAAACGGGGAATTCTATATGAAATGCAATATTCACGAAGAGATACCATGGATATATCATAAAGTTAAATGAATTGATAGTCAAACAAGATTAAAAAAACTCTCTGAATGAGTATACTAACTAGTAATATCCCATTTGGGCGATATGATAATAGAAATGGGTCTCGAGTCGCGCACGAGTGAGCCTAAAAGTCATGGTCCAATATAATCTGCTCAAATATACAGGTTTCATTATTCCTGTACAGCTAGATCAGGGACAGCCACCCAACATCATCTAAGTCCATGATGGAGACTATATTAACACATTCCTAGCATCATAACACACATATCAAGGCTCAAATAACATGATCTAGACATTCGGAATACAAATACACATGTGTTCCGAAAAGCTAGTTTTTGGAGGATTTTGAAAAATTCCAAAAACTTCACAAAGCATCAAAATATGCACAAATATCCTTGTCATGGGTAATCTTTCACTTCAAGGAAGCTAACAAAGAAAATGGAAGTGAAAACAGAAGTTAGAATCTCAAAATGCACATAATTAGAATTCTCTAAATTGCAAATTGAGCATGCACTCGGTGGCTGGGTGCATGCGCTTGGTGACACGCCACGTCGAATAAGTGGTCTTGAATTGAGTTGTTGGCCAATTAGGCACATGCTTGGTAGAGTGAGCGCATGTGCTCAAACTAGCAGATTGTATATTTTCTACAATTTATCGAATTATAATATCACATACTTCAACCAATCCACATTCCACGGATTATCCATTTCTTAGATTCATAGCAGGAATAACTTTCAATTAGTTTGAGCTCATTTCATTAAGAATCTAAAGAGGAATTTCAACATTTTTGGTATTATTTAAAATATACATGTTTGTTGATGTCAGTTATCAGACAGGGGGTTTATTGGTGATTTTGAGTTGGGATCCCTTAATTTCTTTTGATGGTTGATCCCCCAATAGATTGTTGGTGCCTCCCCTTACAAAACTGCAGCACGTTAGAGGATTGGAGATGGGTTCTTTGGTGATTCCACCGACGATCAAGTTAGTATTTGAGCTTGAGTGGGGAACAAACCAATGAACTGAAAATATTCTCAGTCTAAGTGTGCAAAATTACATACCTTTGTGCTGCAGACAGTCCCTTTATTTATAATAGGTTCAGAGGGGGAGTTTTGTAATTTCGACCAAGTTTAAGCAGACTGCTTAGTCAGCAGTTACTTTATAGGTGTCGGCTGTGGGTGGTATGAGTCACCCTTGTGATCAATGCGATGGTAACAGAGGAAGCATGTTGCTGATGGAGCCTGATGAGTCATAAAAACTTTTGAGGCTGGAGTAGTGATGATTTCTGACCATGCATTTAATGTGATGGTTACTATCTGTTAGTGGGGGCTCGAGGATTACCACCTTTTGACTCAGCCTAGCGAGAAGGGACGTCTCCTGGCAAGAACGGCCTGGCGAGAAGGGGCCTGACGAGAAGGGACGACTCAGTCTAGCGAGAAGGGACGTCACCTAGCAAGAGGGGATGACTCGGCCTAATGCAAAGAGACGCCTCAGCCTGGTAAGAATGGACGCCACCTGGCGAGAAAGGACCCATGTCTCGTCCTAGCGAGAAGGGATGACTCCTGTCGAGAAGAGACACCTCGACCTGGCTAGAAGGAATGACTCGGCATGGCGAGAAGGGACGTCTCCTAGCAAGAAGGGACGACTCGGCCTAGCGAAAAGGGATGCCTCGGCCTGGCGAGAGGGTACGACTCGGCCTGGTGAGGAGGGACGACTCTTGGTGAGAAGGGACACCTCGGTCTGGCGAGAAGGGACGACTCAGCCTGGCGAGAAGGGACGCCTCTTGGTGAGAAGGGCAAGAAGGGACGCCTTTTGGCGAGAAGGGCGAGAATTATCGCCTTTTTAACCTGCCTTGAAAGTTCTCGACCTGTCCTGGAGGGAAGGGTCGACTGCCTTGCGAGAAAAGATGACTCAGCCAGGTGAGGAGAGACCCCTTAGCCTGACGAGAATGGACACCTCCCTCGACATGGCGAGAATGGTAGCCTACCTTAGCCTGGCAAGAAGGGATGCTTTGCTCGGCCTCGTAAGAAGGGAAGACTATTTTTGTTTGGCAAGAAGGGAAGCCTGTCTTTGCCTGGCTAGGTTAAGATAGGGTGCAGTCTACTTGAGACTTGTCGGTAAGTTAAATGTTTATTAATACTTACTTATTTCTATAGCACAATGCTGGCCCCTTTCGTTGAGACTCGGCTGGTCGAGTTCGAGTGAAATTGAACTTCGTGCCTTTGTTCAAGGGATGCTTCAACCTCGTGCCTTGGGTTTACTCGTGATGACACCAAGGTCTTGGGGTGCATGCCTTAGACTTAGGAAGATGCCAAGATCTTTATGTAGAAGTCGACCGAATTGATGACGTGCCTTGGTTTTACCCTAAAAAGGTACCAAGGTCTTTGGTGCATGCCTTGGCTTTACTCGCGATGACACCAGGGTCTTGGGGTATGTGCCTTGGGCTTAGGAAGATGCCAAGGTCTTTTTATCAGCGACGTACCTTGGTTTTACCCTAAATAGGAACTAAGGTCTTTGATTTGGAGTCGACTGAGCTGATGATGTGCCTTGGTTTTTCCTTGAATAGGTACCATGGTCTTTTTGTCGGAGTTGACCGAGTTAGTGATGTGCCTTGGTTTTACCCTAAATAGGAACTAAGGTCTTTGAGTCGGACTCGACCGAGCTGATGACGTGTCTTGATTTTACCCAGAATAGGTACTAAAGTCTTTTTGTACGAGTTGACCAAGTTGATGACGTGCCTTAGTTTTATCTTAAATAGGTAGCAAGGTGTTTGGCACGTGCCTTGAGTTTACTTGCGATGACACCAAGGTCTTGGGGTATGTGCCTTGGGCGTAGTAAGATGTGCAAGGCCAGTGTTGTGCCATAAAAATAAGTAAGCATTAATCAACATTCAACTAGCTGACACGTCTCAAGCAGACTAGACCCTAGCTCAACCCAGCCAGGTGAAGACAGGCTTGCCTTCTTGCCAGGTGAAGACAGTCTTCCCTTCCTGCTAGGTCGAGCAAAGCATCCCTTCCTGCTAGGCTAAGGCAGGCCACCCTTCTCGCCAGGTCGAGGGAGGCGTCCCTTCTCACTAGGCTGAGGCGCCCCTTCTTGCTAGGCCGAGTTGTCCCTTCTCGCAAGATAGTCGACCCGTCTCTCTAGGTCGGGTCGAGAACTTTCGAGGCCAACTAAAAAGGCAGTTCTTCTCACTCTTCTCACCAGGAGGCATCCTTCCTCGACCTTCTCGCCAGGAGGCATCCCCTCTCGCTAGGCCGAGTAGTCCCTTCTTCCCGGGAAAGTTCCCTTCTCGCCACGCCGAGGAATCCCTTCTCGCTAGGTCGAGGCATCCTTTCTCGTAAGGAGACGCCCCTTCTCGTCAGGATGAGACATGTGTCCCTTCTCTCTAGGAGGTGTCCCTTCTCGCCAGGCTGAGGCGTCCCTTCTCACTAGGCCGAGTCATCCCCTCTTGCCAAGAGCTGTCCCTTCTCGCCAGGCCTAGTCGTCCCTTCTCGGCGGGCTGAGTCATCTCTTCTTGCCAGGAGATGTCCCTTCTCACTAAGCTGAGTCATCCCTTCTCGCTAGGCTGAGTTAAAAGACAATCATCCTCGAGATCCCCGTCAACAGCCAGTCACCATCACATTAAATACACGGTCATCATTACTCCAGCCTTAAACGTCTTTACAACTCATCAGGCTCCATCAGCACGATGCTTCCTCTATCACCATCGCATTGATCACAAATCATGCCACCCACTGCCAATACTTGTAAAGTAACTACTGACTAAGCAGTCTGCTAGGACTCGACTAAAATTATAAAACTACCCCTCTGAACCTACTATAAATAGAGGGACTGTCTGCAGCACAAAGGTATGCAATTTTTTGCACACTTAGATTGAAAACTTTTTTAGTTCATTGATTTTATCTCCACTCAAGCTCAAATACTAACTTGATCATCGAAGAAATTACTGGAACACCCAACTCCAGTCCTCTAACGTGATGTAGTTTGTAGGGATGGGCACTAACAGTCTATTAGGGGATCAACCATCAAAAGAGATCAAGGGACCCCAACCAATCCAAAATCATCAATAAACCCCTTGTTTTATAGCTGTCATCAACAGTTTGGCGCCCACTATGGGGACTGTTTATCTCTCTTTAGGGAAGTGGTCGGTCCCCCATCTTCGAACCTCGGAATTATAAGCTGAGACATGTCTCAAGCAGACTACACCCCACCTCGACCCATCTAGCTAAAGACATGCTTCCCTTCCTACCAGGCTAAGCAAGGCATCCCTTCCTTCCAAATCGAGGTAGGTGACCCTTATCGCTAGCTGAGGTAGGTGACCCTTCCCGCAAGCTGAGGTCGGAGTCCCTTCTCACTAGGCTGAGATAGTTGTCCCTTCTCGCCAGGCTAAGGTAGGCGGCCCTTCCTACCAGGCTGAGGCAGGAGTCCTTTCCCGCCAGGCTGAATCACACATCCCTTCTCGCCAAGCTGAGTTGTCCCTTCCTTTCAGGCTGACTAGTCCATTCTCGCCAGGCCAAGGCGCGCGTCCCTTCCTAGCCAGGCTAAGGCAGGCATCCCTTTGAGCCCAGGCAATCAAGAACTTCTGCCCAAGATTAAATGAAAAGTAAGGCTAAAGAACCGGCACGTTTGTCATGAAATGTAAAATATTTTGGAGGATACACCCCCAAAATGTAGTCAAATTAAGACACATAAATAAGAGATATTTTTGTGTTGTGTACTAACCTATAAATAGTCCTCGCCACTCGATGTTTATCGATTTAGCGATAAAGACAAAAATACCTTGGCATCTTCCTAAGCCCAAGGCACGTACCCCAAGACCTTAGTGTCATCGTGAGTAAACTCAAGGCACGTACCAAAGACCTTGGTACCTATTCAGGATAAAACCAAGACATGTCATCAACTCGGTCAATTCTGACAAAAAGACCTTGGCACATATTCAGGGTAAAACCAAGGCACGTCATCAGCTCGGTCGACTCTGACTCAAAGACCTTGGTTCCCATTCAGGGTAAAACTAAGGCACGTCACCGACAAAAAGAACTTGGCACCTTCCTAAGCCTAAGGCACGTACCCTAAGACCTTGGTGTCATCGCGAGTAAACTCAAGGCATGTACCAAAGACCTTGGTTCCTATTCAGGGTAAAACTAAGACACGTCACCGACAACAAGACCTTGGCATCTTCCTAAGCCCAAGGCACATACCCCAAGACCTTGGTGTTATCGCGACTAAACCCAAGGCACATACCAAAGACCTTGCTATCTTTCCATGGTAAAACCAAGGCACCCCATCAATTCTGTTGACTCCGACACAAAGACCTTGGCATCTTCCTAAGTCCAAGGCATGCACCCCAAGACCTTCATGTCATCACGAGTAAACCCAAGGCACGAGGTAGAAGCATCCCTAGAACAAAGGCACGAAGTTCAATTTCACTCAGACTCAGCCAGCCGAGTCCGAACGAAAGGGGCCAGTGTTGTGCCATAGAAATAAGTAAGTATTAATTAACATTCAACTGGCTGACACGTCTCAAGCAGACTGCACCCCAGCTTGACCCATCCCGGCGAAGACAGGCTTCCCTTCTTGCCAGAAGAAGAAAGGCTTCCCTTCCTGCCAGGCCAAGCAAGGTGTCACTTCCTGCCAGGCCGAGGTAAGCTACCCTTCTCGCCAAGCCGAGGGAGGTGTCCCTTCTCACTAGGTCGAGGCGTCCCTTCTCGCTAGGCCAAGTCATCGCTTCTCGCAAGGCAGTTGACCCTTCTCTCTAGGCCAGGTCGAGAACTTTCAAGGTTGACTAAAAAGGTGGTACTTCTCACCAGGCCAAATCATCCCTTCTTGCCAGGAGGCGTCCTTTCCCTTCTCGCCAAGCCGAGACGTCCCTTCTCACCAGACTGAGGTGTCCCTTCTCGCAAGGAGTCGTCCCTTCTCACTAGGACTAGACATGCATCCCTTCTCGCTAGGAGGCGAGCCTTCTCGCGAGGCTGAGGTGTCCTTTCTCGCTAGGCTGAGTTATCCCCTCTTGCCAGGAGACGTCCCTTTTCTCCAGGAGTCATCCCTTCTCACCGACGAGACATGCATCCCTTCTCGCCAGGAGGTGTCCCTTCTCGTCAGGCTGAGTCATCCCCTCTTGCCAGGAGACGTCCCTTCTCGCTAGGTCGAGTCATCTCTTCTCGCTAGGCCGAGACATCCCTTCTCGCCAGGCCGAGTCGTCCCTTCTTGCCAGGACACATCCCTTCTCGCCAGGCCAAGTCATTCCTTCTTGCCAGAAGTCATCCCTTTTCACCAGGATGAGACATGCATCCCTTCTCGCTAGGCTGAGGTCCCTACTTGCCAGGCCGAGTCGTCCCCTCTTGTCAGGAGATGTCCCTTCTTGCCAGGTCGAGCCATCCCTTCTCGCCAGGCCGAGTCGTCCCTTCTCGCCCCCTCTTGTCAGGAGACGTCCCTTCTCGCCAGGCCGAGGCGTCCCTTCTCGCCAGGCCAAGTCGTCCCTTCTTGCCAGGAGACGTCCCTTCTCGCCAGGTCCGCCAAGCCTAGTCAAAAGGCGGTCATCCTCAAGCACCTCATCAACAGCTAGTCACCATCACATTAAATGCACGGTCAGAAATCATCCTTACTACAGCCCTAAAAATATTTATGACTCATTAGGCTCCATCAGCACCACGCTTCTGTCTGCAGCACAAATGTATGTAATTTCTGCACACTTAGACTGAGACCTTTTTCTGTTCATTAATTTCTTCTCTACTCAAGCTCAAATATTGACTTGATCGTCAGAAGAATCACCAGAACACCCAACTCCAGTCTTCTAACATGTTACAGTTGTGTAGTTTTGTAGGGGGAGGCACTAACAGTCTATTGGGGGATCAGCCATCAAAAGAGATCAAACAACCCCAACCTCTTCAAAATCACCAATAAACCCCCTGTTTGATAACTGACATCAACAATTTTTATATGAAAACCTGCAATTGATAAATAATTATGATCAAAACAGATGCCCTAAGGTACCGATCCAACAAGAAGAGATAGAGATGCTTTCCTTGAGAGGTATTGGTTGCCAAACTCGAGTTTTCTCCGTCGATCAAGTAAACTCGCATTTTTATCTATCATGAATGAATCTAGGTTAGAACTATGATCAAAGATGGAAGGGAAAGAGGTTGAGCATGAATCTACACTTATCTTAGAGAAACCATGGTTTGGTCGGTCTTTGTTAAGAGATTGGCTCTCTTGATCATCTCCTCCTTCAAATCCCTCTCTTTCTCTCTCTCTCTAATTTCATTTCGCTCACTCTCTAGGGTTTTCTCTCATGTTTGGGCAGCCGAAAACTTTATTAGAGTTTGGGGAGAGAAAACCCCTTTCTATTTATAGCCCCAAAAAATTTCAGTCACTAAACTTCTCAAATGCCATTCACTCTAATTATTCACTTAAACCCAAATTAAAACTCTCCAAACCCTTGGGTTGACTTTGTTGACTTTTGAACTTGTGCCCAAACTCCCGGGAACAGTTTGGTCTAGAGGTTGTTGATTTCGAGACTTTCGGTAGAAATGAGTAATGATATTAATATTTGTATAATTGGTATACGCGGTTGGTGGTCGTTACACATCACCCAAGTATATACTCGGGCTCAAGTTTTAATATTTAAGGGAACATGAGGAGCTAACAATTTATTTACCACATAGTTGAGAAGACAAAAAATTTTATATTCATTGAATATTAATATTTAATCGAATCATCTTTTAGGAAAAACATAATGACATATTGTGTTTTTCAACAGAAAATACTTTAGAATACTTTAGAGCAAGCATCTACAACTTGGGCCAGTTAAGTGCAACTTAGGGCATGTTTGGTAATCAGAAAGTAAATAGAAAGTGAAAAAAGAAAAAGTAGTTTTTCATGAAGGTACTTTCTTATTACCTTCTATTTTACAAAATCTTATTTGATGTTGGAAAATAAAAGGAGAGAAAGCTGAGATGACAAATGATGTGACACTTATTTTCTCCTTGTTCTTTCTGGTTATCACTAAAAGTAATAGTAGAAAATAGACAAATAAAACTAAAATGATACATAAAAAATCTAAAAATATATTTTCTCTATCCTCTCTCTTCACTTTCCATCCATTCTCTCTAAATTTTGGAGAAAGTGAAATGGGTCAAAATGATGATGTGACACTCTTTGCTTTCCAATCACTTGCCAAATGCCAAACGGGATAAAAATAGAAACTGGAGCCACTTTCTAATTTTTCAGTGCACTTTCCATTTACTTCCCGGTTGCCAAGCATGCCCTTAGGTGAAACTATAAAGTACTTAAGTGCAATTTAGTCTATTTGATATAACTTACTATGATAAGTTACTTTGGATATTTATGCATGAAGAGAAAATTATCATTACAATGTCAAGTTATGCCCTACATATAAAAATGAAAATAGGTACATGTGCACTATGCTAGTGATCTATAAAGGCATCAACCTCCCTTCACTCTCCCTCTAGTCAAACATAAAGGCTAATAGAGATGTCCATCCTCTCCACTCATTGCACCTCACCTCATCTTGAAGTACCTCAAAAGTATTTATAATCTATGTCAATTTAAGAAGGAAATTAATCTTTTTATAGATGGATATTCTCCAATTATAATACTTTTACAAGCCTTTAATTTAAGTAGAATTTAGTCTTTTTTTTTGTTTTATTTGTTTGATGAAGAAAGTAATCTGAAATTGAATTTAGCTCTCTAAAATCCTCCGATGAGTAAGAGTACATTTGACAACTGGTCCAAGTAGCTTATAGGCTACTTTCATGGCTTTAAGCCATTAGGACATGTTTGAAAAATAGCTTACTTTGACTTATAAACTATAAACAAATAAGCTGGTTTATCCCGACTTATTTTGGTGGCTTACAAACCATCAAGTTTGACCAAGTAAAAAAGCCTAATTTACCGCTTATCTTTTAAGAAAATTCCAACCCCTATTTCTCTATCTCCAGCTCTGTAATAAGCTACTCATTTGTCAAATACTTCGTTACTACACATAGATTATAATTCACCAAATTTATCAACGCTTTGGATTATAATCCACTAAATATCTCCTTGTCAAGATAGCTGTTGCATCTTCCTTCATCGCATCTAATGCCTCGATGCATCCAACAATCTACGACCAGAAAAGACACGGGGACCTTCAAGTCAAAACTTCTGTTCACCATCACCCAAAAGCTTAACTCCGACAAGAAAATAATAAAAAATAAAATAATGCCTTCAAGAAATCTCCACTGTGATTTCTTTATTCACTCACCCCTATGATGAATCCCCCCACGTCAATCCAGTAAATTAAAAAAAGAAAAAAAATGGAGAATTCGGTCTCGGCCACTTCATCGCAGCCGCTGCTCGGCTCGAGCAGCGGGCGGAGATCCACCCGCGTGGCAGCGCTGCTGGGCCGAGCGTCGGGCCGCGGCAACGGCGCATCGGCGACGGTCCGAGATACGGCGGCCACGCAGCTGGAGGAGCGGCGGGCCGACTGGGCCTACTCTCGGCCGGTGGTCGCCTTGGACATCTCGTGGAACCTCGCGTTCGCTGTCGCGTCTGCCGTTGTGCTTGCCGTCACTGTGACGGAGAGGCCCAACGTTCCGGTTAGGGTTTGGGTTGCGGGGTACGCGGTGCAGTGTGGGGTCCACGTGGCGCTGGTTTGGACGGAGTATCGTCGGCGGAGGAGGAGGAGGAGGGGAGGGGATCGGGAAAGAGGGGATTCGGATGGGGTTGATAGCGAGGAGGATGGAGATGATGGGGGCGTTCAATCGAATGCTCGTTCGAGGTAAATTCTAAGGTTTGGGTTTCTGCAATTGTTAATTTGTGAATGTTTGGATCTTCAAATCCAGGGTTTATTGAAACATACAACCCCTTATTACTGAAATCTGGATGTTCGTATCTTCGATTAGAAACAACAAAAAATGTGGGGTTAATTGTGGATAGGCCCCCTGTACTATTGCCAAATGGAACTTACTACCCTTGAGGTCCTGTTGTTGCAGATACACTCGTGAAAGAGTTCTATTGTTACAGATACACTTCCTGAGTGAAAATTTCTTGTTGCGGATAGATGCCCTGAAAAGGGTCATAAAAGTTTTGGGGGGGGGGGGGGGGGGGGGG
>JBAKGM010000279.1:16409015-16421228 GCA_037177215.1 Asparagus racemosus | reverse complement strand
TTTTTTTGCGTTTTTTTACTTAACCCTTAACAAGAGGTCAGCGTTACATAACTCATTTTCGTTATTTTCAACATTGGGTAATATCATCTGCTTTCTTCTCAGAAACTGGCTTTTTTGTCATTTCCTCATCATTGTTGCTGGACTTGTCCCCTTCCTGCTATTATTCCGACAAAAGTTAGCTAGGTGTAGTCTGCTGATATGACCGAACTTGCTAATATTCCTAGATAAGTTATTTATCAGATTCTTAGAATCATAATTGTAAGATTTGTCAAGCTCCGGTTCTTGGACCTTGGTGCTTGTATTACTTCCCTTGTATTAGCAATTCTTGGTGCTTCTAGATTTGTTCTTTGTGTTGCTTTCTTTGATTATCTTTTTCCTTGTATTGGAGATAAACTATTATTTACATGTCAGGTGAATACTTCAAGGTTGGATAGTTGGATACGTTTCATAGTGTCTTCGCCATTGCCACCATACCCCTTCAAACTAAGGCATATTTCAGTCACATGAACACATTCATTAATTTTCCAATTATGTAAACTTCAACAAAACAAAATAGATTCAAACCTCCCTAGCAATAACCCCATTGAAATATGCAAAACAACACAGATAATTTCTAAACAAGATTACTTTCTGGACATACTATTCCCAAAACATGAGGTCAACATTTAAAGTGACTTTGTAAGAGCCGTCATCATAGCAAGCGGGCATCACCGTCTCATTACCTCATTAAACTCTTGTAAGTGACATGGTCTGACACTTCCAACTATTGAAGAATAAAAATATTATGAAATAAACTTATAAAGTTATATGGCACTGACATGCAAAATAATTGTTTGGCTTGAGATATTTATTAGAATGTTTGACAGTTCAACCACTACTTTAAATTGTTCATTTTGTGGGTTCTTAATGCATGGGTAGGAAAACAGGAAACGTCATATTTTTTTTTCTTTTGAGGACTATCCAAACACAATTCTCTGATACCAAAATCAAACACCTTTATTCCTTTAGTTCTCCCCCCTTCAATTACCTTCTTTTCTTTGGTTTCCTTCTTTCGTTTCTTTGTTTTTTTTATCATCTAGTGAGTTTGTCATTCTAGCAGATTGTTTTCTTGAGTGCTTCTAGAAGGCGGTTCAGTTGCACCTCCTTTTTTCTCGTTGTTAGGAAGTCACTGATCTTTGATGTCTTCCTCTGCATTTTGCTCATCAAGCTCTTTCTCAGCTATCGCACCGTCAATATGCGCAAGCCTACCATTCAAATTAAGAACAAGATTTTCTCTTGGTCTAACTTACTGAATTTCTTTCTAGTTGTAGAATCACGGTTTCAAATTTATCATCTTGGAAGATTAGATCAGACATAAAATCTTTCTTTGCTGAATAATTATCAAGTCAGGTGACTCATTATGACCGAAACATCCAATATGAGATTTACATGTGAAATTGTCTTAATGAAACTTGTCTTTCCTACATAAAAGATTTCATCCATAAAAAAGTGGGAACATCTTTTTTATCATAAATGTAAGCAGAAACAAGCATTTTGCTCACCGTTGATCTCTTTCTCTGTCTGCATTTTGCTCACTAACCTCTTTTTGTACCTGTTGAGTTATGACGTCAGTTGAGAGCGTGGGACTTTCCTTGCTTGATACTAATATTGTTGCTCACTGCAACTCTTATAACATCAGTAAATGCACCGTGGTCATAACATAGTAAATGCACTTTGGTACACAATAATATAATAATACTAGTTAGCTAGAGAGGATAACACAAGCTAGCTGAAACCATAAGAAACATGTAAAGATGCGCAAATGTGGAGACTGGTTCAACGTAATGAATATATACACAGAGAAATTGGACAAGGTAACAACAATTTGATTAGAGTGCAGAAAAGGATTCTCCAATACTGTTGCTTCAAATCTTCATTTGTTAATTAACTCTTTACCAATTGTTAATCTTAGCATCTAGTACGGTTCGCCACGTAGAATGAATAGATCATGAATCCCCCTTAAATGTAACTTCTATATTGGGTTGGATTATACCACATGTAAATCAAAAATGATTTTAGGTATATACAGATAGCTATGTTGACTTTTTGCGTGCTAGTGTTTTAGAGTGTTTGAATGCGACCAAATAAGAGTTCCTAAGCCTACTCCCATCTTCTACGGGCATATTGCTCTAGCCCATCATCGAAAAGTACTAAATACTAGGAGGAGAGGAGAGAGGATCAACCGCTAATAAATCATACCAATAAAACTCTTCACCCCAAGTTGTTGAGAATATAGTAATGCTTTGCTCTATGATATACACTTTTACAGGTTTCACTTCCTGGGGGAGCTGCAGCTTGATCCAAGATTTTAAATATTGGATATCGGAGAAACAACGGATGGCCAAAATTCATATCGGATTGTGGATATCGGGGAAAAATCGGGGATATGTGAAAAATATCAGAATGCTATAACGGATGTTTGCCTATATAGTATAATGCACTAACATGTAATCTCAACGTACTTAATAAAATCTAAGCATACAAAATGTAAATAATATATGTTTAGGATCACTAAACAACCTTGTAAAACAAACAAAAGTACAAATTAACGTTGTAACATTTGGTCTGATTTTTTAGGGCAAAATGTCATTTCATATAATAGGGAACTCATGATATCTTGCCCAAAACTTGTCAAAAGCAGTATGTTATTTCACGACATGCCATACAAAAAGATACATCGATCCATATATCGGTTGATATATTGGCCATATTGGGGATATATCGTCCAACATAGCCAAAAAGTGGTAAAAGATATTTACAGACCATATCGATTGCGGTAAGCCCTATAAAAGGATATATTGGGGGATATATCGGGGAATGTATCGGGCCATGTCGGGGATATTTAAAACAATGGCTCGATCCAACTAGAATCGAACCAGTGAAGCAAGAAAATGCTCGATTGACCGAAGTTGGAGACTATGTAATAGGATGGAGTCAAGACAACAATGGTATGATAGGAAAGGTGCGAGCCAGAGATGGGATTAAAGAGATTGAAGTTATTACCATACTTGTTGGAGCTCAGTAGGAACCATTCATAAGCTAAAGATTTCGCATATACAGCAGGAACCATCTATAAGCTAAAGACTTCACATAGATAGGAGGGTATATGAACTTGAAAGAATTTGTCCTCAAAGGAGTTGTAGGAAGAGAGCGTTTCTTCGTTGAAGCTGTGAGGAGGAATGAGCCATGGGAGGCAGAGCATTGGATGAAGGGATGGAGAGTGGCGATAGCGTTGGGAGGATTGGATAGAGCACCACTGACAATAGACAGTGAAGAAAACGTAACCAGGGAGGGAGAAGCGCTCGGCGATGTTCTTGAGGAGAGGATCTAGGAGGTGTGACCACGGAGGATAAACACTGGTTAGGATTCCTGTAAGACGTAACTGGGGAGGGAGAAGTGATCGGGGATGTTCTTGAGGAGAGGATCTAGGAGGTGTGACCATGGAGGATAAACACTAGCTAGGGTTCCCATTAGGAATTTTTAGAGACAGTGATTAGAGCTTCTATGAGAGGAGAAAAACAGTCTTCTAATTTCTCTCTCATAGTCAATACGCTCATAGTCAATGATCCGTTTCACTTTTTTACAATAATACCCTCCTTTATTTTTGTTTGACTTAATTTCACATAAATACGTATAGTTTCTCTAACTTTGCACTTATATACCTTCACTTTTTTTGGCAACACTTGTATACCTTAACGTTTTTAAAATGTGCCCTTAAATACCTTCAGCTATGCAAACACGAGAATTTCCTCTAAAAAATTCTCATGTGGGAAGATGACAAGAACAATGTTATCATTGCGCAAAGCAGGCGCAAAGTCCCTTTATGCGCAAATGCACAAGGCGCAATGCGGTGCGCGTGCTCGGGTAAAGCAAGGCGCACACCGCTCACATGATTTTTCAGTGTAGATAATCAAGCATGATAGACCATGTTTATGGATTTCCAAATAAACAACATGTCAAAATAAAAAATATCCCCCACAAATCACAAAATAAGGTCTTAATTCATTATGTTAACACGCTCAACATAATAACAAAGTTCATAATTTTCCAAATCAAAAGTCAAATCAAGACTAATATTGAAGAAAAATTAAATAGTAAACAAGAAGGAATTAGGGTCCTTAATCGGGTTACTGAGATGACCTAATGAGTTTATTCTTTAGGTATATGAGTTATCGGGTATAAAGACATGATTGAAATGTTAAACAACAAAAATATACGAGGCTATGTCTTGCATGCGCCCTATGCGAAGCACCCTTGCACAGCACACTTGCAAGCGCAATAAAGCACTGCCGCCTCAGATTCGAGGTGCTCCGCCATTGTCCCGCATCGCAGGGTGCATTAGGCACAATGAGGCGTGTGTTTTTGATACCATTGGATGAGAAAAGAGAGCTATGTGCTCTCTTAGTCTCTTCTCTCTCTTCCCCCCCATTTGAAGGGTAAGAATATAGCACCTTCTTAAATGCTGCTAGAGAGAGGCAGTCGGACCAAAATCGATAGATTGAGGGAGAGAGAAGTCATGAGAGAGTGAGGGTATGACTCAGGTGCATTAATTGTGATTAGACCTCTTAGAAAGAGAGGTACGCCTACAAGGCTGTTAGAGAGAGAGCGTAGATAGCTGAATTGTCTGAGAGTGAGAGCTCTGTTTTACTAAATTGTCATGTCACATATCTCTAAGGATTTAAAGATCAATGTTCTAAGAAAAAGGTTATGTATTCTCTAACTTGCCCGATTACTCTAATGCGGGCTGAAACCGTTCAGGTTTTAGGTAAAGCGCTCCATTATGAAGTCATCTACATAATTGAGCACTTTTTAGTTATGCGTCGTTTGTGTAAAGCGAAAAGTGAAGCGTGGCGGTGAGGCACCGTTCAAGCTTTTTGGGGCTATAGCGGCAAAAATCGCTAAGTAAAAACCAATACAGTTTAAATATGTATAAATATGTCGAAGAAGAGGACTACGAGGAGGAAGGCTTTGAGTGGAGGAGGTGGAGGAGCTTCGACTGAGATGGTGATATTAAGCTTTGACTAGAGATGGTTATGGTGAGCTTCGATGAGGAGCTCAAGAGAAGGTGATGTCGTGTTGGTATGATAAAGACAGAGCTTGCTGGAGAAGGATTTAGAAACAGATTTGGTGGCGAGGGGCGACGGAATTAGCCGAAGGTAGTGGACGAGGTGGTGGGAGCGGGAGTTAGGATTAAGGTTTATTTTTGTCTCGAGTCGTAGAAAGTTAGAGAGGAGAGAAGCAGAGGATTTTACTTAAGAAAATGGGTCAAGATCAGGTTTGGGCCGGTAACAATATAAACTCGTATTTATTTTTTAAAGCATTGTTAAACACTTAAAAGCACTTTTTAACGCTTTTAAATGCTTAACAACATTTTTATGAGAGCTTTCTGATGCGTCTTCAAGCAAAAAGTGCTATGACCACTTTTAATGGCCTCTTTTCGACGAAACTATAGCGGGAGGCATCACTTTCACCTTGCAGACTGCTGAAGTCGCCAAAAGCGTGGCTTTTTTCAACAATGTCGCTGAATAAAAAACTTATACAGATGTTTTTTCTTTTGAAAAACTTTTAGGTTATACCCATTAAAGTCAAACCCAACATGGTTAACCTCTTTTAACAAAATGCTCCAGTCCTAAACTCTTTCTCAAACCCAATCCTTTCTCTCTCCTCTGATCATTCCCAAAATCACAACTTGTGAGTCGTTGTGACATCTTCTTCGACCCTCTCCTACCATTGTCAACACTCATTGATGATCCTAGACGTTCTCCAACTCTCAACGAAGCTATCCTACACTCCACGAAGCTCTTCAAAGAAAGCCTTTTTCCCCAGTAGAGCAGTCGATGATTTGTTTTGAGTTCATGAACTTTTAGTTTTAGTTTAAGTGTTTAATTTAATGACTTTTAATTGATTACCTAATTAATTTTGATTTATGGATTAAATTTTGGAATAGTTAACTAGTTATTGATTGTTCAATTGCAAGTTTATTGGTATTTTTCTTAGTATATTTTCTATTTTTCATGAATTATATATATATTTTAATATATGATGAACAATAATATATGTTAGCAAAATTCAAAAATGCATAATTCCGTATAATCCGATTAATCGGCGCATAATTTTATTAATCATTACTCGTTCTTGGACCACACGCATAATAAAACCTTGTTTTTTATGTTTTTTAACATTGTTAAAAATTGTAGAAACTTTAATGCCCTTTTTTTTGAAATGGTTATTTAGATGTTAGTTTCTCAACTATTCAATAATTCCATTTAGTCCTTCAAATCTATGAAATAGCTCATTAGTCCCACATAATCTCTGATACCCCAAAGTATGCACATTTTTAACTCTCATATCCTATAGTTCCACATTTTTTAATTTTGATACCCCAAAAATTACACATTTTTTAACTCTCATAAGACAAAGATCGCAACTTTTTTAAAACGATATAAACTTTGAGGGGGCATCAAAGCTAAAAATGGTGTAAACTTTCTCGTAAAAAAATGTAATAAAACTTCGTAAAAAATGTGTAAACTTTAAGATATCAACCTGTCAAAAAAAAACTTTGGGGCATAAAAAGTTAAAAAGATGTACACTTTTCAGGTATCAAAGTGCAAATTACTGTTTTTGGAGCAAGATGTGTTTTAAGAGAGAAATCATAACTAAGGGGTATTATGGTAATTGAGGGACTAAATTGCAAGACCCCTAGGATTTCAGGGAATAACCATCAAATTAGAGATTTGAGGGAATGATTGTAATTAAATTGTGAAGTTATGTAGTATATGCATTAGGATCTTAAAAAAGTAGTCAAAGTGTTATTTGCACTTTGGTATCCCAAGGTTATATCATTTTTAACTATGATGAAAGTTTTAAGTGATACTTTGATACACTAAACTTCATGTCTTTTTTAACTTTGGTAACTCAAACCTCCCATTCCTAAAAATTGATCACATCATTTATCTCATTACTGGCAACGCTATCGATCACCAATTGTTATCACTAAGATAGAATTGTGTGTGTATTGTGTGTGTGCATGGGTGTGTGGGGGTGGGTGGGCGTCTGGGTGGGTGGGCATGTGAGAGAGAGGGGGAGAGGGAGAGGGACTCGGGGAGAGGGACAGGGAGAGATTACTCTAGCTACTGATTCTAGGTTATTACAGCTTTCTATTGCTGAATTATTTTATAATCACACTTCTTTTCCACTCTATCTGCATGTAGCCAACCACCTTGAATAGTCAAGCCATGGTGCTGGTTGCCTGGCTTAGCATCTTATCGTCACATATTGTAACATGTCACTTCTCATTATCAGTTACTCTGTCTTATCGCTATAAACTTCTTTCCTTGGCTGAACCGAAGCTCTATGCATTCACATTTATTTTCATATTAATTTATGCATCCCTCCTATGCTTTAGTGCATTTTTTTTTACTCTTTATACATGCCTCTTATGCTTTAGCGCGTGTCCTTCATGTTTTTTTTTGGCTAGGTCATCTATCTTCTAACTCTCTTTGCATGTTCTCTAGTATTCGTTGATATTCAAGCTGGTAATTCCTTGTATTTGACAGTTCTCACAGCTTTGATATGTATTTGGTTCTCGTCTATACATCTATTCACACCATGGGGAATCTATCACCATACATATTATTGGCCCCACATAGCAATTAAAATTTCACGTTTACTGCACTTTTGATCTGACACTTCCCAACCAGTGCCTCAGCTTAGCATATATATTGCTCTCAGATAGTCATAATTTATGATCTGACACCTTTGGTCTTTTAGTTACGGGAAAGTGGTTAGGTATCAAGATAGTTATGGTGGTCCATGGCTTGTTGCATCATATATTTAGATACCCAAGTATAATACTCCCTCATCTGCATATTTATTTTATTTTACATTTTTTCTGAACCATTTGAAGAGTATACATGCTCCATGCACACCAAGTGTGTCATTCAGGATGTGAATAAACTTCAGACTATATTTAGCATATTAGTTATCTAACATTCTTTTAGAAATATTTACGTGTCAGTTAGATAATAGAACATAATCTGTTGGCTCAAGAAGTTGGACATAGAGCTATAAGAATTGCTTATGGCGTGGTTCATGGTTTGTTGCATCCACGGTTTGCTGCATCAAATAGTTAGATACCCAAGTATAATACTCCCTCATCTGCATATTTATTTTATTTTATATTTTTTTCTGAACCATTTGAAGAGTATGCATGCAATGTTCACCAAGTGTGTCATTCAGGATGTGAATAAACTTCCAACTCTATATTTAGCATGCTAGTTATCTAGCATTCTTTTAGAAATATTTAGTTTTCAGTTAGAAAATAGAATATAATCTGTTGGCTCAAGAAGTTGGACATAGAGCTATAAGAATTGCTTATGGGCATATCTGTGTTATGCTAGAGATTTGAAACTACGAATTTGTCACTTACATGGTTGCTGGAGGAATAAGTGTAATAAATCATCTTGAATCTTTATGCAATTCCCAGAGTTTAGCGGGGACTTACTCTGCATGTACTATGTAGTTATTCATTTCATTTATAATCTGTTGCTTTGTAGGCAGGGTTCTTTTGTACTTGCTAATATCAATTTTGTAAGACTAGCCATGCTTGTGTTTTTTCTTTTGGCTGCATATCATTCCCAACTATTTTTGTGTTTAATGTAATTATTTGTGCTTGATAAGCTGCGTTTGGTTGTTTATTCTGATACTAGCAATTATCCAGTTTTTCCAAACGTTGCGAGTCGGTTAATACAATTGCATCATTTGTCTGGTGGATAATTGGATTTTACTGGGTGGTCTCTGGTGGTGAAGTTCTCCTGCAGGATGCTCCTAGACTCTACTGGTATGGCCACTGACAATCTTTTTCCCATACTTCCTTTTGCACATCTGAGTGAGTATTCAATGAAGCTGCATAAAACTTCTGAAATGTAGTCATGATGTTGTATTTCTAACTTACAAGATATTATCATTACAATTTTTGCTAATTAGCAATGCTGACTCAAAAGAGATGACAATTTGTCCTTTGTATGATTGCATCAAACCCCTGATGTCATTCATAACCTTCAAGTAACAATTTGCAGTTTACAGATATAGTTTATTAATAACGTCGAATGACTTCATAGTTATAGTTGTAACATGATTATCAACACTGATCATTATCATTTTAAGTTTGAAACTTTCCCCCATCATATGGGGTTTTCTGTGGAACAAAAGTTGAAGTTGAAGAGGGTGAGCTGGCTGTGTATCTCTCGTCAAACCATTATAAGTCGGTACTAAGATTGCAAGTCTCCTGATTGAAAAAATAGGTGAATTGGGTTTTCATAAAATTAAAGTCAGCAATTTCAAAAAGGAAACTCATTTTCTTTATCATGCAACTCTATTTAGAATCTCATAGTGCCAAGGAGAAATTCTCCAAAATCCACTAGATTATGAAAGATAACAAGGAATTGAAAAGTTATCAAGTCAGCATAAGTATAACGCATTATTTGTTCAGCCATCCTAGCATGGCTGGAACATATTCCTCAGATAATAAATTTTGACACAATGAAAGACCCATGGAAGTAGTACTGAAATTTGATGTTAATGGCCTAGGTCATATTCTTTAACTCCTAGTGATGACAAGCAGTGTCAGCTAGTGATATACTTGTCTTTAACAGTCTGGGTGCATGTGCTTATTTGTAATTTAAATTCTGAGGCATCTTTGAATTGAAGAAATTGGAATATCAGATTACTGATAATTAGTACTATTTCATTACTTGAAATTGAGATGTTTTCCATTGACATCCAACTTTTGTTATTTGGTTAGATGTATTTAGGATCTCAACTCATGTTTTAGAGAAAATTTTGGGATAGGAATGCACATATTTTCTGGAAAGGTTCTGCTGAGAATCTGGGAATCTGAAATGCAATTTCTATTGTAATAGGAAATGCGAAAATACAACAAGAAGACTAGTTATTTTCTGTGTGCTACTGTTTCTAATCAGCCTGACTTGTTCCTTAATGACTAACAGGTTGACTGTAGTTTTTTTGGCATTTGATGTATTCTTCGCCGTATTTTGTGTGGCGTTGGCCTGTGTGATTGGTATTGCACTTTGCTGTTGCTTGCCTTGTATTATAGCAATTCTTTATGCTGTTGCAGGCCAGGTGAGAATGAAATGTATTTGCATATAAAAAAAGCTGTACTTGTTTTTACAGGTCATGAATTTCCGTGTCTTTTCTAACTTGGTTTTTTATTGACAAATAGGAAGGTGCTTCCGATGCAGATATCAGCATCCTTCCAAGATATAGATATGCTGAGCCTCGCGGCAATGGGGAAAAACTGTCTGTAGAAGGGACAATGATTCCTCTTACAAGTAACAGTGAAAGTTTATCAGACGAACGGGTTCTTTTACAGGAGGATGCGGTAAATATAACCTTCTCACTGTAATTACGTTGTATTTCTTAGCTTAATTCAGACGATGCATTTAATTCAAGTACATATATATATATCAAGTAGTACTAGCCATCTTGTGACCAATTTCCTACCAAAATATTACTTTAGGAATATGAAAGGTAAGGGTCTCCTAATTAATTTAAATTGAAATGCTGAAGGAAAGGAAGAATGAGTCACCCA
This sequence comes from Asparagus racemosus, assembly GCA_037177215.1. Classification (NCBI taxonomy): domain Eukaryota; kingdom Viridiplantae; phylum Streptophyta; class Magnoliopsida; order Asparagales; family Asparagaceae; genus Asparagus; species Asparagus racemosus. Next base: position 16,410,580 of record JBAKGM010000279.1, on the reverse strand, counting down.
TGGCTTGTTCATGAAAACACTGTAGAAGATGAATAAACAGGCTACTGCAAAGAATGGAGGATGCCTGTTACTGGAAGCCTCTCTGAATTAATATCTGAATTAATCAAATTCACACGCGCGCACACATCTTATCATCTTCCATATTGCGAAAATTGCCCCTTACTGCGATCGGGATCTGTCTTAAAAAAATCAAAATGTTTTCGGCAATTTTACCTATATAACTTCTCATTTACCATATTGCAAAAATGGCCCTGAAGCTGTTGCTTTTCTTCAAGATACATCCCAACCATGTGTACTTAAAAGTCTATCCTTCCCCTTTGAACTTTAAGTTGAACAGTCCAAGGGTAAACTTGTCCTTACCTTCCTATTCACCTCTTGTCCTTCTCCAAACTATGGTTAGCAACACTTTTCTGGTCCGTTACTGCAAGTCCAATTACAGATCCATATATACATACGCCTCCACTATTGATGTCCGAGCCTCCCCCCCCCCCCCGGAGCTCAAAAGAGGTGAGGGTGGTGATTGTCCCACTGTGTGCTGTTTCTGCAGGAATTTCTTTTTTGTTATGGCATTTTCCTGATAATGATATTGCATGCTTTCAGTGTCTAGCAAATTTTGGAAGGGTTATCTCCTATATATATTTTCCAGCTGTTGTTTGGAATTTTCTGGTTTCCCCACTGGGTTCACAATTCCATGTTCTCAACTTCCTGAACTGTACAGTTACATTAATTTCAATAAAAGCCCTAATGAGCCCAAATGTGATTAATGTCCTTACTTCTTGTTAGAAATATATAAATATATATGGACTAATATGTAAAATGTACATCCTGAATCCTATTCACAGAAGAACCTCAGATTTGAGCTCTCTAGAAATCCAAATATCATTATTTACATGGTATCAGAGCCTCCAAAACCCAAGGTCTACAAAACACTAGCCACCGGGGGAAAAATTTTTACTATTCATCACACCCGACCGGAACTGCTCATCGCACGGTTTACTGTTCATCACCGGCCTTTACAGTTCACCGCCCGTTGTTTACTGTTCATCATGCCCCACCGACCGTTTGCTGTTCATCATTGCAGTACTGTCCATATCGACCCTGGCTGTTACTGTTCATCGCCCGGCCTGACCGCGTCGCCTTCCGCCGTCACCCGGATCTTGCCGCCTCGCCCCGCCCTGCCCCCGCGCGGATCTCGTCGCCACAAAACCCTCGACCTCGTCTCGTCGTCACCTCCACCCCGAAACCCCTAGATCTTGTCGCCCCGTCGCCACGCAGATCTCATCATCGCCTCCACCTCGTCATCATCTCCTCGACTCGTCGCCCTCGTCGTTGTCATCAAAAAAAGAAAAAAGTTAATGTTAAAAAAAATTAAAAAAATCAATTAATCATAAATTCTCGAGTCTCTGCACTAATCTGGAGTCCCTGCACTCCCTCTCGAGTCTCTGCACTCATCTAGAGTCCCTGCACTCTCTCGAGTCTTTGCACTCGTCTGGAGTCCCTGCACTCCCTCTCGAGTCTCTGCACTCATCTGGAGTCTCTGTACTCCCTTGATATGATTAATTAGA
>JBAKGM010000279.1:16374249-16398593 GCA_037177215.1 Asparagus racemosus | reverse complement strand
TAGCTCTTTATTTGAAAAGTATAGCTCTATATTTTTCATATAAACAGCTATACATTTCTCATAAAAAGCTATATTTTGCCCATAAAGAGCTACATTTAACATTAAAGAGCTATACTTCTCATACAAAGAGTTACAATATATCGTAAGAGCTACAATATATCCTAAAGAGTTATGGTTCTTTCAGAATAAAATATAGCTCGTTATGTGTTCTATATCATTCACAGACTCCATCGGTGATGGATGACTAGCTATATAATCTTTTCAAAAAATACATATCGACCAAAAATCTTTTTAAAGCATTTAATCAAACATGTAGTATGCATCAAATAAATTCTATTTAATACACATAATCCTACAAAATATTACAAATCAACTGAAAATCTTTTTGAAGCATTTTATCAAACACACAATATACATCAAACTTTGTCCATATATTTTGGCATTCCAAGCCTTAAATCTAAAGTCTAATTCAATCCAACATAAACGTAATCTTGTGATTGTAGGCGAATGTGGTGGAGTTGATCTTTAAGCGAGGATCCTGTTGAATGGTTGAAGTTGAGACAGAGGATGGAAGCGAGTTGGTCGGAGTAGTCGGCAATCAGCAATCGAGGACGAGCTTGAATTGTTTGAGCTTGTTGGCCAAGGAGTGGAGCGACAACTGGTGGACTTGATGTCGTGAGCGAGCTTCATGGTGAAGCCTTTTGTGGAGGAAGTGGAGGAGTGGTAGGAGGAAGAACATAAAGCTCAATTAGGAGGAGAAAAGGGATTCAAAGGGTAAGTTGAAGAGGTATGAAGGAGACGGTGATTAATGGGGTGGTGAAAAGTTGTTTGGAAGGGAGCAGAGAGTAGAAGAGAGAATAAAGGAGTGGGTAATATGGGGATATTGAGTTTTTAATATGTATATAACGTATACTTATACATATTATAAAGATTTGGGTTTAAAAATAAGTGATCTTTGTATTTTTGGGTTTAAGAGGCATTTTATAAGTAAATGGGTTTAAAAATAAGTTGGAGTATAACTTTGGGGTAAAAGACAAAAACCCCTATATATTAATGGGTTTATACCCGTATACAGTCGTTTCATGGCTATAGTAACTTTTATATAATAAATAACATGATTTACCAAATATTTCTCTCACTCGTTGGAGGTCTTCATTTAAAACGCATGGGTTTGAGGTTCAAACCTGCCTCAAATATTTTAATTTTACAAAATAAAAACATGACACTTCTGCGGACCATAATTATTTAGGCATTAACAAATCCATTTTGCAAGCTATGGTAACCCCAACTTTCTGCATATGAGCATAATTTGTAAACGAATTTATTTTAAAGACCATTAACTTCCAAAACAACTCCACGATGAGTATTAGAAAGGTAAATTTTCCAAATAAAGAGCAAGATAAATTACAAGTAAGAAATAAAAAGTGACTCCGTTTAGCGAATAAGGCCTATTCAATCGCCGGTGATGAGATTGAGGAGTGAAATTAAAAGTTTTTGCATTTATACCCCTCAAATCTTCGGAATTCACAAAATTACCCCTACGTCTCGACTTTTTGCAAACGACGTATCATCTCTCTGCTCAATCTCTCTTCCTCTAACCTCCTCCTCTCCCCTCTCTTCCTCTCCCTCTTCTACTCCCTCTCCTTTCCCCCATCACTCACCCTCCTCTCCTCCACTCCCCTCTTCAACTATCTCATTCACTCTGTCTCCGAGGTGGAGGAGGGAGTTGGGGGGCGGGGGGAGGGGAGGGAGTTTTTTTTGGTGGGGGGAATGGTGATGGAGGAAGAAGAGGGAGTATGAGGTGAAGGTGGAGGGGGAGGAGATGAGGTGAGAGAGGAGGAGAGGAGGAGTGGGGAAAATGAGAGAGAGGTTGAGGAGAGGGGTCAAAAAATCAAGATTTTAGGGTAATGTTGCAAATATGAGAGATTTAAGGGGTATACTTGCAAAAAATCCTTTTATTTACTGCTCAAATCTCACCTCTGGCAACAAGATAGATTGATAGGCTAAATAAGATTCCTTGTTATGCGTTATCATCACCAGAGCTAATAAATATATCTTATTGGCAAATATGTGCCACTAAATATACCAATATGGTATTTTAACTGTTTTTTGTCCATAAACCCAAACTCTCACCCTTTTACTTTTAAATCCGCCTATGTCCAAAATCACTTTTAGACCCAAAATACTTCAACTAACGTTTTGCTGCATATATTTTTTTAAATCTATCTACTTACAAAATAGTTTATTATTATTATTATAAATCCAAAATTTACCCCTATTTATTTTCAAACTCTCACCCCTATTTATTTATTTATTTATTCTTATAAACCCATTCCCTTTCAAAATAGGCCTAGAATCAAAATATTCACTAAATTGTTTGTAAATCCAGTTTGTACTGTAGCAGTTTATTTTATATTGTGACTTACGATATTTTGTTATGATTTTCTAAGTAGTTAGATATACATTGTATTTTTAAATTAAATATTTAATATTTTTCTTCCTTTCCTACACTAAAGTGGTAGCACAACTTGTAGACGGTTTTTCCCCCTAAAATTCGAAGTAACCCCTATTTATTTTTAAACATATACACATCCAAAAAGGATTTTCATGTAAATGCAAAGTTTTACCTTCATTTATTTTTAGAAATCCACTCACTTCCAAAAAGCATTCTTTGTTTCAAAATACTTATCTAGATTAACTTTAAACTCACTTCGTATTTCAACACTTTGGTATAAAGTGTAAGTTCTCTACTCTTCTCTAATTTGTTATGCGTGTTATGCATAGTTTGAACCAAATGCTTAAACCATCTATTTGAGTTTTTTTTCTCATGCTGTCACCTCAGTGTAGATGAGTTTTTAACCTATAAACCTAAAGTTTTATCCCTATTTAATTTTAGAGTCATCCACCACCAAAAATGGGTTTTTTATCGATACACCCAAAGTTTTACACCCATTTATTTTTAAACTCATCCACATCCAAAATCACTCTTAGACACAAAATACTCAACCGAATTATTTTTAACTCATTTTCTATATCAACAATTTGACATACGGTGTGATTTATTATAATTTTTTATTTTTACTATTATTTTTCTAAGTGGTTAGGCACACGTTGAATTTTTAAAAGAAATATTTAAACAAACTTTTTGATTATTTCTAAGTGGTTAGGCACACGTTGAATTATTTTGCTCATTACTTATCTAGAGAAGTTACATTGAGAGACTGAACACATGAAATTGGAATAATATTGAGAATAAATTAACACAGAGAGCAATATTTGAAAGGGTTAACTACAGATAGAACCCTGTAGTACTGCTATTCTGAACTATCCCTCTACTACACGGTGAGTAAATATATTAAATTGCTAAAAAGATAATGATTAATGATTAAGAAATAGTAAGTGCGAAGGGCCTCTAGCTTTTTTTTTGTATATTTAACCTTTAGCGAATTTTGACTCTTTCACTCTCACAAGGCGTATTTGTCAAAAAATATTTCTGTTTCTGAGTATCAAAATAAAAAAAAGAGAGAAGAAAAGCTATATTCTCACTGATGTAATTATGAAGAATAGATTACATCCCATACTTATACACTTTGCAGAATCTCCATGAAAAGGAAAACTCTAGTAAGAAAAGGAAAACATATACTAAATGAAAGTCCTAAATTGTAGCATACCATAATTAACTAATACATCGAATCTTGACATCTTTATTAATGCAATAAATAATTCGAGATCTTCCAATGAAGATAGTAAATCTTCTAAATCTTCTAATATTGAGGATAGAAGAACAATTTTTTTACTAAGTTTATCCAGCTATAAAAAAATTAACTAGAGGGGATAGAAAGTTCAAAACATCAGTACTACAGGAGATCTATCTGCAATATAGTTCAAAATATCATAGAGTTGACTGTTGTATCCCTCCTTTATATATAAAGAGAAATTAGTGGAACTCCTAAATGCACAAAATTTTGACACATGTCATATCATAAAGGCATAAAAAATTGACATATGTCATTACCCACGTATATCTCTATCTTATCAAAAGATGACAGGTGACACCTAATTTTATATTCACCTAAGAATCCTCATCAAATTAAAACTGTCCATAATTAAAAAATTTTAATACTAAAATATTTTACAACTATTATTAGATTATAACTATACATAATAAAAAACATCTCATAATCATATATTAAAATATAGAAATTAAAGGAAAAGACTCATGTAGAGAGCATCTCTACATAAAATCATGAGTTAATTTTGGAAAACTCACTTTAACTATTGCGGTGTCTCAGAAAACCCTCCTCATCTATTTTAAATTGAGAAAACTTCCCTAAGTTTGAGCATATTATAGAACCCCCCCCCCCCCCCTCAAATATGAAAATTTGAGATAACATCCATAAACTTTTCTCACTTAACTCTCTTTAAATATGGGGCATGTCTCAAAAAACCACTCTCAACTATTTTAATTTGAGAATCCCTTTAAGTTTGAGCCTATTGTAGATAAACCACCTCAAGATTGAAAATTTCAAGAAACGTTCATGAACTCTTCTCAGTTTATACCTTGAAAGCTAAAACCATTAGGTCTAGCATGTCACGTGATAGTAGGTGACTGAGAAAAGGCCAAAATAGCCCTCAAACATAAAAAATTACTCCGATTTTTTTGAAGGATAAGAGAAACAGATGAGAAAGAGGGAAAATCATTGTAAATTGATCAATATCTTTTTTTATCGGTTGGAGATTTCTTTGTAACTGCATGAATTGATTTTCAAAAGGGTATTTCAGTTATTTTACATTTTGAAATGATGTTAGGGGAGTTTGGTGAGAAAAGCATGAAATATTGTGGGTTGGGGCGGGTTAGGGGTAGAGGTGGGGGGTGTGAGACACTCCATAGTTGAGGGGGGTACTCTCTAATTTTAAAAGTTGAGTGGAGTTATCTATAATGTACCTAAACATGAGGTGGTTTTTCTAAAATTAACTCTTAAGTCATATATACAAAATTATACATGTGTCAAACTATATGAAAGTTGATTGATTGGTCTTTATATTAAAATATTAATGTTTAATTGATTATTAGTTTTTATTTATTGTTTTGATATCATGTCTTTACTGGTTTTTATAAAGAGGGGTTATTGGTTCACCTGTCTCTCTTTAAAATATTAATAGAGCACAAGACATTATGAAAAACATATAACACGCAAAGATTTATAAAATTAAAAACTTTCCTATTATAAAATATTTTCTGCAATCCGCAAAAAATAAACAAAACAATTACACAGATTACCCGAAATATTACCTGAAATTCTTCTTGCTTTATCTAATTGAAATTCTAATGGGTTGTTAAGATTATTTTAGGAATAAATATTTGGATTCTTATGATTATTTTATGGATATATTAAAATCTTATATCTCATTTAATCGGAATAATTTATTTGATTGCTTCATATTGCAGGATTCTACTCAATCTATTCTTCAGTTATTACAAAAACTCACATGCATGTGAATCAGGTGAGTGTTCTCTAGAATTTTTAAACAAGTCATCTAATTTGAATTTTAAATTTTAAAATAACAGCCATGCACACCCTTATTTAGTATTTCCTTTATAAGAACAAAGTCTCGGGTCAAGTTAGTAATTTTGAAGGAGCAGTAGCTCAAGGTTATAAAATTACTTATAGAGAATAAAAAAAATAAGATATACAAATGTAAAAAAACAAGCCCACGTATGTGAGCATGGGGAAAACACTTGTATAGTTGTATCCATCCTTTAATGAAACATGCATCATAACAAGTATATAACTTTACTTTTGTTGGGTGTGCAGAGTAGATTCCGGTTTATTAAACTGACTGAACGCGTACATAACAGTCTATGAAGTTCAGAAAGAGCATTAATTTGCCTAAACAAACTCCCAAAGAGAACCAAAACAAACATCCTTGAGCTACAGCAATGGTTCCCAATGCCTTAGCAAGCAAGCAAGTCTAATATCTTTTTGTCACCTCCAAGCACGAATAAAGGAAAGAATCTTCGTACGGTAATATCCCAATTTTTTGTATGAGGGGCCTGATTGAGTGCAAAGGTGGGGCCGGCCCAAAAGGAGCCCGAGAATTCCACTATCAAAACAATAATTACGAACCCCACTGAAAGACTCTCCATTGACTAAAACCCACTTCATTCATAAATTTGTATTGGGTTCCTGGGAAGGGAATTACAAACATTCCGTAATTAACTTCTCTCTCTCTCTCTCTGAATCGCTTCTTTTCTCCTTTTCTTTCTTGGATTTGTTGAGGTCGAATTCTTTTCCTTTGTGATACTTTAGACGTTGGGTTTCTAAATTCAAAATCTTGATTTTGTATTTTATTTGTGTTGTCTGCAGGGATTTGGAGAGCTCTGGGTGGTGGGAATCTTGACTTCTGATGGTGGGTTTTCTAACGAAAATTTAATTTTTGGGTATTTTAATTGATTTCTTATGCAAATATTTGATTATTCGCTGACAATTTTGTTGGGCATTGTAATTTCACTTTATTCTTGGTGTCTTTGCATATTTGGAGTTCTCAGGGTTGCTTAAAATTTTCTTTATGTTATAATAACATATTGGTTTGGGTGAGCTTTTTATTTTGAAAGGTGTCCAAGATTGTCATTAAGAGGATTATGCAATGCTTTTGTAACTCAAACTTCTTAAATCTAACTCATGTAATTGGGTCTGTGCAATTATGTATTAATTGCAGGCCCACATATCATAGAGCCTTGAGGTAGATGGGAGTATAAAGCTCATGCTAGAGTGACATTAATTTATGGAAAATATTTCATGTATCATTTACCTGGCATGTTCTTCCATAATTAAGAATTCCGTGCCAATGCTATTACCTAACTCAGAATTTTCATGCTGCCTAAGGTATTACCTAAACTCAGGAGAATTTTCATGCTGTCCTACAGTTAAATTGCTAGTTTATCAAGATCTTCACTCTCACTCAAGTCGTCATGGAAATTGTTGTCTAGATGAATAGACATTTAACCATGCTATTAGGGAGATTCTAATGCATGCTGTTTTCTTTCAGTGACACCTAACGAACTTCTGTCGCCAAATTAGCCAAGCTGTTAATGAGCTATATATGAGTTGTTCTAGTGTAAAAATTTAGTTTTTTAGGCTTAACATCAGGACCCCTCCCCCCCGTTTTGGGACGATTATCAGAAAACTCCCATTAACTTTCAACATATCATAACCCACCCTCCTCCTCCTCCTTAAGTTTAGGAGTTATTAGAAAACCCCCATTTAACTTTAAGATTATATGAGCACTGCGGGTGACCCGGATGGTTGGGAGGTTTCAATATGGCTCCTGCCGTCTTGGGTTCGATTCCCGATGGCTTCATTAAAACAACTTTAAGGGTTTTTTTGATATTTTGAAAGTTAAAGAGGGCCCTAAATTTAAGGGTTTTTTTTGATATTTTGAAAGTTAAGGGAGGTTTTCTAATAATCATCCAAAGTTAAGGGAGGTTTTCTAATATGAAGGCTTTTTTTATATTTGTGAACTTCCATTGTACATTTGCATCTCTTTTGATGAGCAAGTCATCATTGAATATAGTTCTTGTGTGCACTACAGGTTCCGTTTCATATGATGACATTTGTCATTCTTCCTGAGTTTTCAGCAAATCTTGAAGTTCCGAAAAGAAAAAAACACTTTTGTTACTTTGTTTCTTCCCCTATTTGTTTCCTTCCCTATGAAGTTACATATAGACACATAAAGCGAGTTAAGTAACATGGACCGCCAGATCTTAGTCGATGGTTTAGATCTTATCTAGATATTTTTAATAAGTTAATTTATTAAGAAAATAAACCTCTCACTCTTTCCTCTTTTTTCTTTTGTGACCAAGTCCTCCTTCCCCTCTAACCAACCCTGTCATTACTCTATTCATATATGTGTGTGCGTGCGCGTTTGCACGTGCATGTGTGTGTGACTATTACTAACAATACTGTGCATGCGTGTGTGCATGTCTTGGTGGCTCATTTATAAAAATGGACTAGCACCTCATATTATACACACACGCACACGCGCGCACACACATATATGAGGAATATGGGTATGCTTCGTACCAAGCACCAAATTTGGTGCTTGGTAGTGAGGTAGCCCCTTCTCATCCACTCATTCAACGGATGAGTAGCAAGTGGGGACCATTTTCAAGTGGACACCTTTTAATGTGTGGATGAGAAGTGTCCAAATTACTATCAAGCACTAATTTTGTGCTTGGTACCAAGCATATTCATTTCTCTCTCTATGGGTTAGATAATTGAATGAGAAGATGAGAAGTGACCACCTCACTACGACGCACCAAATTTGGTGCCTTGGTACCAAGCATACTCATTATTCTCATATATATATATACACACACACCCTCCCCCCCACACACACATACAAACACACACATATGTATATATACATACATATTCAATACATGTATATTCATATATATATGTATGTGTGTGTTTGTGTGTGTGTGTATATATATATTTATATACATATGTGTGTGTGCGCGCACACATATATATGTATGAGGAATATGGGTTTATATGCATGTATGTGTGTGTATCCTCTCCTCCGTCCATACAGTATTCCCCACATGCTAGCTCTATCGGATCAAGGCTAAAACAGTCCTGATCACGATTAGTATCAGAGCCAAGTTAGGCGATGGAGGAGTCGGTGTGCTGTAGGGGAAACGTGTCCTCGGCTCTCCGGTGTATATCCCCACTTGACAATATTGCATGAAACAACTCATGCCTTGTATGCCTGCTTGAACTACAATAAAATAATTGTAGATATTTGTAGTAAAAACTATTGCAATATTGTATGCTTGGGTTCTACCAACTTTAATTTTAAGCTTCTTATTATATATGTTTTAAAGCTTACATTGAGTTAATTTGCTCTTACATTCTAGTATGATCTAGAACTTTCAACACATTTTTTTATTTCTTCTTAGTTCTCTTTTTACTTGCTGTAGTCGTGACTTTCACAGCTTTATCCTGTGTTTATCTGGTGTTGTTGACTGGTAAGGATATTGCACACTGTTTGAGAAAACTTTTATTTGCTTAATATCTAGCTGATTTACTTTTCTTCTTTTCTAAGACTTTATTTCTGTAACTAGTGGTCGCAGTTTACACGGCTTCCACCCGTTAGCTAAGTGTGCATTTAAGGCTTCTCCATCTATGTTTATCTCTTGCTATTGACAGGTTGGATTGTAGCGTCTTTTTAAGATGGCTAAGTTTCTAAGCCATCTTTCCTCAGATAAAAAGAATCATTATGCGAAGATTATGTCAGTTAAAAATTTAGAATCTAAATTATGAAATGACTAAAGCATTCAAAATTTGAAAATGCCTAAAGTCAGTACTGATGACATTTATTGTAAAGAAAGTTTTAAACTAAAAACTACATATCATGTTAAAACTATTGAAAAAACAAAAACTGAAACCTCTGATACAGAAAAGTTATAATTACATAGTGATATAGATATTAAATAAATCACTGAAGATCCTACTCTTAAATTCCTTCACCTTGGCCTTTTTCAAGTATCCATTAGGATCCATTAGGCCTCTTATTAGAAATGGTCTTAACACTTCAATTCTTGTTTGCGTAAGTGTGATGGAAGATTTTCTGTTTTTTCAGACTTCTTAATTAGTTTAATTGAGTCAAGTTTAAGCAATGGTCCTATATTCTTCAATGCTTTCCCGAATTTATCTGTTTTCTTGTTGAACCCTAGAATTCTTAAAGTCTTAACTTTGAATCTTCAAACTTCCGGATTTCACATGGATTTCAATTCTGAAAATATAGCTTTGACCTATAGAATCTGTTACAAAGCTATGAATACCCTCACACTATTAGCAAAGGTTAATCCTGAGAAAGAAACTACTACTTTGTTTCTTATTCATGCTAAAAATAATCCGATTGCTCCAAAGACCTTAAAATGGAATGAAATTCAACTTCCTTCTGTTTGGAAATTAAATCAAGTAATCGAACCTAAGCCACCTGAAAATTCTAACTTTCAAAAAATTGTTGAACATCCCTAATGGTGATGTAGAAGTCAACTTTTCTTCTTTTATAAAGATCACTCTTGAATCAAATGATGAGCGTTGTGCCTGAGTTTCTTCGATTCCTAGTAGAGAAAAATAATTTTCTAAAAATAGAAAACCTATATGAATTAAATATAACCTTGCGATAACTGCTATTTATGATGATTATGACCCATCAGGGTTAAGTATTAATGTTGTTAGTGATTTTGATGACAGACCTTTCGAGATTGATAATAAGAAAAGATTATAACTCTCCCGAAAATCAACACAAGAAAGAAGGGTTTTTTAAAACTCATGAAGAAGATTTTAAATCATCTATTCGAGGCCTACATTATGATTGTATGCGTACTATTAAAAAATACTTTTTTCTTATGGTATGTGGTCATTTACGTTAAAGATCTAAAAAATCCCCTTAAGCATTTACCTATTGCAAGCCATGCCTATATGTTAAAAAGAATGTCTAACACAGAAAATAGAAAAGATAAAGAAATTGAGTCTTTGCATCCACCTCTTGAAGCATTAAAATTTGGTAAAGGAAAAGAAGTCAAGGCTGTTCCTATTAAAACCCTTGAACCTAATTCCAACACAGCTCGACAAGAGCATATCTCCCTAGTAATTGAACAAAATAACTTTGCCAATATTCATCTTCAAACAATAGGTCAACAAACAGATATGATTGAAAATATGCTTCTGGACATGAAAAATTCTATCACCAACTAAATATCTATACCACCTTTTACTCCCCAAACTTTCATTGAGAACATCAAATTAGGAAATAACAAACCTTTTAAACTTAGTGAAAAAATGAATAATCTTATTGAATAGTTAACTAAATGATTAAAAGACGTGTCTCTAAATAAATCTCCAGCCATAAATATTTTATCTGAATTTGATTCCTAGTTTAATGATATAACTGACTACCCGTCAGATCATAATAAACCTTTGCAAATACGGAACATTAAAAACCACCAGAGGAGTCGGTGTGCTGCAGGGGAAACGTGCCTTCGGCTCGCCGATGTATATCCCCGCTTGACAATATTGCATGAAACAACTCGTGGCTTGTATGCCTGCTTGAACTACAATAAAACAATATATGCACGTTGCCCCTACAGCACACCTACTCCACCGGCTAACTTGGCTCTGATACCAACCATAACCAAGACTGTTTTAGCCTTGATATGATAGAGCTAGCATGTGGGGGAATGTTGTATGGATGGAGGAGAGGATATAGATACTGTTTATAGCTATATCTTCTTCTTTGTTTACAGGTATATCAAAAAGTAAAACAGTAAAAATGGAAGCAAGAAAATAAACAACGGAAGCGAAAAAAATGAAGAACTTAAAAGCAAACTAGATAGTAGTATTAATAAAAAGCGGACTTATATACGTGATAGAAAACAAACTTACATACCGAAATAGCTTACACAAACTAGGAGCTAGGAGATGAACTGGCCAGCATCAGAGTAGTGGTACTAGTACACACCTTACACACTTATCTTACAAACACTCAAACGAAAACTTCAAAGCAAAGCTCACTCACTCGCAAACTTAAAAGAAAAACAAGAAGAGAAAATGAGAGGAAGCTCTAAGAGGTTTTTCTCTCTCTCCAAAAAGCTCCCTCCACTTCATGAACTTCATACCCTTTTATAGAGTTTCTCATGATACTATGTTTAGATGCCTTGTCATGATATGTGGGATCCATAGTGATAATTTTTTCAAAACCTATCATGAAAATAGGTTATGGAGTAGCCTTTTTAGTATAGGTAGATAGGAGCCACAAATTTTTCATGCTTAAGTATCCATGAATCCATGATAGGAATCCGATGTATATTATATGCGGTCTTTTTAGCTGGAATTGTCTAGAATTGTGGATAGCTGCTTCATTTTAGCTGTGATTCAAAATTACATTAGTTTATTATTTTTAACTGGTAAAATATATTGGTTAAAAAATGATCGATTTGATTTTTAAGTCATTAGTATTAATCATATGCAGAGTTTTACCATGATTTAATGACATGTCACATATTTGCCCATCCATGACTTATTTCCTCTACTAGATGACTGTCGATTGATACACCATCTGGAGCAGGGATTTCTTTTTCTTGGTATTATTTTGGTGTCATAAAAACATCATATACATCTCTTGTTTCTGGACCAATTGGTTGATTGATCATCCACCGTTCTATGATTGCTTTTGTTGCCCTTTCTGAGAAACTTCTCCCATATTAGTATTTGTACAGATAATTCAAAGCCCATCTGTCATATAATATGCATAATCTTTGATCAAATATTCAAGTTTTTTGTTGAAGTGGATGATAGTTTGGAAACGATATAACCTTATATCATAGCATTCTTCATGAAACTAGTTATGGGAATGGAGTCCTGAGACAGTAGAAATTTCCCATATTTACAAACTTGGAAAATATTCAAAGCTGCTTCTCTCAAGTAATGTTGACGTAATATTGCCGTAATATTGAATTGATGGTGCGCAAGAATTATGGGAGACAGGAAGATAGTTGCCTTGGCAATGACTAGCAATTCTTTAAACCTCATTAGATTGTAGAAAAATGGGTGATCTCTTGTAATTCTCAATTTAGAGACAATCCCTACTTCTATATGAGGTATATATGTAGGAATTTCATGAAGATATACAGCAAATCTAGGAGAGTTATATGTTGTAAGAATTGTGAACTCTTTGTGGTTGTTTAGAAGGAGAATAATATTATCTTCCAGACTTCTACTTTTACTTTAATAACATTTTGAATGTTTTTAGGCAGAATATTTAGTTTGGACCATAAGTGCTCTCTGTTTGGACGTTCTCTGCAGATATTTTCTTGAATATATTCTGGCACTTCAAGAATTTGAAATATCTCATTAGATGTTAATTCCACCTTATGAGAATAAGGATAGAGATAATTAATCTCATATGAAAGTTCTGTAAATCTTTCTCGTAGCTGATTATTTTGTTTAGTATATTTGTCATTTTTTCTTTTAAAAGATGGACTAAATGAGTCATATAAACTCCAATTTACTTTTTCTCTTGAGCACATATACTGTTCCATAGATCATTGACAATCATATAATCAGGAAATTATAATCTTGGGTCATAAAAACATTTTGACCTTTTTGAGGAAGGTGCTTGGATTGAGCAAGTAGATATCGCTTGGTTTGAGTGATAGAATTTTCCTTTAGCTTGTGAGGTTGAAGCTTGATGAGGCATCTTTTTCCTGCAAAATTTTTGAAAATGTTTATTTGAGTTTAATATTTTGTTAAAGTATCGAAAATATTTCTGATTGTTTCTAGTATTCTTCAAAATTTCTTGAAAAGAGTGTTATTACTTTTGGTTGTAAAATAAGAAAATCTCGACATTCATGAAGATAATATTCTCAGAACTTTAGATATTCTTGCTGAAAGTAAGTATACATTGGCGGCCTTCGTCTTCAAGTGTAAAAAGAGAAATGCATGATGAGAACAGTTTCCAATCTATTTTCTTCTAATACTTGTATTTGCCAAAATCCCATTTTTATATAAAAATTTGAGAGTATTTTTCCATATATCATATTATTAATTTGATATTCTAGTACCTGATAATTTACACATACAAGATTATTGGACCTTTTATAATCAATACTTTGACTTGAAACTCCATGTTCAAAATTAGTGCTAGAGTCCAAACACCATTTATCATAGGAAGTTTTTATTAGATTATCTTTAGTGAGTTCTTCAATTTCTTCTTTACAGAGAGAGAAGATTTTCATCCATTTGGAACGGCATATCAAAGTATCTATTATCAAAAGTTATACGAGAAAACTCTTTTATATAAGAGAAACGAACATTCCTCTTATTTTAAGGAATTGTCTTATTGAAGGATTCTAGATAATTGTTAATCTCATCTCCTATATTAGAAAGAACATTTATAAAATTTTCTTTGTAAACATTTATAAATTTTTCTTTGTAATGTAAGGCAAAAAATAGACGATTAACTAATATGTCTTCTGGTTCTTTATTAAACCAGAAAGAAACTTTGGGATTACTAGCATTTGTATGAATGCCATGATTATCTACAACAAAAGGCTTAAGATTATTAAGGAAAGGAGTTCCTAAAATAATACCTTGCTTGAGGTCTTCAAATAAGTCAAAGGAAGTTATGATTTTAAGACCTCCATTGCAAATATAAGCATCGGTAAGTTTATATCTTGCTTTGAGAGCTTGCCCATTAGCAGCGCTAACCAGATGGGATGTCTTTTCCATAGAATCTAGAAGAAACAAGATATTCTCTAACACAATTCACATTTGCTCCGGTGTCAATTATAGCGGTGTGTTGGATAGAGTATTCATCCATAATGTTAAGCATGATATCACACCTCCATTTCTTTTCAACATATTTTTCTATAGAATTTATAAACTCATTATCATTGGAGGTTTCTTCATGTTCAAAGTTTTTTATTTCTTTGAAACCTTCAAATTCTTCTATATTTTAATTTTCTAAGTTAAATTCCAGATTTTTTATCTTTTATTTAAGATCGAGAATTTCTATCTTCATATTTCCCTGTTCTTTTCGAAGTTCTTCACTATCTATTTTACTTTTAATTTTCTTTTCATTTTGAATTCTATTTAAAATTTCAGAGAAAGTATAGTGTTCATTACTCTTCTTTTTCATCAATAGTTTTTACTAAATTTTTTCCTTTTGTCTTGGTCATCTCAAGATACTTAGTTAATTGTGTTTTTTTTCTTGTGGATCAGTGATTGCATCTATAGTATTAGGAATAAACTGTTCGTGTTCACTTAGTATCAACTCAGAAGTTCCTGAAGAGTTTGTAGAGGATTCAACACTGTTTTTATTGTAAAAAGTGCAAAGATCGTTGTGCTCATCATCATAATTTGATGAATCATAATCATCATCACTAAGTTTTAAAGCATTAATGAACTTATCGATGTCGTCTGTAGTAAGATCTTTAGATTCTAATAAAAGTTCATTAACTTTTGTTTTTAGGTCTTTTTGAAAACATTTATTAGCATAATGTCCCATCTTCTTACACTTATAACATGTAGGAGTTTCGTATTATTATTATCATTTTTTCTAAAGTTTTTTGAGAACTTTCTTCTGAGGGATTTTCTTTCGTCATTTTTATCATTTCTTGGTCTTTGTGCTTTTATGTAATTTTTATGCTTATTTTTAATTCTTGGGTTTTCCATTGAAGACCAAACTGATAACAAAAATCTTCTCACTTTTATCGAAAAGGTTTTGATTTTTAATTGATTTTTAATGTTAACAACATTACAATGTCTTAAACCAATGGTGTTTATTTTTTAGATTAATTCTCCAAAAGGAATTGGAGCATAAGGTATTTGTCCATTACATTGTTCTTTAATAGATTCTCTTACTCTCTTGGCAAATAAGGGTTCGTTCCAAATAAGATTATTACAATCATGTAGCTAGTAAACTTTAGAAAGAAAAACGTCTCTATACCATTTGAAATTGCAAGAGTTTTACATCTAAAGTTTATAAGTTGTTCTCTAACCTTATCTTGAAGGCTATGAGCTAAACCAATAAAGTCATCGTAAATAGAAAGGATTAGAGTGTAGACTGCATCACTAAAATAATCTCCATTTTTACCAAGAACTGGTTCTCCTAGTTGATTTTCTTTATAATTATTTAGAATGTTATTTTTTTTCTGTTGCAGTGAGATAACGATCCCACCAACCTTGTAGCTGACCTGACAAAGAGGAACACATACCACTTGCAATGTATTTTTTAGTATTGCCTTGTTGTCTACAGGCGTTGGTATAGATAACCATTTTTTGTAACAGATGTATGGTTTGATATTTAGTATAATCATCAAGATTTCACTCAACAAGAGAATTTCCATCAAAATTTGTCTTATGATAATCAATTATTTCTTCAAATTGCATATCAGCAGGAGTGGATCTCTTATAATAATTTCTTGTGTTATTAGTACCAAGCACAAACTTGGGACTTGGTAGTGAGGTGGCTCATTCCCATCCACTTCTTTAAAAGGGGGGACCACATTCACATGGGTGCACATGGGTTGAATAATTAAGGGGTGATAATTTTCAAGTGGGGACCATTTGAATAAGTGGATGAGAATGAGCCACCTCACTGCCAAGTATAAAAACTTGTGCTTGGTACTAAGTTCTGCAGCAGGGATCTTCGTCCTAGTATTAAAAAGTAGGTCCATGTTTCTTTATGTTTTTTATGCATACTTGAGCTTTGTGGTATCAAACTAGTAAAATATTGGTAGTACAGTTAGCATAGCATTGGTCTCTAATTTTAAGACAAAACAAAAACAAAACAAATTTAAAAAAATTGGAGAAAAAGGATGGAACCACCACATGAGATTCCAGCCAAAAGTTTCACTACCAAAAAGGATTGGATATAGTTAAAGGAGTGCACACCCCAACCCTAGGGTGTACTCCTACCACTGTCTGCTAAATACATATATCATCATCATAGTTTGAACTTGCACAATCATGTTTTAACCTATTCATATTTACAAACAAAGCATTGTAACCTCTCATTCTAATATATGGTTAGGGGATGATCTACCTCTCCACCTGCTTCATCATGATGAATTTGACGTGCCAACGGAGCCACCAAGTATCTCGTAGCTCCCCGCACAGGTTCCTCCATTGCATCAACTCCATCACCAGAAGTAATAGCTGCAAGAAAATTTCTACCTAATCAAAATGAAGCAAAGTAAGAAATTTTTGCATTAGTGTTTTTATGTGTGAAACTTCTATTATTTCTCTCTCTCCATACACACCAAACCAAAGCCAAAACATGTAATTCCTATATCTTTTTCATATCCCCCCTCTAGTTTGAGATTCTCCAAGAGCTCCATACTGTGGGAAGATCAGTAGGGACACCACACAGGTTAAATTTATGATTTAAGGAGTTCCACACTAATTTCACAGAGCAACATTCTCTAAGTAGATGATCATGAGATTCATTCATTCTTTCACATTGCACACATATGGGATCAATTTGAATATTTTTCATTCATTCATTCTCTCACATAGCACACATATGGGATCAATTTGAATATTTTTCATCAACAATTTATCTTTTGTATTTAGTTTGCCCAGAATTGCAAGCTAGAAAAGGAATTTTACCTTCAAAGGAGCTTTCACTCTCCATAAGTTAGCATATTTTGTTCCTAGTCCTCCATCACTCAAAACGAGATATAAGCAGCTTGTTGAAAAAGTTTCATTAGCTTCTAAAAGACACTCTCTTATCCAAATTCTCATCTAACTCAATCTGTTTCAGAATATCCATCAACTATAACAATTTGAAGACTAACTAATGAGTTAACTACCTAGAAAACTGAACATGCTATCTCTATCTTGACCCATTATGGATTATTTGAGATTGCACAGAAGCCATAGGGCATAGAGCTAGATGATATAATTCAGGAAAGAAAGTTGCCAGTGTGAAGTTTTTCACCCATTTGTCCAACCAAAAGTAAGTTGTTCTCCCATTTCCCACTATATGAGTATCAATAAGAAAGCAATCTACATATTTTAGAATGTTCCTCCAGAAATATGATACATTATTGAGATTTTGGAGAAAACGAACATCATCAGCTGAATAGTAGTTGTCCTGTATTAATCTTTTCCACAAAGTATTATTATTATCCAACCATTTCCATACCCATTTATTCAAGAAAATCTTATTCATAATCTGGATATTAAGAATTCCCAAACCACCCAGGTTTTTTGGCCTACATATATGTTCCCATTTTACTGAACATGAGGCTTTTGAAATCTCTAAATTACTTGACCATAAGAATCTTCTTCTAATCTTATCAATCCTCTATGTAGCCCACACAGGGAAAAGGAAGAAGGATAGCCAAAATAGAGGCATTGAGCTTAGAACTGAATTTAGGAGAATTAATATCCCATGCCTAGATAGTGTTTTGCTCTTCCAAGTTGATATTTTGCTCTCAGTCTTATCAATTAGGGGAAGCTAATCTTCTTTATGAAGTTTTGATGGTCTTAAGGGGACACCTAAGTAGGTGATAGCGAAGGAACCACTCACACAGTTTATCATCAGAGCCAGGTGCTGTCACAAATTGTGATTCTGTTAAGAGTAATCAGAACACTCTTAGTAAAGTTTATTTGTAAGCCAAAACTCATTTCATAACAATATAAAACCAATTTCAAAATGGTTAATTGATCGTGATATAGTGACAAAAGACCAATGTATCATTTGCATATTGAAGGCATAAGACTTGTGGACAATCTTCCTTCACAGCAAGGCCTTGTTTAAGATTGGCATTAGTTGCTAATTGTAACATCTTTGTGAAAGCATCGGCAACTAATACAAATATGAGAGGTGTGAGAGGATCTCCTTGTCTTACCCCTCTTTTGGATAAGTCCCATTTTCCTGGTTTTTCATTATGAATGATTTTAGATAAGCCTCCTTATAGACAGAATGATATGTAGCCGACCCCAATGTTGGTCCCTAGTCTCATCCTCTTCCATCTTGTCTGTCTTCATGCAGTCCCAGTATAAGATATCCCCCCCTAGCCTGGTCCCCAACGGTGTTCTAAAGAATGGAAAGACATTTTGAAGGTGAAATACCTATTTGCAACCAGTGTGTATGATTTGTTGGTCGTAGCAACATCTCATTTTAGTATGATAAGTGGATTCCTGAGTTTCACCTTGCTCTCCTATGTGATCACGGGGATAGCAAGGTTAAACTCAAGGATTTCTACTATGAGGATCAATGGCATTTTAACTCTCTCAGTTCGGTACTCAGCCATGAAGTGGTGCAACTCCTATATGAGGCTACTTCCAAACTATTGGAAGATGATGATGTGAGACACTGCTCCCTAGAAAAGATTGGTAAGTTCTCTCTCTAATCAGCATGGCATGCTATCAGACCCTCTTTTGTCCCTATACAGGTTTTGGATGATATTTGGGCTACCTCTATGCCAACTTCTGCCAAATTAGTGTGTTGGAAAATTTTTCATAATATTTTGCCTCTTAATTCCCTAGTCCACCATTCAGTTATGTCCTTAGCTTCCAAATGTGTCTGCTGTAGCAATCATCAGACTGAAACCATGAACCACGTTTTCATTCATAGTGAGCTTGCTCAATCTCTTTGGAGATTCTTTAGTGTGGTATTTGTTGCGCCGTTTTCCCTCAACAATCAATTATCACTAGAATGAAATGGTGGTTTATCAAATGTAAAGGAAGATCACTCTTTTCGATGATGGGTAGAATGGCATGTATTGCTATAGTTAGACAAATTTGGAGTTACAAAAACAACTCTATTTATGGAGGCATGCAGAAAGATTTCCTGCATTCTAGGCTGGTTATTATTGATTCTCTACAGCAAGTGGATCATTTAATCTAGCCTAAACTTCGCTCCTCTCCTTTTGGCATTGATTCCTTATTATTATTGGGTATTAAGCCCAGAGCTCGAGTCCCTAAGAGGCAATGTTCTGTGTCTTGGACCCCTATGCTCCTAACTCATATGCTTTGAACATTGATGGCTCATGCCGTGAAGGTAAATTAGCTGTGGGTGGGATTGTCTGTGACCATAAGGGTGGCTTTGTTTGTGCTTTTGCTGGGCCATTGGGGTCTGGTAGCAACCTACAAAGTGAGATTCTTGCCTTGTTCACTGGTTTAAATATGATTTCTATGGTGGGTATCCACCCCACCAGTGCTCAGACTGATTCCAAAGTATTTGCTAGCTTGATTAGTAAGAGTAGCCCATATTGGCAGTTGTACCGCACATGGAATGAGTTGCATCGTCTATTAAATCATATCCTTATCTGTCATATGTTTCGTGAAGGTAATAGAGATGCTGATGCGTTGTCTAATTTTGGTCATTCCTTTGATAAAGTATACTATTTTTTCCAAGCTCAAGAACTTCCTCATGATATTCTAAAGATCATATGGTTGGATCAGATGGGTGTACCTAAATTTCGACTCCACTCTGCTCATTGAGTTACTTCAGAGGTTTTAGTGCTTTTTCTAGTGTATTTTGTTATGAACTTGATAGAATTTTGTATTTTGTTCAGGTGTGATACAAGTTTCGCCCATATTTTGCTTTATCTCATGAGGCATGTCTCACTCTTTTGGAGCTCTCGAGGTTAAGTATGAGTAGTACTTCCCATGAGAGGCTTTTGTTTGTAATCTTTTATTTCCAGCAAAAAACACATCTCTCTCAAAAAGAAAAAATGATATCTAGCTAACCCACTTGTTTCCAAAGCCTTTAGCTCTCAACACATCTAAAATAAAATCCCAATCCAATTTTTCATAGGCTTTGACAAAATCCAATTTCAATAACACCCCTTCTTTTTTCTTATTTTGGAAATGATTTGCAATAATTTCTTATGCAACAACAACCCCATCCAATACGTATCTCCCTTTAATAAAGCCAGATTATACAGGATCAATTAGTAAAGCAAGTTTATCATTCAACCTATTAGTAAGCACTTTTGTGATAATTTTGAATGTGACATTCAAAAGACTGATGGGTCTATAATCATTAGTACACACAACTTCTTTCTTTTTGGGGATTAAAACTATATGAGCATAGTTCAATCTATTTATCTCAAGTGATCCTTTATAAAATTCAATAAACAGCCTTAAAATATCTAGTTTCTCAATATCCCAAAATTCTTGAAAGAAAATTGGAGAGAATCCATCAGGCCCTGGCGCTTTGTTCCCATCCATTTCAAAAATTACTTTTCTAATTTCATCCAGCTCAAAAGGAACTTCCAACTCCTTAGCACCCTAATCATTTGTAGAGAAAAAATTATCCCAATCTATCTAACATATGTTTTGTATCTTCTGGCCAAAGATTTTCTTACAATGGAGATAGAAAGTATTAGCAATCCCCTCATAAGATTCCATAATATTATTATCCACTTCAACCATTGATAGGGGCATAATAAACATGCACTAAAGTTGTAAGAGGAAAACTATCAAGTTATAGTATAGTTACAATATCGATCCCACGAGGAAGGTATGTAGGAAAAATTCTAAATTAGATCCTAGAAATGTGTGTGGTAAAGAGGAGTGAAAGTGTAAAGATGTAGAGGGTGTGTGATTATTTGCAAATAAAAAAATAGAACAAGAGGGGAGATAGAGAGTGAACAAATAAAAAAATAAAGAAAACAAGGAGGAGAAATAAAGAAAATAGCAAAAAATAAATTCAAGAAGAAAAAAATCAAAAAGAGGAAAATAAAAAAATAAGTAAAAGATGGAGGAAATCAAGTAGAAGAGATAGGAATCTAGAAGTAAATCCTCTAGTTAATTTTATTTAGGATTTATACCCTATTCTCTTTTTTTCATATTTTACTTTAGATTTACTAAGCATAGATTATCAAACCACTAAAAGAAAGCATAATCTATCAAATTATCATCCAAGTAAAATTTTATTCATGAAAAGAATAACAACTAGACAATAATTCTAG
Organism: Asparagus racemosus; assembly: GCA_037177215.1. Lineage (NCBI taxonomy): Eukaryota > Viridiplantae > Streptophyta > Magnoliopsida > Asparagales > Asparagaceae > Asparagus > Asparagus racemosus. The sequence continues at coordinate 16,377,088 of JBAKGM010000279.1, read as the reverse complement.
AATTCATTAGCATAACCTATCAAACCATTCTAGATAAGCATAGATTATAAAATTTTTCTTTTACCAATTAGTTCTCTAGTTGATTATCCTAAACATGATTATTTTAAGCATAAGAAAGTAATCCACAAATCATGAAAGAAATCAAACTAGTTTTATATAATTCTAGAATTCCTACAAGATTTAGTTACTCATTTTGAGAAAATAAAATCTAGACTGGAGAGCAAAAAAAGAAAGAGATCCAAATGCAAGAAAAATAAAAACTATTAAAAAATAAGAACAAGAACAAGTAAATAAAGATTTAAACTATGAGCATAAACAAAATCTAACTAATAAAAATAAAAGTGCATAAAATTAACTACACTTTAAAAGAAAAATATAAGAAAATAAATTCTAAAAAGAGTGAAAAATAAATAACAAAATAATAAAAGAGTATGAAAGTAAATCTACACTATAAGGCATGAAATAAATCTAATCTACCAACATCAAAAAGAAAAATAAGAAAATAAAATTCTAAACATGCAATTCTAAAATAAGAAAATAGAAGAGAAAATAAAAACTTATATTGCAAAGGGTAGGCCCGTTGAAGGCAAATCTTCATCTTCATCATCAAAGAAGAAGAAAAAAATTAAAAGAAGAGTTTTTTTATTTATTATAAATAAAAGTTTATAATTTTAGAAGGTCTTCCCAATTAAGAGTAACCCTCCTCTTCAAATAGAGTTTTTACAAAATTTTTCACACCCAAATCCCTCACTCTCTACCCCTACTTATAGTCTACAACAATCAAAAAGAGCAATTAGATTTGGCTTGAGCTCTAAGAAATAAATCTCCGCCATACACTATTTCTAATAAAAACTAATCGGTTGGCCAATCAGTTGGCCAATCGGTTAGCCAATCGGTTGGTCGACCAATTAACCAATCAGTTGGTGAACTGATTAGTTCATAACAGAATTGATTCCTTATTACCTTATTGACCTGATTTTTTTCTTCATTCCTTGGGCTTTTGTAGGCCTCCTCGTGGCTTGATCTTGGGCTTCAATAAGTGGTAAAAAATGAGAGAATTTAATTCTTTTGGACTCTTATTCATTAATTCTTTATTTTCTACAAGTTAAGAAAAAAATACATTATTAGTGATATATTTATTCAAATAAAATAGATAATGATGGTATAAAAGTGTAATAAAATGTAACGATCAACCATTGATATATTACTAGTTCTGTGTCTACCTGATGCAATCTCATGGAAACAAGATGTATTTTGATCTCCCTCATTTAACTAATGCACTTTAGATCTATGTTTCCACATAATTTCCTCCCGGTGCATAATATCATTTAATTCCTGAGATAATGTATCTCTTTTGTGATCTAATCTTCTTTCTACCTCAATTACATCAATAGCTAAGAGATCGTCTAGGAGCTTCTAGTTTTTCTTTTAATACTGTAGAAATGTTGATGAGTCTATATTTTAATCTTTTTTCCTAGAAATCTTAGCTTACTGACAATGTTATCAACAGCTGAGGGTTTGGTAGGAGCTTCAATCCACCAATTAGCCACACTATCACGAAAACCATCTTTCTATAACTACTCTTTTTTAAATCTAAACAACTTCACCTTCTGAGTGATATGTCTACATTCAAGAATAATTGGGCAATGATATGATATTTGACTAGCTAATCGTCTTTGCACAGACATAGGAAAGATTTGTTCCCATTCCATATTGAAAAAGAATATGTCAAGCTTATTTAAGGAAGGGTCATCTTATTTATTAGACCAAGTGATCTTACTTGCAAAATTTAAAAAAAAAAGATAAAAATAAAAATAAAAGAACTACATAGAATGTCAGAATAATCTCTCGTGCTCAATGCAGATCTTTGAAGTGAATCTAGAGAACTACCCACTAAGGGTGCATCATGCATATATAGTGACGAAGCCAAAATTTTGTTAAAGTGGTGACCACATGTAACTTTCAAGATGATTGAAGTTATTTACAGGATTTGGCTACTCTTTGAAGAGTAAATATGAAAAGTACATCCAATTGTTTGATTGGATGAGGTGGTAAATATTTTGAGGTCAAAATTGGGAAAAAATGATTTTGAGGTTGGCACTTCCTGTACTTCCGAAATAATTCAAGCACAAGGTAAGCATGCCCTATTCATTTTATTAATAAGATATATTAGGAAGCATATGGGCCTCATATGTTACTTATGGAAAATCCGCATAGGGCAACATCTCCTCCTGTAAATTTAAGCATTAAAAGGTTCACAAGGGCCATCCTAACTAAGAGCCTGTAACAAGTTCAGCTTCTGTACTTTCTCTAGTTCGTTCATGTGATCACAACCAATCCCTCTTTCATTATATATGTTAGGACTGTGTTCGTACAATGGACTTAGTTTGATGAATAACAAACCTCCATATGGATCTAGCTAATATGCGTTTGAGATGATCCATACAAGTTACTAGAAGGTAGAATCAAGTTCGGAGATGAATGGAGCAAGAAACAATGTATAAGAACAATTTATAGATCACACGTATTGACAAGGACCAAATACTCGTCGATAAGAATGAGGTCAGAGCAGTTATTTATTATAGTCAATACTCATTGATGAGAAATCCAACTCATTGCCAGCTCAACGATGAGCCTGGAGGTGTTATCATCGATGAGCCCATGTTCTCATTGATGAGTTTGGCCGATTTAGCAGAATCCTAATCTTTTCCAAATCATTCTCAATCAATCTTTGTTGAGGCCATATAACCTCTTTCCTCTCATTTTTTATCAAATATTAGTGACTTATTCAGAGAAAAAAAAGAAAGAGTGAGGGAGGGAGGGAGGGAGGGGGTTGGGG
>JBAKGM010000279.1:16355295-16365908 GCA_037177215.1 Asparagus racemosus | reverse complement strand
AACTTCTTTAAGAGTTTGATAATGGTTTTATTGAAGGCTTCAGCTAGACCATTAGCAGCTGGGTTATATGGTGTAGAAGCCATATCTTGGATTCTGAACTTGTTGTAGAATTTAAAGAACGATCGACTGATGAATTGCGGACCATTGTCATGAATGATTCATCTAGGGACACCGAATAGGTAAATCACGTGGTGTTATAGGAATTTGATCACCTGAGATGTCTTGACTTCTTTAAGGGGGATAGCTTCGGCCCATTTGGAGAAGTAATCTATGATAGCCAAGATAAATCGATGGCCTTTGATGGATGGTAGGCTGATTGGCCCAATGATGTCCATCCCCCAGGCTTCAAATGGCCATGAGGCAGTGGTTAGATGCAGTTCTTCCATAGGTTGATGTAGGAAGTCGGCGTGGATTTGACATGCGTGACAATGTTTGGCATATGACATCATGTCTGCTATCATTGTCGGCCAGTAGTAGCCTAAACAGCAGATTTGGTCCTGAAGTTTAGGACCTGGTTTATGAGCTCTACATATACCATCATGAGTTTCCTTTAATGTTTCTCGCGCTTCGTTCAGTGATAAACATCAAAGCAAAACACTATCGAAGGATCATCAGTACAGAGTCTTTGTGGCAGAATCATAGAAAAAGCGCGGAGCTCTTCTTTGACTGGAGACTGCCTACTTTGGGTCCTCTGGTAGAATTCTGTGCAGAACGTAATCGATGATTGGGAACCACCAATCATTGCTTTCAAGGTGAGTAGTCATGACTTGCACTCTTTTGGCTTCAAGGATATGCTTCGGTGAGCATAGTTGGTGGTTAGCCACTGTGATGCACCTAATGTTCTTAGGTGGTAAAGCTAGTGTGACTGCAATAGAAACTAAAGCATCTGCATGGGTATTCCCAAGACGAGTTACGTAGCTGATGTTGAAGCCTTCGAAGGATTGTGTGAGCTTCACTGCTACTTCGTGATAGGGTATCAGGTCATTATGACGGACCTCGTATTCCCCTTTAAATTTATTTATAACCAATTTGGAATCGCCGCGGGCTTCGAGATATTTGACGCCCATGTCTTGAGCGATCTAGAGGCTAATTATAAGAGCATTGTACTTAGCTACATTGTTAGAGCATGGCTCGGTTAATGAGTAAGCCCGAGGGAGGACGTGTCCATAGGGGTCGATTAGCACTACCCCCACTCCTGCAGTGATTACTCCCTTGTGGTCACATCTTGATGTGCCATCGAAATATAGTTACCATATTTGGTGCTCTGAGACAACGTTTGACTCAAAAACTTTGTCTGCGATGTCCTCGTAGAGTTTAGAAAATTCTAGAATAGGATGTTCTGCCAGAAAGTTAGCAATCGCTTGGCCTTTGACTGCTTTCTGTGGTATGAACATCATGTCATATTGTGAGATCAGCATCGCCCATTTTGCTAGCCTGCAATTTAATGATCTGGGCTTTGTCATAAGTATCCACAGAGGGTTAACTCTTGTAAAGACATGAATAGATTGACCGGTGAGGTAGTGTCGCATCTTCTGAATTGCGAAGACTAAATCCAAACACTCTTTTTCGACTGGATTGTACCAATGTTCAGTGCCTATCTTTGTGCGATTGAGGTAGTAAATGGCTTGCTCGTGGCCATCATCATTCTTTTGAGCAAGAATCGCTCCCAAAGAATGATCCATTGCTCTGACATAAGTCAGGAATGGTTTGTCTGAATTTGGTGCGACTAAGACCGGTGGCTTTGTGAGATATGACTTGACCTCATTAAAAGCTTCTTGGCATGCGTCATCCTAAATGGATGAGACACCTTTCTTCATAAGTCTTTGAAATGGCGGACATTTTCCAGACAAATTAGCAATAAACCTTCGAATGTAAGCTAACTGTCCTTGTAAGCCTCTGAGTTCTTTGAGATTTCTCAGAGGTGACATTCCTTAGATAGCTTTTACTTTTTCGGGGTCGACATGTATTCCTTTGGATGTGACAGTAAACCCAAGGAATTTTCCTGATGATACCCCCAGAAAGGATTTAGTAGGATTCATCTTGAGCTGATGTTTACGCCCGATTTCGAACACTGTTCTCAAGTCATTTATATGATCTTGCCAATGACGACTTTTGATCGTGAGGTCATCAACATAGCACTCGACCGTCTTGCCTAAATGTCGACAGAAGATCATGTTCATTGCACGCTGATTAGTAGCCCTAACATTTTTCAAACTGAAGGGCATCACCATGTAACAGAATACTCCTAGAGGTGTTCTGAAGGCCGTGTGCTTTTGATCGTCTAGATACATTTTGATCTGATTGTATCTAGAGAATCTGTCCATGAAGGACATTCTCTCGAACCCGCATGTGTTATCGACCATGACATGCATAATGGGGAGAGGAAGTTCATCTTTTGGACAGGTGAGGTTAAGATCTCAGAAGTCAATGCAGATTCGATACTTTCTAGTCTTCTTCATTACTACCACAATGTTGGCTAACCAATCAGGATGTTGTTCTTCACGGATGAATCTACATTCAATGAGTTTACGGATTTCCTTTTTGATTTGCTCCATCAACCCAGGATGGAAACGTCGTTGCCGTTGTTTGACAGATTTATGTTGGGATTGATGTTGAGGCGATGTGCAGCTACATTAGGGTCTAGGCCCGGCATGTCCTCATAGTTCCAGGCGGAGACATCAATGTACTCTTGTAGGAGAACTATGAGTTCTTCCTTCTCATCAGATGATAAACTTTCGTTGATGAAGACAGGCTTAGGATGGGTATTGCTACCAATGTTAACTGGAATCACTTTATCTTCGGTAGGTGGTTCCCTGGCTTCAAAGTGTGATTCCCATTGCTTTTCAAGCTACCTTGACCATTGATCACCCTCAATATTTTCAAATACTTCAGACTCATCAAGATCACTGGTTCAATCATAGGAAACCATATTGGCCATGAATAGGGCACTAATACTGACATCAGAGTCCCAATCAGATGTATCTAAAGAACTTGAGTTGCCGGAAGTTTGCCCATTATGTGATTCGGCTTTCGGGAAAATGTAACCAAGTCCACATTTAGTTCGATTGTAATAATCGAGTATTTCACCTTTTAGTGAAAAGGGGATCAAAGGGACACGTAGTTCCCTATTGAAATTCAACCATTACTTTGCGGTAAGGTCATTTCCCATCTTTGCCATAATCTGTTAAGAATGCTAGCTATATCGAGTAAATTCTGGCTCTTTCTCAGCTTCTTCATCAGAATTTAATTGCAATCGAGCCTCAACTTTTCTAAAGATGATCGAATTCTGGATGTTCTACTTAGGCTGTACTATAAGGATAGCATCCTTTGAATTATCCAATTGCTTGTAGGTAAGATGTGATTCATGTATTGGCATATGTAGTGTTGGTTCAGATGTTAGCTTAGCCACCAAAGTTTCGACTCTTGAGTTTTCAGACTCAGAGTCTAAAGAATAGTCGTAAGTAAACTGTTCTTCATTAAAGATCCAAACGCCTTGATTTTCGACGGATTGGTTGAAACAAAGGTCATCCATAGTAATTACAAGTTGATCTATCTTCCAGATTGAATCATCAATGGGATCTAGCTCAACATCTACCTCATTGCCACTATCATTGTCTTCGGGGAGGGCAATCTCAATTGTTTGATTTTCATCATACAAGAGAGAGTCAGTGAAGTAATTCTCCACTCCTTTAAAAGGATATTTTTTAGCATCAACCCTCTGTTGGACACTCTGTTTATCAATGTATTTAAAGTATTGATGAAGAGTTGAGGGGATGATCATGTTAGAGTGGATCTAAGGTCGTCCGAGCAGAAGATTGTAGAACGTTTCAACATCGATGACGTAGCAGGTCACTTCTGTCTTCAAATCCCCTAGTTGATAATTGATTCGAATTTTTCTAAGGGAGCGGCTATTGTTGGAGTTGAAGCCAAGGATAGTGGCGTTGGTCCTTGATAACTTATGGGAGAGAATCCCTAAAAAGCTCAAAAGCCTCTCCGGGATAATGCTCACTGTAGAGCCAAGATCGATATGGATCCTTTTGACCTTTGTTGACCCTATATACCCAGTATAGTAAAGGGGTCGATTGTGATGATGGTCCTTAACAAGCATATCTTCCGAGGTAAAGGTGATTCATAGTGTTTACTTTTGGCATTGATAGCATTGTTCGGGACCTTCATTGTGGGGAAGTTCAGTTATGTGAGCGAGGAATGCTTCATTATCATCTAGGGCTTCCCTCAAAGCTTCCCTCGAATCCTTTGATAAACATAAAAGTTCATGCAAATAGATGCGAGCTGAGATGTTGGAGAGCTAGGCGATGATGTCGTATTTGAACAGGGCCTTAGGATTAGTCAGAGGACACTGCAAGGCCCTGTCGAATCGAGCCTCCTTTTGTTTTGCAGGTTCAGGCTGCTTAGATGTTCCTAGTTGGTTGTAATCACTTAGGTAATCCTTGCCAGATCTTGTCCCAGTTAAAGCCACTTTCTCTCCTTCTGAGTTAGTGAGTGAGGTGGCGTGCATGGATTCTTCTTCCATGATCGCGGAGATGGTATGGCAAGCCTTCATTTTAGGGTTGGACTTTGGGCGAGTCCAATCTTCATCTTGAACGAGATCCAGATGTACCCACATGATTTCCCCCTTTTTGGTGGTGAGAGGGATCAAGCCTTGGTCTTGTCAGTTCGAGCAATCGTGGTTGATTATCGCCATCCTTGTAGTGGGAAGAGGGACAATGCCATTTTGAGCTTAGGTTTCTGGTATAGAACCAAATTGAAAGGTCACCATGTTTGCAACGACTTTCTTCTGCTCGGGCTTGAGCTTAAGAATTCCAGATTCGACGAGTGTCTGAATTTTATCCTTGAAGATATAATAATTCTTCGTCAGATGTCCCACCATTCTATAGTAGAGACAATAATTGGGATCGCTAGTCTTTTCAATCTCTTCGAGGCGTCGAGCTTCCGGGAGCTTTAGACGGTTCTCTTTGTTGAGAACATGGAAAATAGTGATTGTATGTTCGTCTTTGAACGAATAATTGCACTGGAAATTTTTCTTTGACTCTTTGCGAGCCGTTGTTTGAATTATGGACCTCTACTATGAAAATCTCCTTGAGTTTTGGTTGTGATGTCTGCACTTGCTTACCCTTGCTACCTTTGAAATTGGAGCGGGGCTCAAACTTGTTAAAACGTTCTGATGACTTTTCAGCTATCTCAGCTTGTTTCGTCAAGTCTTTCCAGGTATGGGTAGTAACTGTGCCCATGTGAGCTTCAACTTTTGCTAGAAAGTTATGCCGGCAAGTTTGTAACAACATTGGTAGGGGCATATCTCAACATCATAATGTTAAGTTGCGGTATCGTTCGATGTATTCTCGAACTATCTCATTCCCGCTTTGTTTCTCAGAAAGGAGTTTGGCCATGGTGACATCAGATGGTTCTTCATGAAACTGTGAAAGGAACTTGGATTCTAAATCTACCCAGGATCTGATTGATCCTTTAGGCAGGTTCTAGAACAAATCAAAGGCTACCCCCTGAAGAGTATCAATAAAGAGACATGCTTGCAGGCATCAAAAATTGCTGAGCAACCCTAAGTGTGACTTAATCGTAAGAAGGTCAAAGAACGAAGCCATCGAGTTCTAAGGAATCCAACCACAACGGCAAAATCAGTGCCCAAAGCACCTTGTTGTGCCACGCCACTGGCGCGGCACCTCGTTGTGCCACGCCACTGGCGCGGCATCTTTACATGCCGTGCTCAGTATGAGATATTAACCATGCCTGAAACGTGCTCTTAAAGGGTCCCATTAATGTTTGTGGAGCCCGTTTAACTTTTTCAAATGGAAACAGATGTTTAGTCACGTTAGTGGGCGGTTACACACTGGGAATAAGCCCACTAAGTGTGAAATGAGGGCATTTAATCGTGCCTAAAAAGGAGGAATAACGGTTACATTGGTGCGCGGCAGTGTTGAGCGAGACAGCCACTGATGTCGCGCCAACGGCGCGACAGTTCTATGCACGACCCGACGAAGTGTCGCGCCCACTACACACGTAACCCACGTTCTTTTCAGCAGTTTTTCCTCCTGAAGACTATAAATACCCCCCTACACCCACTAGGGAGGGGGGATCGAGATTCTGGAGGTCAAAAGAGCTCAGAGCTAGAGCTTGGTGGAAAGAAAAGAAGATTAAAAACTTCAAGAGATCAAGAACTTCATCCACGTGGAGATTCCTCGAGTTTAAGCTTAGCCCTATTCTTGGGAAGAGAAGATATCTTACTTAACTAAGATATTTGCTTAAGTTCTTGTTTTCTTCGCGGAGCATCAACACTACGTCGTCAATCCAACATTCGTTGTTCGGTGGTCCACGGATTATGCATCCACGGCACAGGCAAACAACCCATAAAAGCAAGAGCTCGCTACATAGCAGTTTCTGTTCGAGTTTCTTTTATACGAGAGTGTGACTATTTTCTTTGTATTCGAGAGATATACACGTGTAATCTTTCACTTGTAACTATTTTGAAATGTTTTGAAATGGAAACAACAAAGAAAATCACTTTCGGTGGAAACACGATGGCGACCACAGTGGGAGCCAATGGTCTCAACATTGAGACTATTGTGTCGTAGCCTAGCAACGACCAAGCCGACCTCATGATCGATGGGCTGGATTATGTCTTCGACCAAGCCAAATTTGAAGAATATCTCTCCTCTTCTTCATCGAAATCTTCCTCACCCCGCAAGCATCGGAGGATCTCATCTTCGAGGAGGGAGGTCTGTTCTGTCGAGTCTCGTTCACATACGACGGAGGCGGTTTCTCCTCGCTACAACACCCCGACAAACTGCAAGGCCAGAAGCTCTACTCACGATGACTCTGTTCAGAATAAGGAGTCATCTTACAAGATCTCTACTGCTCTGACGAAGAGGGCTCGTCAGAGGCAGCGTCAGAAATTAGCCAGCCAACTTGCAAAGGCTATGGAGTCAACGGATGGAGTTCACCATTACACGAATTCACATGACCAAAGGTATCGACAATCTGCTGCGCCTCAGTCTCAGTCCATCAGCACTCCAACCAATGAAGAATGGGTTCTCGTTAAAAGGACTCGTTTGACAAAGAAGGAACGCGCCCAAAAGCGTCGCGCACGTGCTGCTCGTGCACGTGCCGTTGTCCTCAAGGCGCAAGAATTGAAATCAGCCAAAGGATCAACTCGAAGCCACGAGACTTGGATTCCAAAGTCTCTACAAGATCCAAGACAGAAATAAGTTCAAGGCCTCGTTTTCAGCCAAGGCAATCACAACTGTCGCGGCCAAAGCCTAGACAGTCACAACTGTCGCAGCCAAAGCCGAGACAGTCACAACTGTCGTGGCTGAAGCCGAGACACTCACAACTGTCTTGGCCAAGGGGGTTCTCCTCCGCCTTTGCTACATGTTTCTCCTGCTAAACCCTCAACTTCGATGTTAAATCGCCTCTGTCCACAGTCAAAGAACCAAGGCAAAGCACCAGTGAAGGAGCGTTTGGGGCAGCCAACTGGGGGTCGTGCCCAGAATACAAATAACGCTCCTATTGAGTCTCGTTTGAGCATCCCTCTAGGGGTCCGCGAGTCTACAGATGGAAAGCATGTAATTCGCAAGGCCATTGCAGATAATCATACAATGGTGATCCATGCAACGATGACTCCAGTTGACAAACATTTGAAGGAGTCTCCTCATCAACATCCTCAAAAGAAGACGTGTTTCTCAAGTAGAGATAACGTTATACTTGGGAGTGGAAGTACTTTCTATAGTGAGCCACGTCAACAAAGAACATGGCATTCTAATCGATCATACCGCCAGACTGGGGGTGGCGACACATGAAAGAGGACGGTTGATGAAATAGATTGTTCCTACACATGTGCCCAGTTAATTAAAACATTATTGTCAAGATGTCATTGCTCCAAAACAGAAACTCTTCCACAAAGAGCTTCAGTATTTGAGACACTTTCTCTGCCAAAAATGGAAGAGTCAAAGCAAAAGCCAAGATGCTTCCGAAGAAGGAGATCTGCTATCCAACAAGACGAATTTCCCGAAGTTACTATTAATATGGTAAATAAAGGAAAGGGGACAGCTATGACAGATTCTGATCCTGACTTTACTCCTGAAGGAAAAGTCAGTGCTCCAATTTCATATAGAATGTCTCGATTACAATTACAGGCTACGAGACGCAGAGACTATAGAAGGATGCACGAAGGAGATCCATCTGAAGATGAAGTTTCTGACACTTATTCAGCGATAGCATCCGATGATACGGCGTCAAGTGTGGGTCACCCTAGAGAGGCATACACCATTACTCCTGAAACGCTAGCTCAAATGCTGCAAGAAGCCTTAGCCAAACAAAGAGAAGAGCTTAAGGCTGAAATGAAGACGGAGATGGAGTTAGCTATGCAACAGATGAGGGAGTTGCAAAATCAGAAGGCTGCACAAGCTGGGTCAAGTCAACAAGGCGGACCTAGTCATCACCACGTTACTCATGATTTAGAAGAGAGTGACACGGAAGTGGATGAAACTATCATCATTGATTCACTTCCAAAGAAGGCTACATCAGGCATTCAAAGTGGAGATGACCTTACCCGTCCTGCTGATAATAATCTCAAACAAGCTGAAGGTGAAAGTGGAAGAATGAAAGAGCTTGAAGGCAAAATCAATGCTCTAATATCCGCTCAAGAAGTTAAGAAGACCGGAATTCCCTGTCCATATCCAAGGGAATGAGATTTAATTCCGTATCCACCGAAATTTAGCTTGATTAACTTCACGCCCTTTGATGGAAGGCGTTCGCCTACCCAACATTTAATTTACTTCAAGTCTCATTTGGGTGTTATCTCGGGGAACGAGCCTTTGATGGTTCAGTCATTCGTAGGTACCCTTCGCGGGGCTACCTTCAATTGGTATTGAAGACTCAAGGCTAGAAGTATTAACTCTTGGAATGACATGGAGAATTTCTTTCTCAACAACTTCTTCGACGATGACACAGAAGTCTCGATTGGAACCCTCCTAGACCAGAAGCAGAAAGACAATGAGTCAATTGACGCTTTCGTTAAACGTTTCCGCAACAAAGCTATGAACTGCAGGGATCCAGTTAAAGAAGAGTTCATACTACAAACATGTCACAACAATCTTTCTTTGGATCTGTTAGAAGCCATGGGAGTTGTAGCATCAACCACGTGGAAAGATTTGAAGCTTCAAGGAGAACAAGCTGAGAGATTCCTCAAGCGAAAGAAGATTGAAAGAGGGCAACGAACAACAGGTTCTTCAAAATCAAATTTTGTACCTCGCGGTAAAGCAAAGGCACAAACTTCCGCTGTTGACGCTAATCAAACATTTCAGCAACAACGTCAACAATCATCACAACCGCCACAGCCACAATTGAGGTTTCAACAAAAATCTCAGGAAGGGCAGAAGACTCCGGATTCGAGATTCGACAGAACTTATACTTTCAAAGAAGAAGAAGTTCCAGTCATCTTTAAGTATCTTCTAGACAATAACAAGATCAAGCTGCCTCCAATTACAAATCAAGAGGAAGCTAGTAAGACTTCGGACCCGAAATACTGTGCGTACCATAGAAGGGTTCATCATCCAACCAAGAATTGTTTCGTCCTTAAAGACAAGATTCAAGCTTTAATCGACGCTGGTATCATCACAGCGAAGAAGGAAAAGAAGGTCGGATCGAACATGGTGGCTATCAATTTCGGGTCCATGCCGCCAATGATGTATAAACAGAAGATCACCCCACAGGTGGAAGTCAGAACAATTAATGATGACCCACACGACCAGCGTCGAAAAGGGTTAATTTCATATACTGCCCCTAATGGTGAAATACTCTGGGTTCATCCTGATCTTCTTCAAGATGAACAATGGGCTAGATCCACCTCAGCATTAAAATCTAGGTGAAAAACTAAGCCATGCAACCATATATCGGCAGCTCTAAAAGAAGGTGATGAGAAAGTACCAATTCTTTCGTCATTTGAAAATGAGCAAGAGGTTCTTGCAGTTGAAGAGGAACTAGTTTTTGCTACTAGAAGTGGGCACGAATACAAGTATAAATACCCTGCAGATGCTAATCCTGATGCTAAAACGCTAACAGAGCTGGGGGTGACGATAACTCCTCCTACACGAGTTGAGAAATTACAACAGCAGCAAATCAATAAAGAAGAGCCTGCTAAAGTGAAAGGAAAACAGCTTCAACAGGGACAAATTCTGAAGCAGTCTCGGTTCAATCATCCGATTGGAAGAGATAAACCGGGATGTTCAAGTAATCAATATCGCTTTGATGTTATGGCCCAGTTAGCCAATATTCCGACAAGGATTACTCTTTATGAGTTGTTGCGGCTCTCGAAAGAAACTAAGGAAGCTTTACAGGAAGCCTTAGCCGACTCAGAAGCTTTCATCACGCAAATTGAGCAAGTCCCTGAAAAGTTGGAACATTGCAACCTGGCGGCTAAATCTTTTCCTTACATAACATTCACCCGAGATGATATGCAAGTGAGGAATTCGAAACATGACCGGCCTTTGTATTTTATAGGATATATTGGCTCAACTACTATCAACCGAATTCAAGTTGACCCAGGATCTGCAGTCAGTATTATGCCACTTCGAGTGATGTATCAC
>JBAKGM010000279.1:16333359-16355195 GCA_037177215.1 Asparagus racemosus | reverse complement strand
AACCCCCCTTCAACCCCCCCCCCCCCCCCCCCCCCCCAAAAAAAACAACAAAAAACATTTTGATTTTGTTCACCTAATTTCCATAACGGCATTAGCCCAAATTTTGCGTTCCCAACAGAGAATATCACATAAACACTATAAAGTAGTCATTGGGGCTCAAGTGGTAAAATCAAAACAGGTTTGGGGGTTTGCTGGAATTCCCAAACTTACTGGGGGTTTACTGAGAATTTTAAACTTTTCGGGCATAAATACCAAGGGTCAAACTTATTGAGGGTTTAGTGAAATTTTACCTAAGATATTAATTTGTGTTGTGCCTTTTCTCAACCCTCCTATTATTTTCAGACTGCCTTCTCATTGTTTCCTCAATATAGTTTGATGGTATCATATCTTCCTATTTAAACTGAAGATTCAAAACCGCCATTATCGAACCCCCAGATTCTTCTTGTAGTTTCAAAAGTCTCTCAACTATGAGATGCACACTAAAATAACAGGATATTCCTCAGCCAATTAGCCTAATTTTATCAAACAGGTTGTGACAAAAAAAATCATATCTTTAGGAAGTAATTTAACATCCAAAGCCAAACGAGGAGGAAATAGAACCTTTTCCCATCCAGAAAAAGAATGACAAGATTTCTAAATTTCCTCAAGTAACCTTACTACAAAATTTACCCCAAGAAATTATTTCAGCCACCAAAAAATCCAAGGTCCCAAGCTTCTGTATATCCAAGTCCCAACAAAATTTAAGCTTTAGACAAACCAATTTAAAATCAACTGCTTTAGAAACCAACTAAACAAGCTAATTGATACTCTGCTTTCATAAATTGTAGCAAAAAACATCATTAAATCACACAAACCCATGTGAAAAAATAAAACATCTGAAACCAAATTAATCAATGCACCTGGCATCAAAATCTCTTAAAAAACAGTAATCTTTTTTACCTTCACTGGTTCTTCCATCGATTGTGGGAATTGAGCGTTGAAGAGAGGTGCTATTAGAAGCAATGGGAGAGTGAGATGTCAAATTCGTTCGATTTAGGCGAGACTGACGATTTTGGACTTGGCGGTAGAAACAAGAACCAAAAAGCCATCACTTTCTTCCATTTTTCGTTTATTTTTTTTATTTAATTTTTTATCTACTATTTTGAATCTCTTTCTTTTTCTCTTTTTTTTTTTTTTTTTTTTTTTTTTGGGAGGGAAGAAAAAAAGGTTAAGGACGGCCACCAACGAATGTTTCTTGTATACTTAAGAAGGCATATTTTGTTTGTGTGCGAATGTTCGGGAAAGAAGAAGCGTTTTAAATGAGAAGCATTTTAAAATTACACTTAAATACGTTGTAATTATTGACCAAGGACCAAAGTTGCACATAAATACAGTAGGGCCTGTCTAGTACGGGGTTAAAGACAAAGGGGTTAAACTATATGATAATTTTTAGGGTTAATTTTAGAAAAACCCCGTCAACTATTTGTTTGTCTCACAAAACTCCTCTCGGCTATTTTATTTTTAGAAAACCCCCTTAAATTTTAGGGTGTTGTAGATAACCCTCCTCAACTTTTAAAATATGACTAAACACCCCTTAACTATGGGGTGTATCACAAAACCCCCTTTATCTTTCTATTTTTTTTCAAATAACCCCCCTAATGTTATTAATTTGAAATATGAAATGACTAAAATACCCTTGCTAGAAAAACATTTCATGTAAGTTTTAAAACTCAACCCAATCAAAATATTAGATTTCTGTTTGATGAGTTTTGAAGAGGAAACTAATCTTCAAAAAAATTTAAAGTTTCAATTGTTTCAAGCATTATAAGCATGGTTAAGTAGAAAATAAATGAAGTTTAATGTTTTAAAAAAGAAAGAAAAATTAGATTTGTACGTAAACCTAACAATGAAGATAGAGGAATAAGAAGAGGGGGGAATAAAATGAAAGTTATTTTTAACCAAAAAAATTCAAAAAGGAACAATATAGTAAAAAAAAATTTAATGTCTTAGAGATAGTATGATCATTTTAAATTATTTGTTTAGTATGGTCATTTAAATCATTTGTTGCTTTAGATTTAAATTAAATTAGTTTAGGGTGTTAGTGAGAAAAATTGAGGGGGATAAATAATATTTTGAAAGCTGAGGGGGTTATGTACAAGAACTTCATAATTGAGGGGGGTTTTCTAGAGTTAAAATATTAGATGGGGGTTTTCCAGGACGACCCCCATAGTTGAGGGGTGCTTTGTAAAATTAACCCTAATTTTTGTTTATTTATTTTATCACAAACTATATGGTAATTATTATCCTAAAAAAGTCAGTAGGAGAAACATTCTTTTGTTTGATATAACCTATCAAACAGAATAAAATTTAGACTCAAATGGATCTTTTCTACTCTCAAATAAAAATTAAAAAAATTCTTAAAACTTGCAAACATCCACCTTGAAAAATGACACAATTATAAAAAATCCACCGCACAATTCAAAATTACAAAAAGATATTCAAAGGTACAAAAAGCCTCCTGCAAAAAATAGAAAATTACAAACAATTCCTAGACAATTCTAAAACTACAAAAAATACCCTTAAAATTTTAAAATTTATAGAAACAGCCTAAAAACTCAAACTTACAATAACACCCTAAACAATTCAAAGCATGCAAACTATCACCTAAACGTTTTTTGAGATTAGCAAAAAACACCGTAAAATTTTGAAAATTGCAAAAACACCCTAGAAAATTCAAACTATACAGAAAAACCCTTAAAATTTCAAACCTAACAGTATACTAAAAAGTATAGGTATTAAAAAAACCCCTCAAAGTTGTGGAATTTGCAGAAAACACCCACAAAGTTTGAGAATTGAAAAATTACACTAAAAATTATCATTTTACAAAATACATCTTGACATTTTTAAACCCACAAAAAATAGATTGAAAATTTAGGAGTTTCAAAAAACCCTCTCAAAATTTTAGAATTTGTAGAAAACATCCTCAAAGTTTTGAGAGTTGTAAAAAATACGATCAAAATTTAAAAAATACATCTTGAAGATTTTAAACCTACCAGAAGTACACTAAAAATTTTGGACTTATAAATAACCCCCTGAAAAATTTAGAACTTGCAAAAATCACCACGCATGCAAAAGCACCTTGAAAACTTTGAAATATAAAAAAACAGGCTAAAAAGATCAAAACTTACAAACATGTGCATTTTTTTCATAAATTTGAAACTTTTGGGAGTGTTTTTTTGTAATTTTCTAAACTTCTGGGTGTTTTTGCAAATTACAAATTTATACATTTTCACTATACTATTAATAGCTTTGAAATTTTCAAAGTGTTTTTTTGTAAATTTTAATTTTTAGGATTTTTTGGTCGTTTTTGAAACTTTTGGGTGCTTTCCGCAAATTCTATATTTTCACATGTTGTTTGTAATTCCTAAATTTTCAGAGTATTGTTTCTAGGTTGGAAATTCTCATGTATTTTTATAAATTTTGAACTTTTTAGGTTGTTTTTTTCTTTTTTTTTTTACAATTTTCAAAACTTCACTGGAAATTTCAAATAGTTTAGGAGGCTATTTATAACTCCTATATCACAGTTTGCAAGTTTGAAATTGGCAGAGTGTTTTTTAAATTTTGAATTTTTGTCATTTTTTTGCAATTTTTGAAATTTGCATGAATGCAAAAGCGCCTTGAAAACTTTGAAATATAAAAAAAAACAGGCTAAAAAGATCAAAACATGTGCTTTTTTCATAAATTTGAAACTTTTGGGAGTATTTTTTTGTAATTTTCTAAACTTCTAGGTGTTTTTGCAAATTACAAATTTTAAAATTGTTCACTATACTATGAATAGCTTGGAAATTTTCAAAGTGTTTTTTTTGTAAATTTTAAATTTTAGGATTTTTGGTCATTTTTAAAACTTTAGGGTGCTTTCCGCAAATTCTATATTTTTCACAGGTTGTTTGTAATTCCTAAATTTTTAGAGTATTGTTTCTAGGTTGGAAATTCTCATGTATTTTTATAAATTTTGAACTTTTTAGGTTGTTTTTTTTCTTTTTCTTTTTCTTTTCTTTTTTTTTTTTTGCATTTTTCAAAACTTCATTAGAAATTTCAAATAGTTTAGGAGGCTGTTTATAACTCCTATATCTTTAACGTACAGTTTGCAAGTTTGAAATTTGCAGAGTGTTTTTTTAATTTTGAATTTTTGTCAGTTTTTTGTAATTTTTGAAACTTTAGGATATTTTCTACAAATTTCTAATTATTTAGGGCTATTTGTAATTCTTAGATTTTCAATGTATTGTTTATACGTTTGAAATGTTCAAGGTATTTTTAGTAAATTTTAATTTTTAAGGTTTCTAAAAAAAATTTAAAACTCTGAGTGTGGTTTTTACAAATTGCAATGTGTAGGAGGCTATTGTATATCCTATATCTTCAATGTACAGTTTGTTGGTTTGAAATTCTCAGAGTGTTTTTTTAATTTTGAATTTTTGTCAGTTTGTTGAAATTTTTAAAACTTTAGGATATTTTTTGCAAATTCCTAATTTTTTAGGGCTGTTTGTAATTCTTAGATTTTCAATGTATTGTTTATACGTTTGAAATTTTCCAGGTATTTTTGGTAATTTTTAATTTTTAATTTTTTTTGAAAATTTTAAAACTTTTGGTGCGTTTTTTACAAATTCTAAATTGTTTAGGGGCTTGGTTGTAATTTCTATTTATTTTGTGTATTGTTTGTTGATTTGAAATTCTCGGTTTTTTAAGAAATTCTAAATTTTTAGCTTTTTTGCGATTTATAAAACTTTTAGGATGTTTTTTTGCAAATTACAAAATTTTTCATGGGCTAGTTTTTAACAGTTTGAAATTTTCAGCGCTATTTGTAGGTTTGAATTTTTTTGAGTGTTCTTTTAAATTTTTTAAAGTGTGTTTTTTGTAGTTTTAGAATTGTTCAAAAGGTTGTTTGCAATTTTCTATTTATAGAGGGATGTTTGTAATTTTGGATTTTAGAGGGCTTTTTGTAAGTTTGAATCTTTTTTGAGGTTTTTTTTTCTTTTTAAATTCCACATGGTTAAATGAAGCCATCCTTGAGATAGAACTTGGATAATCAAACCATCACTTGCACAATTGGCATAACTTATTTGCCAAGATAAAAAAAAAATATTAAGTTATTAGCTCAATGAGACGATAATGGAATAGACTACAATAAGTTATCCACATTCCCAAGACTCTAAGGTTGTCTGCGGTAGTAACTAGATAAATTCATTATACTATTGAACAAAACTCGTAAGCCTAAGCTTCAAACCTCTTGTCTTTTGTTTGCAAATTAAAGAATTTGCATTTATCGGCCGAAGGCATCTTTTCTTTTGTCGATGGCTAAAATTGTTCTCACAAGAGGCCTAAGATAATTTTGAAGGACAAAAAAAAAAAAAAAAAGGAAAAAAAAAAAGACATGGGCACACGTTTAGGCTTTGTTTCAAACAAATAAGTAAAATAGAAAGGGATTGCTAAAAGAAATTTGATAATTGAGCCAATATATGCTAAGGAGTTCGAACGTAGCAAACCATCAAGTATCCTAATAGCAGCAGCATCATGTGGGAACAACTAATACAACTATTAAACGGCAGATAAAAAAATATAGAGAAAAGATTAAAAAAACCCTCCATGTTATCCAAAATTAACGAAGTTTGTGGTGCTCATTCAGATTCATTGAAGAGGCTTCAGAATGAGCTCAAGCATAAATTTTACTGATTGAAACTCCCACTTGTTGCAGGACAAGCCCTCAGAAAACGAAAGCTTTCTACATGCAAAATAGTTACATTAACCTGAAGAAGAAAATTAAAGACCATAACCATTCTCCAATCTAGGGCAGAAGAAGACCGATAAACGCTAACCAGAAACTGCAGCTCAAATGATCCAATTACTTGCTCAGTTGCTAAACAAACTATGTACACTAAACCAGAAAACCAACCTCGCTAATACAGTCATGACCAAAAACACAAATAAACCTGTCCAGGTCATGACCAACATAATACCTTGAACCTCCATTGTTTTTAGCAGTCATTATCTATACATCTACATACATCATGTTCCTCTTAGTTGAGCCCAAGGCCTCCAAATTGTTGCTGCAGTGAGCGAAATCTAGCAGCATCTCTCTTCTTCTGAATCATCTTCATCCTCATCTTCGTCTGCTTGATGATTATCAGCTTGTCATAAACACACCAAGCAAAGCTTAAGAAATGTGGCCAATTATATCCCTCATTATAATATCCCCAGTAGTCCGGGTGATAAGTCACATGATACCAAGCTGATGCCTTAGCATCATCATCATCATCATATGGGTTATCAATATCCCACTTCTCGTTAAACCACCCTCTCGCTTGTTTCCTCAGTGACCTCACTGCCTTGCTTAGAGCCTCTCCATCCTTATACTTGTTGAATGTCTTTGACATCTTCATTATACTTCCACTAAGAATCTCCGCCTCAGTTTTTATTTCATATTGGTCCATTAGACATCCTAACTTGTAGTCATAATCCTCCTTAAAAGTGGAAGCCTTATCAAGATAGTTTCCAAAGCCATTAACCTCCATGTCAGGGTCATATGATTTTCTCGCAATCTCCTTAGTGAATGCCTTTATATGGTTTGAATCGGCTGAGTGGCCTCTGACAGCTCTGAAGAGCTTACCGATAACTCCCTGAGACTCGTATGTCTCTTTGTCGAGCTTTTCCATGAAGTCCGGGTACTCTTTCACAAAAAGCTGGGGTGGGATTTCAGCAGGCACGCCGGTCTTTGGAAAATCAACAGCGATGGAAAATAATTTTGCGAGCTCTATGCATTGCTGACTCTCTGCCTTGAGTGGTTCCTTGTCAGCAAAGACTGTGTGGGCATTCGCGATGATTCCTAAGGTTTCGTTGACGATATAATTGGTGAAGTACTCTTGGACTTCCTGTATCATATTGCCAAAGATATCAAATTCAACAATGTATTAGGATTGTATATTCATCATATTAACAGCAAAAAAATTAAAAAACTAAATGGAAAAACTAGAGTTTACTTTCGTCAGTGCCTTTCAATTTTCTTAAAAATATGAAAAATGATATGAAATAACATATTATAACAGCTCCCTATAATAGAATGAGGAAAAAAGTCTGCTGGATGGCATAATGCATGAACTTCAGGTTAAGTGTGAGTTTGTTTTCATTAGACGACATAATTTATGAACACCAACTGTGTTTGTTTTATTTTTCTTTAATTGGGTGACATCTTAGTAAATTGTAGTATGAACAATGATTTAATAGAACAGATGGGGGTAGAGATTCTCCAGTTCAACTCACGCCCCAGTACCATCTTCAATAGAAGAGCTGACATGACTCACTCGAGTGTTTCTGTTTAGAGAAATGGACCCACAGCACTTGAATGTGGAGCAACTGTAGACTGGAGGATTAACCTTTGTTCTACTAGCTTTGTGGATACTAGAAAGTCGGTTCTTTAAGCCCAACAGAGGACCATAAAGACATCCAAGGTTGCCGCTCACTGGAAACCGACACATAAAACCAGGAAATTGTTTTTAGGAAGGAGGTTGGTTTATGCTGGTGTCGTAATAAAATGGGTTTGCATGCAAAAATATGAAATCACCTATATTGCGCGGGTACTTCCATCATAAGGCCGTACCCATATCCAATTCAGAACTATGATTTTAATGGGTCGTTTGGATATCTAGTTTTTAAAAAAAGCAGTTTTCCAATTTACTATCCACATGATAAAATAAAAATAAAAATGTTATAGGAATTTTGATTCTCACAAGATGTGAATGGAAAAACAATATGAACTTATGTGAAATTATTAATCCACATACACACACTCACGCACACATGTAGCCGTGTCCTTGTACCCTATCTTTTACAAATTTGTTGTGTCCCGTACCCGACCCATGCACCATAGCAAATCACATACTTGGAACTCCATACTTCCATCTGCTTTGTTTGGAAATAACAGGAAAAATGCTCTACAGATAGAAATCAAATTGACAAGCGCAGCATCAATGTAAATGAGAAAGATGGCAAGCGAAGCGAAGTATGAGGAATAAATATGCAACCCATTGTATGGTTCCTACCTAAGAAATGAATAATAAGAGAAAGGATAAGTTCATGAGTTATTTTAGTATGCCATGGTTCCCCAAAAGTACTACAGTATGTAGCAAACTTAAATTGAGCTATATTTAACCTAAGAACTTCCTTAAGAACATTTATTTCTTGCATCTTCCTGTTACAAAGAAAATCGAGTCACCAAAAGTTAACAATATACATTAGTGTGAGGATTACTCAGTTTTCCTGCAACCTCAAAATAGATGCCAAATTTAAAGAAAAAATGTTGCTGCCCTGACATTTACTAGCCTTGGATGTGAGTTTCAAAGAGGTAAAAAGTCTAAACTAGGAGATCACTGTGTACTAGGCTATGTTGCACAGATATGAACTTTCTGACATGACACAACACGACACATGGAAAATTCTGACAACCAAACACAACATGCATGTTCAATTGAAGATTGTGTGCGATAGGAAGGTGTGAAAGATTTGTCTAGTACATTATATTGCACTTGGTTTGTGTAATAGGAGGTGCGGAAGATTTGTAATGTGCATGTAATAATTATTCCTCCAGAAGGGATACACTAGGAGGTTGATTAAGAGAGAACTTGTGAATAGTTTCCCGGAGATTATACTGTATTGTGTCTTCTTTAACTCTGTGGATGGCAGATTGGTGGATGTGTGTATGGCTATGGGTGTGTGGATGTGGGGGTATGATATGTCATGCATGGGTGGATATGTAGGTTACATTTGTAGGTTTTATGCGGCTTAGAGCGTGTAGGTGTGTTATGGTGTATATGTGCTATCTGCTTGTCGGTCGTTATCATGTGGGTGTCTGGTTACTGTGTTTAGCATGCTTGCATTATTAAGTTTGCATGCATGGGGTGCATGTATGTGCGTGCTAACCATCTACCTATACGTATTTTATTGGTTTCCACAGGAATGAGTTTTTCTATGGAGGAGAGGGAGTTATGGCATGGGTGCATGCACATGGTAATGCATGCACAAGCATGAATTCCTGGTTGTGTGTTAGTTTGTGAGTGCTGCCCCCGAGCAAAGTACTGGGGGTGGGGGCAAGGTTTTAAATATCGGTTATCGGAAATATACCGGATGGCCAAAATTCATATTGGATTGCAGTTATCAGGGATAAGTAGTAAAAATCAGAGTGTCATATCAGATAGTGAGCATATATAATATAATGTTCTAAAATGTAATTTAAGCACATTTAATGAAATGTGAGCATACCAAAACGCCTTCGAGAGAGGACTCAGGGTGATCGAGCAATTGAATTTGGATAGAGAACGAAGGAGGTGGAGAGAAATTAGGGCTAGCTGCTCTAAATGCTATAGGAAACAGTAAGTGGTGGTTTGATTTTATTTAGCGGGTATCGGGTTCTGGTCTGGAAAATAAAGGTTTTGAGATCCAAACCCCCCAAAAGTTGGGATTTTTGTTTAACAAAATCAGCTAATAAAAAGCAGCCGATTAATCAGATTTTCACCTATAATCAGAGGAAATCGGTGAAAAACGATAACCTATTTAATTTTCTAGAAATCAAATCGACAGTGGTCAAAACCCTATATATCGGTGATATATCGATAAAATCAATCGATTTTTAAAACACTGGTGGGAGAGGGGAGGTGAGAATGTGAGGTGAGAATGTGATTGCTTGTTTTGGTGTTTCGGGTGGGTGTAAGTGGTTCTATATTATAACTATTGGATCAAATTTCTGATTAGTAGGAGATGATAGGCAAAGGATGGACAAACCGAGAAAATCTGGATTACTGCCTGGGAGGTTTAAATTGGCATAAAAAATTAGAAGTTCTGAAAATAAACAATTGCAAGTCCCAAAAGATGGGTGGATGATTCATTAGAGGATATTCTTTCTGGTTTATCATAACAAGTGTCAAGCCAAGAGAAAATTGACAAGAATTTCCAAAAATGAAAGTGAACACATTTTCGTATTTCCTGCCACTTATGTGCTTATTGTTTTGTAGTTCTCATTAGTAAAGAGAATAGTTTAACACAACAGAGTCCCTCAAGTATCCCCAGACAATCCAAAATTATAAAGACAACAGGTCAGATTGAGGGATAGAATCCCTACTCTTGACATCAGAGGATTTTTTTTAATACAAGCTAGAAGATAAATTTAGTTATTTGGGGAAATAGATTAAAAAAGTATGGGCCTCAGTGATTTATGTTGGAGAACAAATGCAGACGGACTAGTAAGTAATTATGAAGGATGAGGGAGAATGGAGAGATTGCTCAGGTATCATTTGACTTAGGTATTTCCTCGAGGTCCAAAGATGGAAAGGAGTCCAAAGATGGAAAGGACGCAGACTTTTCAAGTCAATAAAAACAACAATACAACTACTATCCCCCAATTTTAGGAGTCGGCAAACATGAATGCTTTCGGTTAGTTCAGCTCTTTTAAGATCCATCTTGAAAGTCAAATTAACAACTACCAGTCTTTTAACTGCCTTTTTCAAATTTGTTTTAAGCCTACATACAGTCCTTGTCCATTAGACTAGATCCTATTACTCCTTGCTGATGACAGTCAATTCTTCTTCATTCATAAGAGTTTCAAATGAAACTGAGATCTTGAGATATATGAATCCAACAACTCCTCTAACATTTAATCATTCTCCAATAGCAAACTTCTTTTTCAAATGCAATTGTCCTAAACTACTTGTTAACATACTTTAAATGGTTGGGAAGAACTTAGAGCTCCGGATCCAAGAGATTTCACATAAGGGCTATTTCTGGGGGGTGGGGGGGTGGGGTGGGGACTTACATCCTGAGCTTTTGTGGGGAATTTATAAGTTTAAGTAGACGGGTTAGTTCCAGAGCTGCTTATAGCGCTGGACAGATGAATATGCAGGCACCACTATGTTCTCTGGGATATTCAGATGGACCATGATGTTGAAGCTACTATCTCCATACTAAGGTTCAGATAGACCCTGTTATTTGACAGGGGAAGCCATTATATTTCATACTTCTATCATTCTAATGAAGCATTTTTGGGTTTAACTTACACAATAAGCTATAGGTAACATCAGTCGCCGTTTCCAAAAGTTTGCCTTAAAATTATCTGATCACAGATAAATTATCCCATCACAGATAATTTCATCTTCTGTAGAGGACAATACTGTTATGGACAGAGCAATAAACAGAGGCCTTGAAAAACAAAGATAAATAGAAGACTAGAATCACATCATAGTAACAGATAACACAATTTACATTGTTTGGCACAATGTCCCACATCCACCAGCAGTGTTAGAAGACGTTTTCACTAAGAGCAGTAAAAAATCAAAAAACAATAAAGGCCTTGCTAACTACCTACCTATTAACTAGCTACCTGTATACTTTCCTTAGATTAAATTTCCTTAAATTTAAAAACATAATAAATGTTAGTCACTAGGTTAATTAAGAGCTATTATATTTTTAGTCAGAGCAAGTTGATTCTAATCTTAAAAGGTGATTGGAGTTAATAATAGGAAAAAAGAATAATAACATAAATAATTGTTTGCCTTTTACGCAAGTTTTGCAAATACAAAATTAATCTATATTAGGAAGTACATTTATTAAGTTTTAACTTAAATTTTTCAGAAATAATGATAAAGTCATCTTGCGTGTAAGAATGTACCTAAATGAATAACAAAGTAAAATCAACGTGTATAAGTTAACAAGTATAGTTTCAGTTATGATCTAATTCTAGTCAAATTTTACTGAGTAAATGGTTTTTCGTATAGCTAAATGAAGTACCAACTTCATAGTTAATGTTTGGCTGTAACTAGTGGCGTGATGATTGAGCAATATGAATTCCATGGAGATGGAGGGCCCTTGGTTTGCCTGAATCACTGAGCTATACTCAACAGAAGGGGGAAATTATTGGGAATTCATATGTGAGTATAGTCCCACATTGGATAGGTTTAGATTATGATGATAAATTGGACAAGTACGAAATATAAAGTGATTAACTTTTCAGATACTTCTTTTTCTTTCTTATTCCTTTTCATTACAATGAATCTTCCAGACCCTTTCCTCCTCATTTGAATTCCTATATTCCTTCACATAATCACCTGTGATTAGAAAATTTTGGATCCTATTCTCTTTTAATCGGTAACACTAAAATTGTTTTAATGCAAGCTATAAACAACCAATATAATCTCCTAAAACTGACTCCCTAATATTCTAAGAATTGAGAATGGAAGTACTGTAGTTTATTATTTTAATTCGTTGGAAATTATATAAAAAAATTCATTTTCAATCGCCAACCAAAAAAAAGGACGCCTGTTCCTTAACAGGTATAATGCAGTCCAATATGTAAAGAAGCAGGAGGAAATAGGAAACAACTCATGCAAGGCACAATTAGAATGTTAAGAGTACTACCTCAATTGTAACATCATGATCTAGCGTTTCAGCCGGTGCTGGGGTGTATTCCATAGGTGAAACTTCACGAGGTGGAATAAGTGCAGGGTCCCAGGTTACGAAATATATATCCCCATCTAAATCACTCCCAGAGCACTCATTTGGGTGGGGCCTGTAAGAAAGCAACAAACAACAATGTAAACAAATACCATTGCACTGATGCCAAACAGAGAAAGACATTAATATATCTTAAACAAGACATTCATGAAACTGAAATGGCTGTACGTGCTATAAAATTAGCAGCTGTGAAAATTTCATATAGCATGCAACAACAAAAGATAACATCTATAATCTTCGCCTTTGAGGAAGCATGTTCTACTACATATATTTGAAGAAAAGCCAAAGAAAAAGGCTGCATGTATTTAGAGTATACACACCTGTTTGTAAATTGTATTCAGAATGCAAAAGCAACGTGAAATTTTTTTTCCCTTTTTAAATTTGTGCACTTATATATCGATAAGGTTTTCCAGAATAGCCAAGTAACCATGCAAGACTAAGCAAGATGGAACTTACATTATTCTTTGATATCATGTTAGGTTAGGCAAAATCTAAAGGAGGGATATTCAAACTTTATTTATAGGAAAGTAAACACGACATAGTTACAATTTTAAATATAGGTTTAAACAAACTTCTGTAATATCTAGAAAATGAGTATAGTTTGGATGAGAACAGTAGGGTAGACCACAGGATAAAGACAGTTTTGGAACCATATGTCCTACTACTTAATCTACAGATATATGAATCAAATAATCATTTTGATGTCGTAATTATGCAGGTAGAATATTTCATACTCACAATTGTTGATTACAAAGAAGTACTTCCACTTGTCCCATATTACAAGAGACTTCCATTCAAACCTAACTCAAGGCCAATTAATTTTGTGTTATTGTGGTGGTAGTGAAATGTTTAAGAGCGCATAGTGTGCATATGCACATGTACAATCTGTATCTACGCTAAAAATTGACGGACTTCTATTCTGTCTACAAAGCAGGTTCAATGAAAGAAACCAGATTAGAAGAACAGGATACACCAGATGATTGTCTGAAAGCAACAAAGGTTTTAAATTTGTGTAGTAGATTGGCTATTACGCTTGAAGATGAGAGAATATTATGATAGTGAAAACGAGTACAACCCTATATAAACAAAAACAAGTTTAAAAAGCCATCATCACCATTAAATTTTTTGGGGATCAGCACAGCAAAAAGGCCACTTATAATTAAAGACCATTATGCAGATGAGAGAGGTCCTGCATAGAGCAATGAGGAAAGAAATAACAAAGAGAAGGAACCATGATATACATGGTTCAGTTAAAATCAGCCTATGTTCATGTGCAAAGACAATTGAGAATGTAACAAATAGTGAAGGCGTCCTTACCAGATTTCTATAAGAGAAAAGACAAAAGTTTTTTCAAAGATGATCAACAATCAAAGCATCAACAATAGAACTCTCACCAGATAAAAGAAATTTCATTGTAGACCATTACTAAATAAGAGAGCATATAGTAAATACAAAGAAGACAACACGTCATTGTTAATGAATAGAGGAACTCTAACCAACAAGGAACCCTCTGGTTCTGGATTCTATCTGTGTATCTCTCTATAAGAGGGGAGAACCTCACAGTATAAGTAGTGAAGACGATCTTGAATTTTAAAAAAGCAGATCCCCATATGGTAATTTCAACTGTTGAGTTGGTGTTGCATTCCACATTTGTACAAGCCTAAATGTATGACATATAGCCTCCAAAGCATCAAACTGATTCATCCAAGTTTTTGAAGATTGACCCCCACGACTCAGAAACTGTGGTCTATCATAATATGCTACCAGCTTAATTGTGAGAGGAACTAGAGTACTTGATTGTCGACCAGCCAACAGTCTTCTGAAAAATGAACCATCGACCAAATAGACCACATTGGACTGTCAACGGGCCTATGTCCTCCAGTTTTTCGTCAGTCACCAACTCATCTAGGAAACTAGTTCAGCCATCCTATTTTGTAATTGACTTTACTTCAGGCAACTATTCAGATTGCCATATGGTAATCCAAAAGCATGATTGGTTTCCTGTTCTTCAAACATCAAAAGGTTTAACTTCAAGATACGTAGAAGATGCAAGATATCACAAAAAGAGGCATGCTCTACCCCTGAAGGATGAAAGGAAGGAGA
Organism: Asparagus racemosus; assembly: GCA_037177215.1. Classification (NCBI taxonomy): domain Eukaryota; kingdom Viridiplantae; phylum Streptophyta; class Magnoliopsida; order Asparagales; family Asparagaceae; genus Asparagus; species Asparagus racemosus. The sequence goes on along the minus strand of JBAKGM010000279.1, from coordinate 16,340,567 downwards.
GACTATACATCCCTTGATCAAGTCTAAGATAGTCCAATGATACTGAGAGTCCTAAGATGAGGGGAGTACGGTGCACTCCAAGAGGGAGTATGCTGCACTCAAAATGTGTCTATGATGCACTCACAATGTTTCAATCTACAAATAAAATGTTTACAACAAGAACAAAACCACCATTCTGATCTTTTGGTCGAGCCATATGAATCTTTTTTACCTTATTCAAATGTCTTATATGATATCTCCTCTGTTAAACTACAAGCATGTCCACTTCAATCCATATTTGTTGAGGCCTTCTCCTATCAACTTCCTTCTACATAAAAAATAGTCCTACTATCTGATGCTAGCTCACTTTATCCTCACTGTCTTCACCAATTCTTCTTTACTATTGTCAAATGAAGTTACCTCCCAACTTCTTAAGAATTTAATTTGTTCCATTTCCTTTTGCTAGCACATTAATCCGTCTGAACTTTTCCCACTTCAGCTAAAATCAATTGATCCATCTGAACTTGCTCTCACTTTGATGGGTATAATAAGAACACATCATAAGCACTTGCTGACATGCCATTTTAGTTCTATGGACAGCAACCTGCTCTATCTCACAACCAGCATGATAATTGAGATTCTAAATAGTAAATCACTTTTTAAGTGGTGAAAATGATTGTGAGATGGCTAGACATAAACCTAAGTGTTTGTCTTGGAAATCAACAGTGGTGACTTTGGTTTGGACCTTGTTATCAGAGATACAAACATCCGTACACATGCTTCAAGAAGCTATTTAATTAATTTTGATATCATCTTATTTCTATCACATTGTTTAAGTACTGTATATACCAAGCATGCGCTGATTCAATGACCAAAATTCAGATACGATACTGGCTTATTTACCAGCCTTGTTTCAAATATGCTATGGATAACCAGAAACACCAAAATGGATCAACAAAAAAGAGTGAGTTACCTAGGAACATAATAATAATAGTTAGAGAAAATGAATAGTAGAACAAACAACTCTGTAATTTCTGTCCAGGTTTAATTTTCTTCATTCATACACAGTAATCATAAAGGAGACGGCTGTCTGCGTACTCTTAACTGCAATTTATGTACTTTCATGATTAGTTATGATAATTCCACAACAGTTTGCAAATTATATTTCAAGATAACAGAACATCTGTTCAATGAAGAGAAGACATGCATTCAGCAATCAGGCTCTGAAGTAGAATGCGGTGCAAAATTGAGTCAGTTGAAGTACCAACAGAAGTAATATCTTAGAAGGAGAATAACGGTCATAAAATTCAAGGAAGATAAAATCTAATGAAAGTTACAAGTACATCTGACCTTTTCCCTTTCTGTGGAAAAACCACACAGTCAACCATATGATGCAGAGCTGGAATGTCAACAGCCAATAAGACGCGGATATCACCAGGGTGGAGGCAGGGGTTCTTAGCAACAACTACGTTCCCTGTCAGCACAACCTTCTGGTGGTCTGATTCACTATTAGCAAGATTATAATGTCCATTGCGAGAAAACTGAACAAAGACCTGCCCATATTCCAATGTTCTAGTTTCATCCAAGCACCCCATCATTGCTCTCCCTTTGGGAATAAATATCCTTGATTTTGTTCTCAGTTCCAATAGCTTTGATGCCCTAAATGTTTGCAGATGCATTGAAAGGAATGGTTCTGAATCAGGTTTATAACCACACAACAGCATCTCCCTGAGAATATTAGTTGTTTCTCCTGGAAACATTAGCTCAATTGCTTCAAGAGCTCTCGCTGGATCAGTTAAGATCTCATCCAATTGCTTAACAATTTCATCTTGCTTCATTTGGAAGACCTCATCTTTAACTCCAAGGGTTGAAAGAAGAGTTATCAGCTGTCGGTTAAGGAAACATGGCTGGTATTTAGTGTATGCAAGGACATCAAGTTTTATGTTCTCAGACTCAAACTTGGACATGCTTTTTCGCAGAGAAAGCTTCTTCAAAGATGTTGGGTCAACAGCCACAACACCTTTGTAGCCTCCATATCGGATTTGAAACGCTGAAGGTGTTGAGCTTTTTAAGCTGCATTTAATTGCAACTCTTCTAGCAAACTCGGCAGAAATTTTCCCAATACCATCAGAGAACAAATATCCTGCAGCATTTTCTATGTCATGAATAATCTCGATTTCATCTCTACGAACGGTCAAAGTTTCTGTGGAGGAACTGAAAGATTGTCCCAGTCTTGCAGCATATTTAGCTACATTTCTTATCTTGCTAAAATCACCCAGCCATTTTCTGATACCGGCTGCAGTTAATGCCCCCTTTGAAGCAAACATCCATGCAGAATTTTCTCGTAATTGGCTAGACGAAAAGGCTAGAAACTCAAATTTCTTATCACCAATAATAATGCCATTTTTCAGTACATTCAGTATTCTCTTGTAAATTTTAGTGCGCTTCTCATCAGCGGAACGAGGTGCTAAATCTGTTGAACGAATTTTACCAGAATCCTCCTCAACAAAAGAAACCCTGATAAAGTTATCAATATCTTCAGAATAATGGCGTATTACACGATTAGAGACATTGATCTCAGGTCCAAAAAAATAAATTTTGGATGGGGTTATTTGAACCCTGTGAATATAAACCAAGCCAGCATCAGAAATCTCTGGTGAGGGTGGTTGGATATTTGACTTCTTATATGCTACGTACTGATCATTTAGCCATTTTGCAGGATTGAAGTTTGAAGTGGTCCAACGGGCCATTTTCCCAAGGGCATATTCTATAAACCCAATAGGATATCTCAAAGGACTGATGTAGCGATAAAACTCATCATTGAGCGTGGGTCCCATCAGTGTCCCATTCTGAACTAAAGTATTTATCTTGAACAGGATCTTGTATGGGATTTCGACAGCATTCCAAGGTTCAATGATGGGGACCAGATCTGAATTTCGAGAGTAAGAGCGTGTCCCCTTCAATTTGAAATGGCTGATAACTTTTTTAAAATACAAAAAGTATTCATGAAAATCAGGAAGACGGCAGCCATATGGTAGCTCCAAACATAGTGCAAAAGATTGTCCAATGCTACACAGTGGAGTGAAATCTGTAGTTCTAATCCATTGGTCATCCTGAAGTTCATTGAAATAGTTTAAGCTAGGATCTTCATGTACAAGAGCTGAATTTTGTAATGGCACTGGCGCCTCAAAAATACGGGGTGCAGCTTGAACCTAGAATTGGGTAAACATGTCAGAAAGAATCAAGCATTCTAAAAGAAAATTTTATGCAGTATCAACCAAGATAATAATGATGGGTTAACATATATACGTACACACAAATTACCATCCTGATTCGTCATGTATTAAAGAATTGAGAAGCATAGGTCATTGGGGGTCACAATCAACTTTCTTACATCAAAAATATTTTTATTCTTCTATGAGAAGGAAAAACACCAAGTAACAAGAATACAAAATCAAAATCTTAAGTTGAGGATCACAAGAAGGGTATGAACCCAGTATCTAAGCTATTTACATGACTTTGACATACTTGTCTTCCGTTATAAGGTACTCCTGTGCGCTCCTGTACGCTGACGTCACATTTAGTATAGTTTACTGGCAAACATAGAAAATGTGTTTGCTCAGAAGGGAAAATCATGAAAATATATCCTTCATCCTCAAAATTTTCTTTTATTACTAATCAGCATAACCTAGGGAAATTATTTAAGACATGAGAAGCTAGCCATGGAAACACGAGCTTAGTTGTGAATTTTCTCTGCTTTCTCTCTTTCCCAATGCTGGCATGCCTATAGGCATTCTGTTTCCTGTATAAATAAAGTGCTGTACTCTTTCAGACAGCTTGTAACTCATAAGGATCAGCTCTCCCTTGTAGCTGTGACTTGTGAAGAGTATCACTTGTCTGAGCTTAATAACAATTCATATAGGATTACCTTGTTTAGAATATCATATTGACATCTCAAAAAATCTACGCAAGAATGAAGGATGATCAAAAGCTCTATAATTCACCATAGCTGAATTTGGATAATGAGCAAACTCTCACAATACATACAAGAGGCATCAATTCCATCAAAGGACTTCAAAAATTATTCATTTATGGAGAAGGTTTCTTGTCAGTATGTGTCTTTATTTTTACTCCATAGGATTATATGTAAAGACTATTTGATGTGTTAATTTATTGGCACTCAGGATTTCATTTCAAATCTGTCTACGTTGATCTTCCAACTTAGGCATCTGTTTTTCCATTCACAAACCTTTCCTACAATCCTCCTGAAATTCATTTTGTGAGGCAAAATACAGTTGCTTGAGTTCCAGCCTTCTGAACCAAAATATTTTCCCACCAAAACTTGACCTGGTTCTTTTACAACATGGATTTTAATTAATTATTATTCCAACGCTTTTTCGCTTTTCCTCTTGAGCAAGTTTTTGTTGATAAGAGATGTTGCATTATCGTATGGGATCTCTCATGATAAAAATCTCTTCCATTTAATGCAACTACCATCAACACTCGTCTTACCAAGTTGGCCATATCTCTTAATAGTTGCAAAATTTCTCAACACGAAGAATTCACGTTGTATCGTTTTGTTGGTTCTTGCCTTCTATATGTATATCCCATAATGAGCTTTTTAAGGAAAAAGAGAATGCACACATTCAATACTACCTACCACATTCCTTCAGCTTTAACTTTCTCCATTCTAAAGACTTCAATTTTGAGCTTTAAACTTTCACATTCAATTCTTGAGAAGTTCTGAGATTCCTGAAGAAGATTCTTTAACACTTCATTTATTACTTTAGAAGGAATAAATTGATTTTTCTTAGTGACAGGCATTGCGACTCACTCATCAAATGCTCTCTAGAAGTCTCATTTAGACTTTATAGTGAGAAGAGATTATGGTTAAACTGAGTTCTCAACACGAACAAAAAACTATTGTTATCTATTTGTACACTCAGCTGGAAGAGGTGAGAGTTGTTTGTAAATTTGAAGTATACAGGGTTTGGAAGTCCAACTTTGCCTTTAAAGGCTGCAGTGTGATTTGTTAAGCTTCGTGGGGAAGCTTATTATAGTTGATTGGAAAACTCCCAGGCGGGCACTGGGCAGGTGGATGTAGCTTAGATGAAACCGCCTTATATATCCTTGTGTTCGTCTTGTTGATTATTATTGTTTACTTGCACATTTTCTTCTGTAACTAACAACTTGTTGAGAACTTCCAGCACTTTGAAGGATTCTTCAAACCTTTACATAAAGGAACAGTTTGATCTTGGTGAAACCAGTATTTGTTGCATCAAGCGTTCTTAAACTATCATCTCTGCTTATATTCTATCTGTAAATTAACTTGCTATGTTCCTAGTCAACTTAAAATTTTTACTTCAACCCTATTCACCCCCTCTAGGGTTCTAAAGCACCCACTGCACTATGGGGTGTAGCCACTTATGACCCTTACTACATATACCCTGGGTCTCAATAACAACGTGTTTTCCATTTAATTTTTGAACTCCCGTGAGAAACATGGGATAGTGAGAGTTAGATATTTCCTAAGAATCATTCATATGGGATTAGAAACTAACGGAAAAATAACACTGTCATACACTAGGCATACATGTGCTAATAAAATAGAGTAGGGTAACAAAATTAAAGCCCAACAGGTTCAAGTAACTTGCAACAAACAAGCAAAAACACATTTGCAAGTAAAATGCAGGTTACTATAATAATTACTCCTATTGTACTATGGAAATAAAACAAAAGAACTTTTTTTTTTGGTGCTGTTTCCTTCACACGATGTCCCATTGGCTACAAAAAGGGAACAGATTAAAGAAAATAACTGACTGATTCATTCATAATTGAAAAAACTACTTGGGAGCTAGTGGGGAACAAGAACAGATGAAGTTAAGAGAACATATGTCAGATACTTCAAATAATTTTGGCGATGGTGCACAAAAGCAAACCTGAACCACAAGAAACTGAGAGTGCTGAGAAGAGAGGGAGTGTTGCTGGATGTCCCAGATGCTCTCATGAGAAAGTTCGAGTTTGTAAGACTGACTTCCCTGTGTCAGGAAGAAGCTTATTTTCTTCATATTGAAACCAAAATGAACCTTGACACCTGTACAGCTCCAGAGAACACCTAAAGTGTTTTCGGAAATTAAGCAGCCAATATGCAGTTCTGTGCCTTCCAGAATAAACAAAGCTTTCCTTGGCTTTGGCACAATATCATGTTTCGCATACTCAACTTTTAAGTAAGATTTTCCATCATATGAGAAGTTCTGCTGTGCTAAATTGGATACAATCTTAGCATCTTTGCTTGTACAAAATTGGACCAGCGCATATGCTCTTGATCTTGTTGAGATTACTTTAGGAGGCCTAACCTTAACAGCAAACACAGATCCTTCTCCTGTATAATTCTCCAGAAAATTCTTCACACTGTCTGCAGTAACATTCATAGGAAAACCAGACACATGGACTGTTTTGTGCCCCATGATTTATGTACTAAAACTGGCTGTCTCTTGATACCTGATCCACTAAAGGTCAAGATGTAACACTGTATTATTTATATTTTCTAGAAGGAGTTATGATATAACAGCAAAAAATAATACAATTAATGAGCAAGAAATGTAACAGTCTTCAACAATTAAAACAGAAGCCCAAAGAAGATGCATGATTTTCTTTCCATCAGGACTATTAGTTATCAAACCTACTTACTGGCAGATACAATCTTAAAAGTGAAAAAATTATGGTCATAAACTGTTGAGAGTTGTTCCTCTATGTTGTTTAGTCCCACATTGTATTTGTGATATTATAAATAACACCTAAGAGAGGGAACTAAATGCCTCTCTCTGATTACTTCTTTCAACATGATATCAGAGCCACAATAGCCCTATCCGTCATTCCTTAGGCGATTATTTTCTTGGTGAAATAATCCCCTAACCTTAGCCGTCATTTCTTTGGCGATTATTTCCTTAGTGAAATAATCCCCTAACCTTAACCGTCATTCCTTTGGCAATTATTTCCTTGGTGAAATAATCTCCTAACCCCTTTGGTTCAAACCTTGTTTTGATCCTGAAAAGAGGTGATTTCGCTTGGTCGATTTCACTCACTTTAGGCGATTATTTCCTTCGTGAAATAATCCCCTTGATCATGTAGCCCCCCTCGAGTTGAGGAGATGAGATGAACGGGGGGCAAGGTGGATGATGTTTGGAGACGAGGAAAGTTGAAGGCCGGGTGTGGAATCTAGATTTGTG
>JBAKGM010000279.1:16288100-16308646 GCA_037177215.1 Asparagus racemosus | reverse complement strand
GTAAGAGTCGAGATTCACCTACGCAGTGAAGCTCCACATTCAATCTAGGTTTGCCTGCGCAGCGAAGCTCGACATTCAACCAAGGTTCGCCTACACAATGAAGCTCGACGTTCAACCGAGTTTCGCCTATGCAGCGAGACTTGACATTCAACCCGAAGGTCATGACATAGCGAACCTCGAAATTCGTAAAGCTCATCGTAACAGCCATGAAGACCCCCGGACAACTATTCAGCGGGGATATCATCCATTAAGGGTCAATCTTCATCCGGCTCAACATATTCGAGCCCCGAATACTCTAAAAAGGTATACGAGTATAAACGGTTTCTTATTTTGTCGAGAAGTTCCTGGAGATTATTTTCATAAAATATTCTTAAGGATAACTCGATAAACTCTAAATAGGTACATGAGTACAAACTGTTTCCTATTTCGGCTAAGAAGTTCCTGAAAAATATTTTTAAGGATAACTCGCCGAAACTCTAAAAAGGTACACAAGTATAAATTGTTTCCTATTTTGGCCGAGAAGCAACTGGAGATTATTTTCATAAAATTTTCTTAAGGATAACTCGCCAACCTCCCAACGGGTATATGAGGATAAATTATTTTCTGAAAACTCCAGTAAACACACGAGTATAAACTGTGTTGACACCGAGCAACGCGTCGCCGCCGTAGGATTCGCTGATCAACGGTTCGAATCTAAGTAAAATTAGACGCCGGTCAACGCGTCGCACTCACTGATTGAAGGCTAAAATTCTACACATATTTCGATGCCAATCAATGCGTCACAACGAAGAATTCTCGGGTTTACCGAGGAGTCTAGTAAAAAGTTGGATGGTCAATTGGACGACAACTCACTAACACGAGTCAAATTCAAATGAACTCAATCAGCTTCAAGATTCTGACAGTGGTCAGACAAAAAAATGCAGCGCCGTAACACCCTCAGCTATCCTACAAAGAACTAGAGAATCTGAAAGGATTAGAGGAATCAAATACTGAAGCTAATCTCAAAAGAAATTCATCTATCGACTTCCGGTCAAGATCTCGACAATGGTCAGACAAAAAGTGCAGTACCGTAATACCTTCAGCTATCCTACAAAGAACTGAAAAGTCTAAAAGGATCAGAGAGATCGAACACCGAAGCCATTCATAGGTCCTGTTACACCGACTGAAGGTTGGGGCCTATCATATCCAAAGTATCCCAGGCTCGTCAAAAAATTGAGACTGAGACACTTTAGAGGGGGTATCTGTAGGCGTTGAAAATCGCTTATCAGCACCCGAACAAGACTCGTGATGGTGGGTTGACACTGACGACCCATCTAACGATGCGACCAAGAACCGCTGACAATGTAATCGCACCACAAAACGCATAAAGCGAGTCGACGAACGCATGAAGTGAGTCAACAAGGCGTATAAGTCAACGGAGCGACGTATCGTAGAATAAATCTACCGATGAAGCTTCAGGTCAGCAAGATTTGACTAGGCAAATCGACCGGACCTGAACGTCGACGAGATGGAATGAACCAGACTCAAGCGACGATAGAACTACACCGATTAGATTCTGGAATCAACAGCACGATCAACCAAGCTTTGATTCGGCACAACCGGACGAAAACCGAGCTTCGATTATCCTAAACATGATCATTTTAAGACCAAGAGAGCAATCCATAAATTATAAAAGAAATCAAACTAGTTTCATACAATTCTAAAATTCCTACAAGTTTAGTTCCACATCTTAAAAAATAAAAAAATAAAATCAAGACTAGAGAGAATAAAAGGACGAGAATGAAAATAAAAACTCACTTCAAAGAAGAAAATAAGAACAAAAAAATAAAGATTTAAAGTATGAACATAAAAATAAATATAAAAAAAAGAACATATAAGAAATCTAAACTGTACAGGAATATAAATCTATACTACAAAATAAAAATACAAGAAAATAATACAAAAATAAAGGTAGTGTAAGAGGGTTCTAACCCCTCGAAGGCAAATCTACAATAAGAAAATAAAAGATAAAAGGAAAAACTTACATTGCAACAGTGTTCTAGCCCCATGAAGGTAAACCTTCATCTTCCTCTTCATCAATAAATAATGACAAGAAAAAAATATGGAAAGGTGAAAAAATTCTTTTATTAATTGCAATAAAAGTACAATTTTGGAAGATCTTCTCAATTAAGAGTAACTCTTCTCTCCAAATGGAGTTTTTACAAAAATTTTCATACTCAAACTCCTTACCCATTTTTACTATTTATAGTCTACAGCAAGTAACAAGAACCATTGGATTTTACTTGGGCTTTAAGGATTAAATATTAGCCCCAAAACAAGTTAGTTACGAATCAATTGGTCGGTCAATTGGTTGACGAATCAGTTGACCAACCAATTGGCCAATTGGTTGACTAATCGATTAGAATTTCAAAATTTTGAAAATGTAGATAGCTCTGTCTCATCGAGATAGGTGATTTTTATATATTATATATTAAATTCCGCCTTCCAGATTGAGAGATATCGCAGCTTCTTTGTGGCTAATCATCTTGAACATGATTTTAACTTGATTTCTTTTTATATTGGACCCTTATTTCTTCATATTCTGTAGATTGCTTAGCTTGATCTCGGGTTTCAAAAAATGATTAAAAACTAAGAAAATTTGAGTTCTTTTTGAGCTTTTATTCATTAATTTTTCATTAGCCTACAAATTAAGATAAAATATGTTTATTAGTGACATTTTTATTTTAATAAAAAAAGTTAATGATTGTATAAAAATGTAATAAGAATGTGATTATTAGAAAGTGGTACTACAAAGTGATTGTCCCTAATCCTAATTTTCAGGTGAATAAAATTGTTTTATGGTGGATCACCCAAAAATATAGAGAATTGTCGAGAAAAGGTTCAAAGAGCAGAGCGCCTGGACTTCAAGACTTTTTAGTAGAGGGTGCACTAGAGGATGATGATTGGAAGGCACCGAGTGGGCAACCTACCCCTCAGAGGCTAATTGGTGTTAGCATCTGAAAACTGTCTAAATCTGTTGTTCACTAAAAAGTACTTTCTAGAGGAAGGGGGAATCGGGGAAAGAGGTTGTTGCAAGCTCGTATCTGAGAACAACCTTTGAAGAAACATCATGTAGCACCTTCAGAGCCTGAACATGTGCCTAGAGGCTCTTCAAGGATTAGGGAAGAGTCTTCTGTGATTCTGACACAGGAACCAATTAGGTGAGTTTTACTCATATCTTTGCATTGAGTTGTATGAAATGTATTTGGCTGACGTGCGCTTCTTATATGCAAGCAATGAGCCCATTCCTCTCGATCAAGAGGATCCAAATGATAAGGAGAAGGTGGGTTATGAAGCCGACACCAACACCTCTTTTATCGAGCCTGACGATGCGGGCTTCGAGGGCAACATGGGCGGTTCTTCTTATATGCCACGTATGCTTTTCTCTAACTGATCTTGCGTAGCTTCTTTGCTTTGATGATTTATGATTTGTCTATCTCTTTAGCAGATGATGCACCTGGATTAGAGATCATGAGTGGAGCGACTCCTATATCTATTCCTGCTAGTGGTGAGTTTGAGGAAATGGCTGATTTCTACAGTGCTTCTGGTGCTCTCGAGTATGAGCTGACTATCAACATAGTGGAAAGTCTTGCACCTACACACATTTAGCAGCATAGCATAGATTGGTTATTTTTGAGTCATCTGATGGAGATGACAATGCATCAGTCTCTCTAATTCTAGCAGGAGTCGGAAGGGTAGCGCCACCGAGTCTTGAGCCTCAGCTTGAAGATGATCCTATCAGAGCAACAGATGCATCTGATGAGCCGAAAGTCAAAACTATCGATATTGAACTTGTGCCCATGGACGTGTTGATAACTACAACATTGGTTGTGAGAACCATTGCTCAATCAACTGATGTGGCATCTGGTTTCTACCATAGTAGATGTTTCCAACGTGTTGGCCACACTTGCACCATTCTTCTTATTGGGCGGTGAACAAATGCATATCCTGCCAACCACTTTTTCGACTACCACGAATGTATTAGTGATTTTTACAGAAGCGGGTCCTTCGAGTCGTGCAGAAATTCTACAATCTTGACCTAGATGATTTGATCAAGTTGGATATTCAGATTCTAGTCGAGAAATTAATGAAGCTATTCAACTAAAGTGCTAAATCTACTTTGGCTACATGAAAAGGCTTATCTGCACTCTTGCTTTGTTGAGGAACTAACTCAGCCTTTTGACATCGATTGCTAGAATCGTATGTACTAAACCGTTCAAGAAGATGATTGACGAGGTTAAGCTTCAATTTCAAGAGTTGCAATGGCTTTGTTCAGCTGATGTCAACGACATTGCTAAACTTGAATTTCGTCAGCTCTTAATGAAGCACCATGAGGTTGAAGAGTCTACTCACAAGGAGATGGAGCAGATCAATAGGAGGCTTCAAGGACTAAATGAAAGCCTTGCATCGGTTGATGGCAATCAAGTAAAGCTTAACAATGCTATTCTAGAGGTGTAATGTGAACATACCGTGTTGATATCCTGGCTAGGGAGAAAATGATAGGGTCTAACAGATAGAGGTGTAGTGTTAACGCATCAAGTTTCATTAAGTTGGCACTCTTCAGAGGTGTAATATTAATGTGACAGCATTAGAATATTTGATAGAGGTGTAATGTTAACGTGTCAAATAGTACTTTTGACAGAGGTGTGGTCAGATTCAAAGGAGTCCAAAGGATAGCTACCATTTGGAAGTGTAATGTTAACTTAACGGCAGAAATTGATAGAAGTGAAGTGTTAACTAATTGATTTTTTTAGTAAGCATGAATTGACAGAGGTGTAATGTTAATCGGTCAAATCTGAAAAGACATGTCGACAGAGGTGTAATGTTAATTGGTAGACAAAATGGTCCAACAGAGGTGTAATGTTAACTTGCGGATCACTAGGGTGCGAACCGTTCAAAGGTGTGATGTTAGCATGATGGTGGTAATGCATGTGGACTCAAGCAGAGGTATAGTGTTAACTTGATGACTCATTGGGGATTTTGGTAGGATTTTAGATCAAGATGATTAATATTTATGGTCAGAGGTGGAAACTTAAACGTGACCAGGACCGCAGTGGGGAGATGAAATTGGTCAGGATCAAGCATAATATTTCTTGAGAAATTTTCCGTTAATTAGCACCACGAGCCTATTGCCATTTTGGTCAATTAGGCAATATGCTACATTTGAGTAGAACGTCTCTACCTTAAATGGGCCTTCTCATTTGGGTTGAAATTTTCTTTTAGTCTTGTGTGTCATGACCATGGGTCAGCAAACAGCTAAGACTAGGTACCTTCTTTGAATGATCGTTCTCTGACTCTCCTATTGAAGGCTCTTGAGATCCATGACTAGTAGATCTCAATTTGTTGCTGAGCTTGAAGTCTCAATTCTTCTAGCGCCTCTAGTTCTTGGAGCTGCTTCTGATGATGTTCTTCAGTCATCATCTTTTCAGCAAGAGCGATTCTTAATGACGATATTTGAATTTCCGGAGGGATCACGGCTTCACATCCATAGACCAAGGAAAAAGGCATGGAGCCAGTGGGAGTGCAGACTGTTGTTCGACAAGCCCACAAATACTCACCAAGTTTCTCATCCTAATCTCATCTATTAGAGGAGATGAACTTCTTTAGAAGTTTGATGATTGTCTTATTGAAAGCTTCGACTAGACCATTAGCAGTCGGGTTATATGGTGTAGAAGCCACATCTTAAATTCTGAACTTGTTGCAGAATTTGAAGAATGGTTGACAGACAAACAATGGACCATTGTCATGGACAATCCTTTGAGGGATGCCGAATCGATAAATCACATGGTGTTTCAAGAACTAAACCACATTAGATATCTTGACTTCTCAGAGTGGAATAGCTTCAGCCCATTTAGAGAAGTAATCAGTGATGGCCCGAATAAATCGATGGCCTTTAGTGGATGGTGGACTAATAGGCTTGATGACATCCATGCCACATGTTTCAAATGGCCATGAGGAAATAGTTGGATGCAATTCTTCCGTAGGTTGGTGTAGAAAATTAGCATGGACTTGACATGCAAGACACCGCTTGGTATAAAGCCACTATATCTGCAATCATCATTAGACAGTAATAGCCCAGATGATGAAGTCGCTCCTAAAGTTTAGGACCCGGTTGATGAGCTCCATATGCACCATCGTTGGCTTCCTTGAGTGCTTCTCAAGCTTCGCTTGGTCATGAACATCATAGGAGCACCCTGTCAAATGATCGATGATACAAAGTTTGATTAGCAGGATCATAGAAAAAGCGTGAAGCTTCTTTGGATAGAAATTGCTTCCTCTAGATTTTCTAGTAGTATTCCGTGCAATATGTAATCAATGATTGAAAAACATCAATTATTAGTCTTGAAGTGAGTTGGCATGACATACACTTCGTTAGCTACCAGAATATGCTCTGGGGAGTATAATTGGTTGCTAGCCACTGTGATGCGCCTAGTAGACTTGGGAGTCAAGGCCAAAGTGGTCATGAGGGATGCAAAGACGGGCTACATAACTGATGTAGAAGCCTTTGAACAACTGGGCCAGCTTCATTGCTGTTTCATGGTAGGGTATAAGGTGGTTGTGGTAGACCTCATATTCTTTTTTGATCCGATTGATGATCAATTTAGAATCACCTTAGGCTTCAAGGTATTTGATACCCATATTATGAGGGCATTATACTTGGCCACATTATTGAAGTATGGCTCAGTCAATGAATAAGCCCAAAGAAGGACATGTCCGTAGGGATCGATCAGCACTAACCCCACTCCTGCGATTATTGCTCCTTTGTGGTTACGCCTTGACGCACCGTCAAAGTAAAGTTGTCACACCTGGTGGTCTGAGGTAACATGTGACTTGAAGATTTCATCTAGGGTATCTTCATAGAGTTTAGAAGATTTAAGGATAGGGTAATCCACCAAAAAGTCAGCTATTACATTGCTTTTAACTACCTTCTATAGCACAAATGTCATGTTGTACTATGAAAGTATTATTGCCCATTTGGCTAACCTAGAGGTCAGTGATATAGGTTTCGTCATGAGTATCTGTAGAGAATTCACTCTTGAGATGACATGGATGGATTGGCTAGTCAAGTAATGTCGCATCTTCTGAACTGCGAAGACTAATGCTAGACACTCCATTTCAACTATATTGTAGCGATGCTCGACACCAATCATAGTCTGGCTGAGATAAAAAATGGCTTGCTCATTGCCATTATCATTATTCTAGACAAGAAATGCTTCTAGGGAGTGATCCATTGTTTTGACGTAGATCAGGTATAGTTTGCTCGATACTCGTGCGGCTAGAATAGGTGGCATTATGAGATAACTCTTAATCTCATTGAAAGCTTTTTGACAAGCGTCATCCCAAACAAACGAAACACCTTTTCTTCATCAGCCTTTGAAACGGATGACATTTTTCAGACGGGTTAGCTATGAACCTGCGGATGTAAGCTAATCGTCATTATAAGTCTCTGAGTTCTTTGAGATTCTTTAGAGGAGGCATCTCTCGGATAACTTTTACTATTTTGAGGTTGACATGTATTCCTTTGAATGTTGCAATAAATTCTAGGAATTTACTTGATGATACCCCTAGGAAAGACTTGGTTGGATTCATCTTGAGTTGATGTTTTCTCACGATTTCGAACACCGTTCTCAAGTCATTGACATGGTCTTGTTTGTGACAGCTCTTAATCGCAAGGTCATTAACGTAGCACTCCACCATCTTGTGCAAATGCTCATGAAAAATCATGTTCATCATGTGTTGGTAAGTTGCTCCAGTATTTTTTAGGCCAAAGGGCATTACTATGTAATAAAACACCCATAAGGGTGTCCTGAAAGCTGTGTGCTTCTGATCATTTGGCTGCATCTTATTTTGATTGTATCCAAAAAATCCATCCATGAATGCCATCCTCTCAAATCCAAACATATGTCTACCATGATATCTATGATAGGGAGAGGGTATTCGTCTTTTAGGCAAGCAAGATTAAGATCCCTAAAGTCAATACAGATCCAGATCTTGCCATTCTTTTTCATTACTACTACGATGTTAGCAAGCCAATCCGTATGTTGTTCTTCACAGATGAACCCATATTTAGTGAGTTTGCATATTCCTTTCTCGATATGCTCCATCAACTTAGGACGAAACCGTCATTGTTGTTGCTTGACCAGTTTAACATTGGGGTAAATGTTAAGGCGATGTACGGCCACATTGGGGTCCAACCAAGGCATGTCTTCATAACTCCAAGCGAAGACGTCAATGTACTCTTGAAAGAGGTTTATGAGTTCTTCTTTCTCAGTGAGTGATAAACTTTTGCTGATGAAGATGGGTTTGGGATTGACTTCATCACCTATGTTGACTTGAACTATTTTATCTTCGATGGGTGGTTTGTTGACTTCAAAGCGTGACTCCCACTATTTTTCAAGATGTTTCACATAGGAATCATCTTCAGGGTCTTCAAACACTTCGCATTCATCAAGATCTATAGTTAAACTATACGAGACCATGTTAACCGTGAATTTACCAAACATAGCTCCAATGCTAATGTCCTAATCCCAGCTACACGAGTCTAAGGAGCTGCTTAGGAAATCATTTGATCCCGGTTCATTTGTGAATCGGTCTAAGGTGAATATAACCGAGTCCATGTTTTAGAGGAACTCTCGGTCCTTTATTGAAATTCAATCCTTACTTTAGAGCAAAACTGTACCCCATTTTTGCCATTTTATGCTGAGATTGCTGGTTGTAACGGGAGAATTCTAGAATTCCCTTGGCTTCCTCATCCGAGCTTGATAAGTGAGGTTATGGCTTGATTTTTCTAAAGATCATAGGATTTTGGGTGCCTCCTTTAGCTTGGACCCTAAAGGTAGCATCCTCTGAGTTGCGTATTTGTTAATGAGTCGAGTAAGAATCATTTATAGGCATGTACAAAGTTGGTTCAAAAGCTAGCCTAGACATCAAAGTTAAAACTCTTGCATTTTCGTGCTCATAGTCTAAAGAGTAGTCATAAGCAAACTCTTCTTTATTAAAGATCCAGTCGCCTTGAATTTTAGCTGACTGGTTAATACATGGATCCTCGAGGTTAATTACAAGTGGTTCCATTTTCTGGATCAGATCATTGTTTGGATCTGGCTCATTGTTTGCTTTATTACAGCTATCTTCATCATTGGGGAGAACAATCTCAATTGTATGATTTTCATTATATAAAAGAGAGTAGGTAAAGTAATTCTCTACCCCTTGAAGGGATGCTTTTCAGCATCGACCTTTTGTGGAACCCCCTACTCGTCGATGTACTTAAAAAATGATGAAGCGTTGATGGGATGATCATGTTGGAATGGATCCACTATCATCAAAGGAGAGGGTTGTAGGGTGTTTCGACATCAATGACATAACAAGTCACTTCTGCCTTTAAAACACCGATCTGGCATTTAAATCGGAACTTTCCAAGAGATCGACTACTACTGGAGCTAAAGCCGAATATGGTGGTGGAAGTTTTTAAGAGCTTATGAAGGAGAATACCCAAAAAGCTCAAGAGTTTCCATGGAATTATGCTTAACACAGAGCCTGGGTTGATATGAATCCTCTCAACCTTTGCTGATCCCACATAATCGGTATAGTAGAGGGGTTAGTTGTGATGATTGTCTTTGATGAACATATATTCTGGAGTGAAGGTGATACAAAACGTCTGCCATTGGCACTGATAGCACTGCTTGTCTTCTTCATCCTGAGGAGGCTCGACCATGTGGACGAAGAATGCCTCACTATCATTCAGAGTTTCTTACAAAGCCTCCCTCATTTCCTTAGACAAACATAGAAATTCTAATAAGGCTATACGAGTCAGAATATTGGCTAATTGGGCCATGATATTATATTAGAATGGGGCTTTTGGATCGTCTGAGGGGCGCTAGAATACATTATTGAACCAAATCACTTTTTACTTAGTCTATTCAGATGGCTTGAAGGGTCTTGGTTGATCATAATTCTTCAAATTATCTTGGCCAGACCTTGTCCCTGCCATGATCAATTTCTCTTCCTTTGTATTTGTGAGTGAAGAGACTCGTAGAGATTCCTCTCCAATGATTGTGAAGATGATGTTGTCGGACTTCATCTTACGCTTCGTCTTTGTCTTGGACTTTGAAAGAGTCTAATGTTCATCTTGGAGAAGTTCGAGCTGTACCCAAATCATTTCTACTCTTGCTGTAGTAAGATGGACTAAGCCTTGGCTTTATCAGTTTTGTTGGTCATGATTGACGACTTCCATCCATGAAGTAGGAATAGGGACAACGCCGTCTTGGGCTTAGATTTTTAACATGCGGCTGAATTGGAGAGTCACCATTATGGCAGTGACTTTTATTTGCTCAGGCTTGAGCTTGAGGATTCCTGACTCGACAAACGTCTATATTCTATCTTTAAGGATGTAGCAATTCTTCATCGGGTGCCCCAACATTCTGTGATAAAGGCAATAGTTAGGATCGTCAGTCTTTCTAATTTCTTCAGGGCATCAAGCTTCAAGAAGCATTAGGCAGTTACCCTTGTCGAGGACATGGAAGATGGCCACCGTATGTTCATATTTGATTGAGTAATTGCACTGAACATTCCTCCTTGGTTCCCTTTTCTAGTTGTTGGGATTCTGGACCTCAACTGGGAAAGTCTCTTTAGCTTTCGGTTGGGAGGACTGCCCTTGCTTGCCTTTATTGCTCTTGAAGTTGGTGTAGCATTCGAACTTGTTGAAATGCTCTAATGATTTCTCTGCTATCTTAGCTTGTTCCATCAAATCCTTCTATGTATAGGCTGTGACAGCACTCATATGAGCTTCCATACAACCCACGAACTTATGCCAACAAGTTTGGTGTAGCATCAGCAAAGGCATATCTCGACATCGCAATGTCAGATTGTGAAATCTCTCGATGAACTCCTTGACCGTCTCATTTCCTATTTGCTTTTCAGAGAGGAGTTTGGCCATGGTGACATCTAATTGTTCCTCATAGAATTGTGAGGGGAACTTTGATTCTTGATTAGCCTAGGATTGTGAGCTGCTAATTTAATTGCATCATTACCTTCTACATTCCGAGTTTATTAGTAAAAGTAGTAGATGTGCTAGTTCGGAGAACCTTTGCCATCAAACGTATGCAATGTTAGTGGCTTTAACTTCATTGAATAGGGAACCATGTCCCACTTGATGGGATAAGGCCGGGAGGTTCCAAACTTATTAAGCTCAGTTTGCTGAGAAAGTGCATTGAGAAATTTTTGGATGTCCTCCAGGGCCCTTCTTCCTTGCTTGGCTTCAAAGGCGCTGATGTTTTTGTTCCTAAGTGGTCAAAATATGCATCTTCTTGATGTGCTTGTTCTTCTTCTAGGAAGAATTCCAATGATCAGTCATTTCTCCTTCAAAGAACTCGGATGAGG
Organism: Asparagus racemosus; assembly: GCA_037177215.1. Classification (NCBI taxonomy): domain Eukaryota; kingdom Viridiplantae; phylum Streptophyta; class Magnoliopsida; order Asparagales; family Asparagaceae; genus Asparagus; species Asparagus racemosus. Next base: position 16,297,231 of record JBAKGM010000279.1, on the reverse strand, counting down.
CTGATAGGAGCTGCTCGAACATTTTCTCCAGATGCTCAAATCACTCATCTGAAGCTTTATTTTGAGTTGCCATCTAGGCGAGAAGATCTTCTCGTCCGTCATGTCTGCCATCCATTGTTGCTCTTGACTTGAGCTAGGGGTTACATTCGATGCTATGGTAGAGTTAGTCAAAAGGAATTGCTGCTCTTTGCCTTAATCTGGGTTGGTGATACACACTATCAGTCTATGGCAATATGCGTGCAATGCCAGGAGAGTATCTCGGGTTGGATGGACTGTCTGTATCTTCCTCCTTATCTCCAGAAACTACACTAGTTGTGTCGATAATGAATTCTTAGATTTACTCTTTCAGATATGTCATCGTTTTTTGGCCCAAATCACTATAGGCTTGGGATTGTGGCTAAGATGATTGCAAACTGATTCCTCTTTAGGAATAGCTTTACATTGGTAATTCTTTTAAACTGTCGTGGCTACTTCTCTGAGGGTCACACAATAGTAACATTGGCGAGCTCTCTTTAGAGATAGGAACTCTCCCAGTCACTAGTAGTTCCAGCATTGTTGTTTTGGGTTTTGGCATGTGAATGTCACTTGTGGTGACATTGGCTAGACTTTCGCTTAGCGAAGTCGGATGGATCACCCTTAGCAAAGTTATTCCCTTGCAGGATTTTGGACGAGGGATTACCCCCATTCTTTGCTTTTGTCAAAGAAACATAGCGAGCATCACGAGATGCTTTAAATCAAACCTTCGCTCAAGGCGAGGATCGATGTTTCTTCACTCTAGGCAAAGTTTGTTTAGCTTGCGGTGAAGCTCAAACCTTCTTCGCCAAAGGTCGCCTTTTACACATGTGGGTGGGGTCGACTTGGAACCTAAGTTTACACTATGGTGAATTTTACAGTAGCTTCTCACGTTTGTCACTGATGATTGGTTCGAGGAAATGAATTCCTCAAACTTCGCTTTGTCAAATTCTATGACCTACAACTCAGTAAAAGATTTGAGGGTCTTAGTGTCAGACTACAACACAATTTTCTTTAAGGAGGAGAAAGTAGTCCTAGCAGAGTTGCCATCATGTTTCAAGTCTTTATATTGCAATTAACTCAGATTATAATAAAAGAGAACTAAGAAAATTTATATTATCTAGGATACTTTTCTGTGTGCCGATGGAGTATCAATCTCGTACTCTATTAATAATTGGACTAAGACGATGTGTCTCTTGCTTTTGGTCTCTAATATGGTTGCTTGGAAGATAGCTCAGTCATATCTTAGAACCGAAATAGAGGAAAAACTGCACGTGTATGGAGTGTTCGATTTCTCTTCTATATGTATGTGTGTCTGGTCTTCTCTAAATGAACAATCTCCTCCTCTTTTAATATGCTAAAAGAGAGAGTTAATGGCTCTTAATTATGGATTAACTAGTCATCAAGATAGGAGATAGTGGGGGAGCAGTTATCCCCTTAAGAATAGCTCTCAAACAGCTGATTGGCTAAGTTCACTAATTAATTAGTTGGCGAACTTCACAGAAGGCATTTGGACGAAGCTCACGTGGACATGGGTGAGCCATCTTCTAAATCATGGATGACCTACCCCCATGTGTGTTGCTATGACCAAAGTTTGCTAATTGATTGGTTAGCAAACTTCACGGGCAAAGTTAATCAGTTGGCGAACTTCGCTGATGAGGTTGAATTTAGCTCGTGATTTGTTCGAATTGATGATGCCTTTCGACTCGACCTAATGTCTGGATTAGAAATGAAACCACTCTTGATTTGTTCGGGTTGGTTCGAGATGAGCTATGTGGCAAAGTTCACATGCTCTATTTGGCGGAATTCACTACAACTTGTTGTAGGCTCGAGTTCAGACCCAATTGAAGCATTTAGTACTTTGGTGTTCACTTCTTGGATCCAAACTGAACATTGGCCTAGATGAAATATATTTTAACCGCCTACATCCCCGTGGCCAACTCACCAACGGAAAGCAAACCGCCAGTAGCTCTCTCTAGCCAACCATTGCCGCAGTGCCGCTGCAGTTAGAAATGACGTTTGGTAATATTCAAAACCCATCTCCTTCCTCAGCCTTGCCATCATTGGTGGGCTTTTTATTTGTTAAGGTAGCCCTTATTGGGCTCAAACAATGCTTGAAAGCACTTGGGTTAGTTTCACCGTCGACAGTGAGGCTTCAACGACCTTATTTGATCTTAATTCTTAGCTTCACTGGTGATGGCGGAGCTTTGATGGTCACCATCAATCGCGCTTCATAGGGCGAACTTCACTTCCTGGGTAGAGTTCGCTATTTCTGCCTGTTGGGTTTGTGGGCAAACTTTCTCTGAGTGAAGTTCGTTATATTAGCCCAACTGGGCTTTGAGTGAGTCTCGCCACTATGTTGAGATTCGCTGTTGTTGGGGTGAGCTTTGCCTAGAGTTCGTGATGGGCAAACTTCGCTCATGAGTGAGTTTGCACAAGCACGTCTAGTGTGAGTGTCACTTATGAGCTCAACACTTATTCAATTTTCAAGATGCGTCTTCTAACATGTCTTCTAACTTGTTTTCTTTTCTTTCTACAGTTCCCCTACCAGATACACGCATTAGCCATTATAACCACTCTGGACATAAAAATTGTGCACTTTCAACTTTTTATTTAGAACACATTATAAGTTAGGGAACATCGCCCTGCTTCTTCATCCAAGGTCATCAAAGAGTTGATTGCGTAGAATAGGCATGTGAGGGTTAGTATTTCTCAAGGATCATTGTTTGAGGCTCCCCCTAAGGTTTACGAGAGCTACCACCAACAAGCAATTCATGACTTACCTTCTATGACTATTCTCCTTAGGTTTCTCTCCATTTAGATCAAGAAGTGCGTCATTACCGATGAGATGGCTGTTGTCGAGAGCATATTTCCTACACTTTAGAGGGGTTATAGGTCATTATACACTTGATATTTGGCTTCTCCTGCCATGATCTACTACATCTAGAGGCGTTTTAGGTCATTATACACTTGATATTTGACTTGTGAAGGGGGGCCAAGCTGAAGTCTACAAAGCCTTTTGGGGTCCAAGTGTGAGAGTTGAGCATCCCTACCTTACTTAATGGCTTGGTTCATCACTGATAATCACATTTTAACTATAATTTAATACTCTCATTATGCATTTTATATGAATAAATATACCACTAATAATTGTTTTTATCTTATTTTACAGGTTAATGGTGAAAATAATGAATAAAAGTGCAATCTACTAAATTCTCCTATTTTCTACTTAATATTGAAGCCCAAGTATAAAGACTAAAGAAGGCCCGTGAAGAACCAAGGATCCATAAAAAATCGTGTAAAAAAGAGTGTAAAAACGAATTCTGACTGTAGACCAATCGGTCGACCAATCAGTTGGCCGACCGATTAGCCAATCGGTCGACCAATCAGTCGGCCAACCGATTAGCCAATCGGTTGGCCGACTGATTGGACAACCGATTGATTTGCACCAGATTCGAATCAAAAGCTGATTTCAACTCCTTGGAGCTCATGTTTCATCCAAGGGCTCTCCTTCATTGCTGTCGGCTATAAATAGGGGTAGAGGGTGAGGGGTTTGAGTGTGAAATATTTTGTAAAAACTGCATTTGGAGAGGAGGGTTACTCTTAATTGAGAAGACCTTCTAAATTTGTAACTTTTTGTCGCAATTAATAAAAAAATATTTTCACCGCTTCATATTTTCTTTTCTTCTCTTTGTCCAAGGATGAAAAGAGGATGAAGATGAAGAGAAGATGAAGATAAGGATTTGCTTTTTATTCTTTTCACTTCTTTTCTTGTAATAATTTTCTTTTCATGCATGTTTATTACTTTGTAGAATAGATTTACATTCATGTCTTTACTTTCTTCCATTTATTTTGTAATTTAGATTCTATTTTCTTGTACTATTCACCCTGAGGCTAGAACCCTCTTGGGATTAGTTTTATTTTGTTTATTTTCCTTCCTTTAGTTCTTTCTTTATTTTTATTTTCTAAGATGTGGAACTAACTCTTGTAGGAATTCTAGAATTGTATGAAACTAATAATTTGATCTCTTTTATAATTTGTAGATTATTCTCTTGAGTTTAAAATGATCATATTTAGGATAATCAATTAGAGAACTAATTGGTTGAAGAAGAATTTGATAATCTATGCTTATCTTGAATAGTTTGATTGGTTATGCTTATGAATTCTAGAATTACTATCTAATTGTTATTCTTTTCATGAGTATTAATTTTACTTAGATGATAATTTGATAGGTTATGATTCCCTTGAGTGGTTTGATAGTCTATACTTAATAAATATAAAGTAGAATGTGATAAAAAGAGAATGATTCATATTTTATAAGTGAGATTAGCTGGTGGATTCAATTCTATATTCCTCATAACTTTAACTGAATCCTCCATCTTTTCTTTCTTGATTTTTCCTCTTTATTCTTGATTTTCATTTATTTGTATTTATTCCTTCATCTTATTCATCATTATCTCTCCTCTTTCAATATTGTTTTGCTCTTATTTGCACATATTCACAACCATTCTCATATCTCTCCACAACACAGCACCTTTCTTTTATCACATTCCTAATTGTCGCACACACAACAAAAGAACTGATATTGATAAATTCTTACAACACCTTCCTCGTGGGATCGATAACTTTTTATATTATAACTTGTTAGTTGTATACATGCAACTTTAGGTATGCTCGTATTTTACCTATCGGCTATATAGCCATTTCTTATCATTGTCCTTAAGAGCAAATGTGATAAATCTAAGCTTAATTGCATCATCAGATAATTCTCTAATCTTAATCATAAGACAAACTTCCTAAAACTCAAATATAAAAATGTAACCATCTTCGGGTTTCATTTCCTACGAATTTCAAAAGCATATTTATGAAGTGAGGTCTGAGCTCAAAATTAGCTCCATTAATATTGGTCAGCCTAATGTAAGACGGGTTCACATTCCTAGTAGGATAGCACATGTCTTGAAGAATGGGTGGATTATAATTTACTATTTCTTTGGTTTCAAAAACTGATTCAACATGGATAAATCGATTGATATTATCCCTAATCCAAACTTACATACACCAAAATAAATTCTTTTTGAAATTTTTTTCTTTTTTAACTACAAAGAAAATTAGGAAATAGATCTATGAAAAACAAAAGTTAGTTAAGTTTTTTTTTGAAGAAAAAACAAAAAAAGAACTACAAGATAAATGAGAGAAAAGAGGAAGGATAAAAAAATAACCTAACTAAACAAATCAAGAGTAACTACTTTGAAACAATCACCCTTAATTCTAGGGTTAAACCTAGACTCAATTAGATCAGCTCCTAACAAAAATCTTTGAATGAAAAGATTGAAGTTTACTCGGTCAATTAGCCAAGTAACGATAATTCTAGAGGGAGGAAAAAACTAATTAAGTACCTCTTTCCTTACGGAGTGCTTTACGCAGCCTCTAAACCTTACCTTAGACACCAATAGATTTAAGTAAACTTGAACTAGTTCACTTAAGGATATCTTATTCCTTAATATGCTCGAGTCCTTAGGGGCCAACGTTTAATGACTTTTAAAGCCTTGGGTTTGTGTAGTGAGGAATTAAAGATTTGTGAGCTAATGAAAGGGTGAAGAAATCCCTCTCCTTATCTTGATTACAGGGTATTGACCTTAAGAGTATTTTCAAGTGAGTGCTCAAATCAAAATACTCAAATCAATTTGGTTAATTCCTACTAACTATATGCAAGGAAACCACTAGGAATTAAAAGCAACTACAAAGGATGCAAAAAGAAAATCTTTTATTTTTTAATTAGGGTTACCAATCAAACAAATGAGAGGGAGAGTTTTTGTTTGAATTTATTATCTTGTTAGTAGTTGTTAAAGTGTAGGGTGGATTTTATTAGGGTTCACTAGAGAACTTTTTTATTTTTTCTATATCATAATTGTCTATTATTGTGGGAAACTAAATTAGTGGGTGAAATTAAAAATATTAGAAAGAGGACTCACCTTTTCAAGTAAATCTTCAATCTTCAATCCTCAATCTTCATGCTTCAAATTTGTTCCTTCATAGGAAAGCACACGAATCAAAGAACCAAAAAAATCCTAATTATAAGCACTTTCCCCAACAAACGGTGCTAAAAACTTGATATGTTGTGGAAATAGTGTCAAGATTGCAAGGGCACAATCATGTTATAGTATATACAATGTCAATCCTGCGAGGAAGGATTGTAGAAAACATTATAAATTGGATCCTCAAGTTGTGTGTGGACAAATAGAAGTGAAAGTGAAGAGTTATAGAGAGTATGTGATTATTTACACATAAAAGAAAACTAGAATAGAAGGGAAGAAAGAGAGTGAACCAATAAAAGAAAACAATGAGGAGAAATAAAGAAAATAGAAAAGAACAAAATCAAGACTAAAAAATTAATCAAAAAGAGGAAAATCAAAATGAGTAAAATATGGAGGAAATCAAATAGAGAAGATAGGAATCTAGAATTGAATCTACTATTTAATTTTATTTACGATGTATGAACTACTTTCTTTTTATCACATTTTACTTTAGATTTACTAAGCATGAACTATCAAACCATATAAGGAAAGCATAACCAATCAAATTAACATCCAAATAATATTTTTATTTATGAAAAGAATAACAACTAGATAGTAATTTTAAAATTTATAAGTATAACCTATCAAATCACTTAAAATAAGTATAGATTATCAAATTCTTCCATCATTAGTTCTCAAGTTGATTATCCTAAACATGATCATTTTGCACAAAGAGAGAAATCCACAAATTATAAAAGAAATCAAACTAATTTATACAATTCTAGAATTTCTACAATTTTCAGTTGCACGTTTTGGAATATAAAAACTAAAAAAAATCAAGACTAGAAATCATAAAAGAGAGAGATATAAACTATGAACATAAAGAACTAACGACAAAATTAAGAACAAGAACAACAAAATAAAGATCTAAACTATAAACATAAGGGAAATCTAACTAACAAAAATAAAATAGCATAAAAGTAAATCTATACTACAAAGGAAAATTGTAAGAAAAAAGTTCTATAAAGGAGGAGAAATAAATAATAAAAATAAAAGAGCACAAAAGTAAATCTAAATTGTAGGACATGAAATAAATCTAATCTACCAATATAAAAATAAAGAGAAATAAAATCATGAAACATGAATTTCTAGGACAAGAAAATAAAAGAGAAAAGTAAAAGCTTACATTGCAAGTGGGTAGCCCCTTGAAAGCAAATCTTCATCTTCATCTCCATCAACAATGAAGAAGAAAAGAAAATTTAAAAGGTGGAGAAATTTTTTTATTAATTATAAATAAAATTTATAATTTTGCAAGGTCTTCTCAACTAGGAGTAACCCTCCTCTCCAAATACAGTTTTTATAAACTTTTTCCACACCCTAAGCCCTCACTCTTTACCCTTATTTATAGAGTATTACAATTAGTATTAGCCCTTAGATTAAATTTAACCCCCAGGTTACATAATTTTAATGTTTCATTCGTAACTGTATGCTAGGTATCGATACTAGTATAGATATCCCTATTGATACTAGTATCGATACCGTTATCAATACGTGTATCAATACTTCTTTGATTCCCCTTCTTTTGGCTGAAGTTCTTTGACTCTTTTGTGTGGACTTCCATGGGTCTCTTTTAATTTGATTTTGAGCTCAATAAGGGTTGAAAGATAAGAGAGTTTTGAGTTCGTTTGGGCTCTTATTCTTTAATCCTCTATTTCTTGGAAATTAAGATAAAAACACTTATTAGTAGATAGTTTATTTTCAAAATAAGATAGATAATGATAGTTTATTCAAAATAAGGTAGATAATGATAGTATAAAAGTGTAATAAAATATAATCATCAGATTTCTGTAATACACTCCTTCCTCGTGGGATCAACACTTTCATATGCTATAAATTATTTAGCACTTGAAGCGTTTTATTTAGAAACACATTAAGTTTTTGGCGTCATTGTCTGGGAAGGTGCTTGTATTTAGAAAATTTTCTATTTTGATTCTTTGATTTATGTGTTTCATTGTGAAGGATTGAGTTAGAAGAAAATTGAAGATTGAAGAAGAAGAGTTGCTTCAAGAGAGGCAAGCCACTTGAAAAGGTGACTTCTCTTTCTTGTGATTTTTAATTTTACCTTGTGTTAGATTTCTCACAATTAGAGATAATTAGGTAATAATAATAATAATAATTCTCTTGTTGACTGATAATCACATTTTAATTACAATTTAATACTCTCATTATCCATTTTATATAAATAAATAAACCACTAATAATTGTTTTTATCTTATTTTGCTTTAAGAGGGGCAAGCCCCTTGAAAAGGTGACTTCTCTTTCTTGTGATTTTTAATTTTACCCTGTAGTTATATTTCTCACAATTAGAGATAATTAGGTAATAATAATATTTCTCTTGTTGATTGATAATCACATTTTAATTACAATTTAATACTCTCATTATCCATTTTATATGAATAAATATACCACTACTAATTGGTTTTATCTTATTTTGCAGGTTAATGGTGAAAATAATGAATAAAAGCCAAATCTACTCAATTCTCCTATTTTCTAACTATTATTGTAGCCCAAATATGAAGACTAAAGAAGGCCCATGAAGACCCAAGTATCTATGAAGAAATCGTGTAAGAAAATAATGTAAAAACGAACTCTAACCACAGACCAATCGGTCGATCAATCGGGCGATCAACCGATTGGCCAATCGGTTGGCCGACCGATTAGCCAACCGATTGATTTTCACCAGATTCGAATCAAAGGCTGATTTCAACTCCTTGGAGCCTAAGTTTCATCCAAGGGCTCTCCTTCACTACTGTAGGCTATAAATAGGGGTAGAGGGTGAGGGATTTGAGTGTGAAAAATTTTGTAAAAACTTCTTTTGGAGAGGAGGGTTACTCTTAATTGAGAAGACTTTCTAAAATTTTAATTTTTTATTATAATTAATAAAAAAATTTTTCACCTCTTCATTTCTCTTTTCTTCTCTTTATTTGATCATGAAGCTGAAGACAAGAGGAAGATGAAAATGAAGATGAAGATGAAGATTTGCCTTCATCAAGAGGCTAGAACCCTCTTGGAATGTAAATTTTCTCTTTTATCTTTTAATTTCTT
>JBAKGM010000279.1:16272360-16288000 GCA_037177215.1 Asparagus racemosus | reverse complement strand
CTTTCTTCATTAAAAGATTCAATACATCTTATTCCTTTCTTCTTATCTTCCTTTTTAATTTTTCCGACAAACAACGTTCGTCGACCCGCTTCATGCGTTTTGCGGCGTTCATTACGTCGTCAGTTGTTGCGTCGGTTGACGGTTCGTCTGTTGACGGCTCGTCGGTTGTGTCGGTTGATAGTTCATCGGTTGCGAACCAACCTTCACGAGTCAGGTGCGGGGACTGATAAGCAATTTTTTCAACGCCTACAGGTAGCCAGCCACCAACTATGTTGTCCCAAGCATATCTTAGAAGCTAATGAGATCCATACTATACTTGGGGGTTTGAAAACCATTGATTGCCGTTACCTGATTGTCAACTACGCCTTACATGGCATACTGCCCGGTGATCCAAAACAAGCAATCTCCATCCAAAGGAGAGCGCCACACTTCTTTTATGACTTTACCATATAGATATTGTATCACAAATCATTCGATGGTATACTGCTTAGATGTCTATCATCAAATGAACTCAAGAAACACTTAAAGAAGCCCACGATAGCACATGTGGAGCTCATCAACCTGGACTCAAACTCTAGGATCAACTCCGTCGTCTAGGTTATTATTGGCCGACGATGATTATAGATGCAGTGGCTTACGCCAAGCGATATCGTGCATGCCAATTCCATGCGAACTTCTTACACCAACCCCTGAAAGAACTACATCTGACCATTGCCTCATGGACATTCGAGGTATGGGAAATGGACATTATTGGGCTTATCAGTCCACCATCCATCAAAGGCCACTGATTCATCTTGGCCATCACTGATTATTTCTCTAAGTGGGTCGAAGTTATCCTACTCAACGAAGTTAAAACATCCAACATGGTTAAGTTCTTGAAACACCACATCATTTGTCAGTTAGGCATCCCCCAGAGAATCGTTGACAATAACGGACCTCAATTCATCAGTCGACTGTTCTTTAAATTCTACACTTACTTTAGAATTTAGGATGTAGCTTCTATGCCATACAACCCAGCTGCTAAAGGTCTAGCTGAAGTATTCAACAAGACCATCATTAAACTTCTTAAGAAATTTGTCTCTTCTAACAAATGAGATTGGGATGAGAAACTTGAGGAGTGTCTTTGCCTCTACTGAACAACGGTTTGTATTCTCACGAGCGCTATGCTTTCTCCTTGGTATACAAATGTGAAGCTGTAGTACCACTAGAGATTCAAATTCTATCATTGAGAACTGCTCTCGCAGAGAGGATAACGACCAAAGAACATCATCATAGGCGTCTTGAAGAATTAGAGGCGCTGGCGAGTTGAGACTCAAAGTTCAACAACGAATCGAGATGTACTAGTCTCGGATATCAAGAGCCTTCAACACGAGAGTCAAAGGATGATCCTGTAAAGAAGGCTCAATGTAGCACAGTCCCATTCAATCGAGCAACAAGTTGTCCAGGCCTGATATTTACTAACCAGTTGAAATACCCCCTGTTAAATTGGTAAACCCCTCAGCTCCAAGACTATCCTCAAACTCATCACCAAATTTAGTCCTGGTGATGTCGAGGATGCAGCAGTAGAGGTGGTATTAGGCCTTATTTAACACAATTCGATGAATCCCCATGGCATACCTAACTATCCATTTTGAGGTCTCGTATCGCCGCAGTAATGGGACCCCCTCCTCACGTCTGGTGGTGGCTGACATAAGAGAAGAATAATGGAGTGTATACCATACCATTAGATAGGTATATGGTAGCTCCACCGATGGATTGGGCATCTCTTCCTTAGAACAACCATCCTTCTGGTTCAAATACTTTGTCATCAACTCTCACAATCTATGATGAATGTAGTTGACCATGGCCAAGAGCAAGGGTAAGTTGCATCCATGAGCAAGCAATACCATCAGATACAAAACCATGAGGGAGATACAGTCCTTCGACCGAGATGGCACAACACAACCTTTCAACTAGATTGAAAGGAAGCCTGTAAGTAAAGCTTGAGCAGAAATAGACTCTTCGGCCTGATGAAGGAAACTCTCAAATGTGTCACCAACTATGAACCCACACTCATTTTGAGTCGGCAGTGTGGACTATCGGACCATTGCTTGAAAATCCAAGTCTCCATTTCAAGACCAGAGCTTGGTGGGGTAGGCTCCACTTTTCTTTTCTTACTCATGTTTCTAAATAGGTATTCAGTCCAAAGAACATGAGCAACATGAGGGCCATGGACTGCACCCATAATCGTCTGATGGCAGATATGAAAATGGCAGACTATCTCCCAAAACATTTCTCAATGTGAGCATAATGAGCCATACCCCCCAACTTGGCGGTTGTGAGGAAGAATTTGTGGTATGGTCACTCCCCTATTAGCAATTGGGACACTTCGTACATTTCATACTGGGCCTTCCGATCTCCCTTGCTGGAGTGAAGAAGGTGTTGGTGTTGACATTATACAGCTCAAGAATGCTATATAATATCGGTGCATAGATCTAAACTCCATATTGAGAAGCTCACACAATGGAACAGAGCCCCAGTTCCATCAATCTATCTTAAAAAGTGGTGACGGCAAATTCAACCATCTTAACCACCACTTTGAATCCGTAGCCCTAATCCACCCCGAGAATCTAACATCCTCTTCTGGGTATTACCCATTAATCTCGGCAAACAGGTTGCTAAACACATGAGGGACCACTATAATCTTGTTTGTTGAAGCATTCTCCTTAACGGACCCTGGAAGAAGACTGAGAATACTGAGACGTAGCGTCCTTACTTGGAGAAGCCTCCCTCCTACTTCAAATTACCCACCATCATATAGTCCTGCTTGTAGGTAACAGAGAATGGCATTGAACGGGGAATGTCTATGTGTTGTATATACATGAATGACACATGTTGTTCCATCACAGCAGGTACCCCTTGGGCATAGTACCACCACTCATTCTCCATGCCAAAAATGGACTTAGGCCCTGAATTACCATTACCAAATAGGAAGTGTGGCTTTCCATACTGATCCTCTTGAGGAATAAAGAACTTCGCATCCGCAATGAGTTCTCTCAAAGTGGCAACATTGGCACGACTAATAGCTTCCACTCGCTCTTAGTTGCTCTCCTCATATAATAGAGGAACGTTTCCCTTGAAGACATGCAGTGTCAACAGATCTTAAACTCTATTGTGACTGAAGTGGTTGCATCTGCTGATAGGCGTATCTAGTAGAGGAACTACATAAAATAAGGAATGCAAGTCAGATGGTTTAGCTCAAAATTCGACTAAGTGTTAAGCTTGGCCTATGGACTGCTCACTAGGCTTATACTTGAAGGAAAGTCGCTCATAAGTGAAGTTTGCCCAACACAAAGCTAAGAAATATGGCTAAGTGTTATAAGCCTAGGTGAAGCTCACCCCAACATCGGCGAATCTCAGCCCAATAGCGAGAGTCACTAAAAAGCCCAAATGGGCTAAACTAGCAAACCTCGCTCAAGCGAAGTTCGCTCAGAGGACAAACAGGCTAAAGCAGTGAACCTTGCTCAACCAAAATTTGCCATGACAAGTGCCATTGGTGGCAACTGTCAAAGCTTTACCTTCGCTGGTGAAGCTAAGATTTAGGACCAAAGGCAATCAAGTAAGCCCTGCCATCATCAGCAAAGCTAACCCTAGTGCTTTGAAGCATTGTTCGAGCCTGACAAGAGCCATCTCCGCAACCAATAGCTCTACCATTGATGGCAGAGCATAGAAAGATAAAGTTTTGGGAAACTTACTTGACACCATCTCTAACTGTGGCAATGCAGCGACGATGCTCGGCTGACGAGATCCGCCATCGACTTGCTTTCCCTTGACAAGTTGATGACGGGGAGCCATTGAAATGAAAGAAATCTTGAAAGTTTTGAAGATCTGTTTTAAGGTTTTTGGGTTTTTGGAGGCAAAGTGAAGAAGAAGATGATGATGAATAGTCTATTTATAGGCTTTTAGTGAACTTTGCCCAAAGATTCTGACCCGAACTTCGCCTAAAAGCAATCCTCACCTAAAATCAATGCGCAAAATGAGTGAATTTGAAATTTAAAGTCCTCTAAGTGAACTTCGCTTGTCGACTCAACGAGCTTCCCAAATGCCAAACGAACATCACTAACATATCAGCGAACTTTGCCCAGGACCCAAATTTGAGCGAACTTTGCCCAATTTATGGAACGCTATACTTGGCGAATCTCATTCAATAATCCTCGCCTATGTACATAGCCTAAGCTCCACCTTAAATTTAGGAGGCAAATCATGCAAAGATCAAACACACAAGGAGGAATAGTTTTACAAATACTTTATTCTTTCATTGATCATAAATTCTTCTTCTTACAAGCAATTTTTAGTCCCTCAAGATAGTTGACGAATAGAAGGGAAACAAGCAAACAAGTTAAAAAAGAAAGAAAAGAGGAAAAGAAATAAAATAAGCAAACAAGAAAAGGTGCATAGTTTGAGGAAGACAGACGACGCCTAATCACGCTCTAAGGCCTTAGTTGCGAAATCTAGTCACTACTTGAGTCCTCACTTGTGGAGCTCCAACAATCTTTAATTAGGTGCCATCGAAGCCTTCGAATGGTCCTATATAGGTTCTAACACTTGAAGCTCCACGCATCCCTATCGCGCATCACTTCGCACCAATCCTTCGACTTGTTCTCTATGACTTTCTCAATGCATTCCTATTGTCAGTCACTTTGTACCAATCATTCGACTTGTTCTCTACGACAAGCCTTCTCAGCTAACCACGAGTCCACCAATTGGTGGAGAATCTAGGTCTGCTTTGCAAAACAACTATCAACTTGGGTCAACTCTTGCCTAAGTCATTTGATTTCAGCTTCTCTATCAAAGAGGAACTCTCTTTGGGTAGGGGTAGACCAAGACATGGGAAGATGAAGATGAAGGAAATGGGGAATGAAAGAGCTATTAGAAGCCTTTCAACAAACTTATCCAGAAAATCACTCATTACGAGAAGTGATAAGACCACTCAAAGACTAAAAGATAGCCTAAGAGTAGGCCGTTCGGCTAATTTCATCCAAAATTTGACCACCAAGAGTGATCTTAACCATAGATCAAGGCACGGCTCAAGGAGCAATAGCCTCGGTGACCCTTGCCAATCAGTGAACCTCGATCAAACACTCATAATTGAGAGAACGCAATCAAAATCCATGGCCAAGGGAACATCACTAAATATAAGCTATTCCCTGAGCCTTACTTCAAGTGCAAGTGAATTTTGAACTTTCTCGGGCATGCAAATGCAACTGAGTATTTAGCCACACACAGCCAAGATGAATCCACAATGGAAGAAGCCACATTCAATAGTACACCTCTGGCAATTAAGTAGTCAGATAGAAGCAGATCGAGCCTAAACAAGACAACCAAAGCTGCGTTCAACAGCACACCCATGGCTATTACCCCAAGTATTGCGATCCCTGCTACAAGTCAAACTATACTAGCTCTCTTTTGGACCAATGCTTAGTATAGATAACACGAATCTAATACTTGAGCCCAACACTAGTTCAAGAAGTGATTGCCCGTGGGCTAAACACTTCAGATGGGACTAAATATGAGCCACGACAAAGCTCGCCCAAAATTACAATGAAGCTCGATCTCAAGACCAAGTCAAAGTAAAGCTTCAAGTGATATTCGCCCTGAATGAGTGTCGCCCAAATAGTCCACATGGGCCACATCACCACATTCTAGTGAAGTTTGTGAGAACAAACTTCACCCATGACTGTTATCAGCGAGCTTGCCCAAAGCTGTTCTAAGAGCTATTTTTGTGGGAATGACTCACCCCCATTACCTCCTAAGTTAATGCCCACTAATTAACATTTAATGACCACTAACTCTCTCTCTTAGCCTATAAGAGGAGGGGAGATTACTCACTTTTGGCATCATCTAAAGCTTGATCTTCTTTAGAGAGATAAGATCTTGGATAAACTTCGGCAAACTTAGAGCTTTGGCAATTCATTGAAGCAAGATGACTCATCATCATGGTTGGACTATCAACAAAACACAAGAACGATGCTCCATCAGCATGCAAAAAAGAACCCAGCTTTTACAAATTTTTCTTTGTATCTAAAGTCTTGAGATTATAATCTTTTATTTTTGTTATCAATTTCAAAGACCCAAATATACATGTATTAGGTGTTAGCTCTTTGGTCCAGGGATTCTATGACCAAATGTTCGTGGAGATGAAGGAACAGTGTTAGAAAGCTGAGGAAGCGATCAAGACCATGGTTGCAGCTGTTAATCAACTCTAGGCTCAATCAGAAGTGGTCAAGGCACTGCTCTTATGCAAGAGACTCAAAAGGCGTCTACTGAGTAGAGTATCATCTACCTTGAAGAACAGATTTCTGACTTGCAAAGAAGGAAAACTCAAGGAACGAGGAACTCCAGCAGATTGTCATAGAGCTAGGCACCTTACTTAGCCAGGGGTCTCATCTTGAGGTAGAGGTCACCAAGAAGCAAGTGGAATTTGACGATGTCCAAGCTGAACTTGACAACTTCACCTCCGTTTATACTAAAGAGGTCAAGCAAAGGGTTAGCAAACAGGTGCAGAAAGCTTACCAGGACAAGATGACATCTTAGGAGGCAAAACTGAGAGCCATGATGGGGGAATGGCACCATAGCATTCACAAATTATCTCTCACCCTGTTTGGTTTCTCCTTTGATTTTTGATGTATCCACCTTTGTATTTTGTCATGTACCAATTTTGGGGACATTCTAGTGGAATTTCTATCAGGGAAATGACACAACTGACATTGTGAATGTACGCATCTTGTTTATAGTCAGACCGATACATACTTAATAACAAGAAATTGCAAATTACAAATTTACACCCTAACCACTAAATTGTTTATTTAGAGATTTCATATCTCTTCAAATGTCAACCATTGATGGGGAACATCTGCAGGTTTACTTTCTCGTATATGAGATAATATGCTCCACTCGAGTGGATTGACTCTATCACTATAGTCCTTCCTATTTCTCATAAAACTTCTTCCTGGAGCTATGCACTGTGATCATTGATCGTCACATGGCTATGACCATTTTGCTCTTCTAGAACTCTTTTTCTTTACTTTTTTAGTTGGAGGCCCTTGAGATTCACAGTTGGTAGAACTCAACATGTTTTTTTGCGGTCAAACGCTTCTCATCCAATGCTTCAAATTCTTGGAGGTGGAGTTTTGTGTTTTCCTCTAAAGTCATCTGTGTTGCTAATGCGGTACGAAGTAAATGGATTTGGAGCTTTAGAGGGATCACTACTCTGCATCCGTATATCAAAGCAAAGGGTATATTTCTCGTAGGGGGTTCTAACTGTCATGCGATAAGCCCAGAGGCATTCTCCTAGCATTTTGTCCCAGTCACATTTATTGCCTGGGACAAATTTCTTCATTATCTTGATGATAGTCTTGTTGAATGCCTCGGCCAGTCCATTGGTCGTTGCGTTATAAGGCGTGGAAGCAATGTCCTCCCATCAGAAATTTGTTGTAGAACCTTCCAAACTCATTGCTGATGATCTGAGGTACATTATCATGAACGATCCATTTTGGTATTCCAAGCTGGTAACGTACATGATGTCCGAGGAAGTCAGTTACAGTCTTAGTTTTCACCTCCTTTAATGGGATTGCTTCGGTCCATTTGGAAAAATAGTCTGTAATAGCTAAGTTGAACTGGTGTCCTCAGATGATTATAGGCTGATGGAACACCTATGATGTCCATCCCCATCTCATAAAAGGCCAGGAGGATGTGGTTGGGCGTAGAAATTCCATGGCCATGATGGATGTAGTCTCAATGGTATTGACACGTGACGCAACGCTTGGCGTATTCCATTGTGCCATTCACCATAATCGGCTAATGATAGCATAGGCGCCAAAGTCAATCTTGCAATTTTGGTTAGGGTTGATGGGCTCCTCATAAACCTCCAAGGGCTTCCCTCAATGCCTTCTTGGCTTCCATCATGAATAGACTCTAGAAAAGGACTCCGTCGAATAATTGATGATACAAGATCTTTGGGGCAGCATCATAATAAAATCAAGCTGACTATCACTTCACTACTACTTCCTCCTTTGTGTCTTCGGGCAAAATTCCAGGAAGAACATGACCGATGATGGGGAACCTCTAATCCTGTTCTTCCAAGGTAGCTAAGTAGCTTTGATGTGAATATTCTTAAGTATTTTTCAGACCAAAGGGCATTACTGTATAATAGAATACTCCCAAGGGTGTCCTGAAAGCTATATGCTTCTGATCATCTAGATGCATTTTGATTTGGTTGTATCTAGAAAACCTACCCATGAATGACATCCTCTCAAACCCATATGTATTGTCAACCATGACATCCATGATAGGGAAATGGAAATTCATCCATTGAGCAAGAGAGAATAAGATCCCTGAAATCAATACAGATTTGGATCTTGCCACTCTTTTTCATTACCACCACGATGTTGGCTAGCCAATCCGGATGTTGTTCTTCACAGATGAATCCACATTAAGTGACTTTGCAGATTTCTTTCTTGATCTACTCCATCAACTCAAGACGAAAGCGTAGTTGTTGTTGCTTGACTGGCTTAACGCTAGGGTCAATGTTAAGATGATGTACGACCACATTGGAGTCTAAACTAGGTACGTCATTGTAACTTCAATCGAAGATGTCAATGTACTCTCAAAGGAGAGTTATGAGTTCTTCTTTCTCAGCAGATGATAAATTTTTACTGATGAAGATGGGCTTGGGATTGACTTCGTCACTATGTTTACTTGGACCTCTTTATCTTCGGTGAGTGGTTCATTGACTCCAAAGCGTGACTCTCAATATTTTTCAAGATGTTTTGCCGAGGAATCATCTTCAGGATTTTCAAACACTTTGGATTTATCAAGATTCATAGTTAGACTGTCCAGGACCATGTTAGCCGTGAATTCGCCAAGCATGGCTCTGAGGCTGATGTCAAAATCTCAACTAGATGTGTCTGGAGAGCTGCTTAGGAAGTCATCAGATGCCGGTCCTACTTGTGACTCGGCCTAAGGAGAAATTTAACTGAGTCCATGTTTAGTCTGATTATAATAATCGAAAGCCTCCTCTTTTGGCACAAAAGGGATCAAATGAACTTTTGGCCCTCGATTGAAATTCAACCCTTGTTTTAAAGTGAGGTTGTATCCCATTTTTGCCATTATGTGTTGAGATTGTTGGCTGTAACAGAAGAATTTTGGTATTCCTTCTGCTTTCTCATCTAGTTTGATAAGTGAGATCGCAGCTCAACTTTTCCAAAGATAATTGGATTCTGAGCATCTCTTTTAGCTTGGACTATAAAGGTGGCGTCTTCTGAGTTGTCTAGCTGCTGGTGAGCTGAGTACGACTCATTTATAGGCATGTACAAAGTCAGTTCTAAAGCTAGCCTAGACATCAGGGCCTCAGCTCTTGAGTTTTCATACTCAGAGATTAAAGAGTAATCATAAGCAAACTCTATCCAATCGCCCTGATCTTTGGCTAAATGGTCAGTACATAGATCCTTGAGGGTAATTACAAGTTGTTCCATTTCTGAGATTGGATCATCGTTGGGACCTAGCTCGTTTTCAGCTTCATTACCACTGTCCTCATCATTGGGAAGGTCAATGTCAATTGTATGATTTTCGTCTTACAAGAGAGAGTCGGTAAAGTAATTCTCTACTCCCTTAAAGGGATGCTTTTTAGCATCAACCTTTTGTTAAACCCCATGTTCATCAATGTACTTGAAGCACTGATGAAGCGTTGAGGGAACAATCATGTTGGAATGGATCCATGGTCGTCCTGGGAGAAGGTTGTAGGGTGTTTCGATATCAATGACATAACAAGTCACTTCCGTCTTTAAATCACCGATCTGACATCTAAGTCGGATCTTCCCAAGAGATCGGCTACTGCTAGAGTTGAAGCAGAATATGGTGGCGGTAGTCTTTGAGAGCTTGTGAAGGAAAATACCCAGAAGCTCAAGAGTCTCCATGGACTTATCCTCAACACAGAGCCTGGGTTGATGTGAATCCTCTCAACCTTTGTCGAACCTACATACCTAGTATAGTAAAGGGGTCAGTTGTGATAGTGGTCTTTGATGAGCATGTCTTCTGGAGTGAAGGTGATACAAGGTGCTGACCACCGGCACTAATTGCATTGCTTGTGTTCTTCATCCTGAGGAGGTTCAACCATGTGGGCAAGGAATACCTCACTATCGTTCAAAGCTTCTTTAAAAGCATCCCTCATTTCCTTAGACAAATGTAGCAGTTCGAATAAGGTTATAGGAGCTGGGATATTAGCTAATTAGGCTGATATCATACCAGAAGAGGGCTTTGGAATCTTTTGAAGGACGATGCAACACCTTGTCGAACTGAGTCTCCTTTTGCTTGGTCGGTTCGGATTGTTTGGAAGGTCCTGAATGATCATAGTTTTTCAAGTAATCTCAGCCTGACCTTGTCCCTACTATGACAATTTTCTCTTTCTCTGAATCAGTGAGTGAAGAGACTCATAGAGATTACTCTCTAACGATTGTTGAGATGACGCTACAGGACTTCATCTTGTGTTTGTTCTTGGACTTTGGAAGAGTCCAATGCTCCTCTTGGAGGAGATCTGGATGCACCCACATCATCTCCCCTCCTGTTGTAGTAAGAGGGACTAAGCCTCAGCTTTGTTGGTTTTGTTGGTCATAATTGACCAGCTCCATCCTTACAGTAGGAATGGGGACAACACCATCTTGGGTTTGAATTTCCGATATGGGGCTGAATTGGAGAGTTACCATATTAGCAAGGACTTTCTTTTACTCAGGCTTGAGCTTGAGGATTCTTAACTCAACAAAGGTCTGAATTTTATCCTTAAGGATACAACAGTTCTTCTATGATAAAGACAGTAGTTAAGGTCATCAGTCTTTTTGACTTCTTTAGGGCGTCGGGCTTCGAGAAGCTTCAATCGATTACCCTTGTTGAGGACATGGAAAATAGCCACTGTATGTTCATCTTTGGACGAGTAATTGCGTTGAACATTCTTCCTAGGTTTCCTTTTCTAGTTGTTGGGACTCTGGACCTCAACTGTGAAAGTTTCTTTAGCTTTCAATTAGGAGGTCTGCCTTGCTTGCCTTTATTACCCTTGAAGTTGGTGCGTGATTCAAACTTGTTCAAATGTTCTAATGACTTTTCTGGTATAATGGCTTGTTCCATAAAATTCTTCCATGTGTGGGCCGTAACAATGCCCATATGAGCTTGTATACATCTCACAAAATTGTGCCGACAAGTTTGGAGTAGCATCAATAAAGGCATATATCGACATTGCAATGTTAGATTACGGTGTCTCTCGATGAATTCCCTGACTGTCTCATTTCCTCTTTGCCTTTCGAAGAGGAGTTTAGCCATGGTGACATCTAATTGTTTTTCATAGAATTGTGAGAGGAACTTTGATTCTAAAACAGCCTAAGATTTGATTGAACCCTCAGGCAAATTCTGAAATTAATTGAAGGCTACCCCGTAGAGGGTGCTAATGAAAGTCATGCTTGGCAGTTTAAACTTCATTAGAAAGGGAACCATGTCCCACACGATGTAACGTTGGCGGTTTTAGAATCAAACGTATGTAACGTTTACCATCAAACGTATGTAAAGATTGAGGTCTTTTTGGAACGTTTACCATCAAACGTATGTAACGTTGGCAGAGAACCTTTACCATCAAACGTATGTAACGTTGGCGGTTTAAACTTCATTAGAAAGGGAACCATGTCCCACACGATGGGATAAGACTAGATAATTCCAACCTGTTTGAGCTCAGTTCACTGAGAAAGAGCATTGAGCTCTTTTTGGATGCCCTCTAGGGCCTTTGCTTCCTTGCTTGGCTTTGGAAGCGCCGATGTTTTTGATGCTAAGTGGTTAGAATCTGCATCATCTTGATATACTTGATCTTCTTCTGGGGAGAATTTGACGACTGGTTATTTCACCTTCGAAGAACTCGGACAAGGTTGAGATGCTGATAGGAGCTGCTCAAACATTTTCTCTAAACTCTCAAATTGCTCATCTGAAGCTTTCTTTTGATTTACCATCTGAGTGAGAAGATCTTCTTAGTCTATTATGTCTGCCACCTACTGTCACTCTTGACTAGAGCTAGGGGTTGTGTTCGATGCTATAGTAGAGTTAGCATCATTAGAACTAAGTTGGTCAACTTGAGATGGAGTCTGCGGTGTCAGTGTTTAGAGGAAGGAGTAGTCAAAAGGAATTGTAACTCCTTGCCTTAATCTAGTGTGGCGATACACACCATCAGTCTTCAGCAATATGTCTCTGATACCAGGAGAGTATATCGGGTCAAGCGAAAGGTCCGTGCCTTCTTCATCATCTCTAGAGATTACACTAGCCGTGTTGATAGTGAACTCTTGGAGTTTAACATTTTGGGTACGTCGTCGTCTTTTAGTCTGAACCTCCAAAGGCTCAAGACTGTGACTATGATGACTAAAAACTGATTCCCTTTTGGGAATAGCTTTACATTGGCAATTCTTCTGAACTGTCATGACTTCTTATCTGAGAGTCACACAATGCCGACATTGAGGAACTCTCTTCAGAGATAGGAACTCTCTTAGATCACTAGTAGTTTCAAGTTGATGGCACTTTTCAGAGCCAACTTCGTTGCTTTTAGTCTTGGCTTGCGAATGTCGCTTATGACGACATTGGCCAGACTTTTGCTTAGCGAAGTCAGACGAATCACCATTAGTGATGTTAGTTTCTTTGTGAGATTTTAGATGAGGGATTACTCCCATTCTTTGCTTCCATTGGGGAATCATAGCAAATATTATGAGATGCTTTAAATCAAACCCCCAAAGGGGTTGTGGACTGATGTCCAAAATCAATAGACGTTATAACATCTTATCCTTCCCTCGATATGAGGGTCGATGTTTCTTCACTTTGGGTGAAGTTTATTTGGCTTCCAGCAAAGCTCAAACTATCTTTGGCGAAGGTTGCTTTTACACATGCGGAGGTCAATTTTGACCCTAAGTTCGCACTGCGATGAATTTTACGATAACTTATTATAGTCACCATTGATGAAGATTAGTTTGAGGAAATGACTTCCTCGAACTTCACTTAGTCAATTCAATGATCAGCAATTTAGCAAAAGACCTGAGGATCTTAGTGTCAGACTGCGACACAATTTTCTCATCAGAGGAGAAGGTTGTCCTCGACAGAGTTGCTAACCTGTTTCAAGTCTTGTGATATTTCAATTAACATAGATTATAATAAAAAGAATATAATAAAACAAAGAAAAATTTTATATTCCTTGGGGTTCTTTTCTGTGTGTCGATGGAGCGTCAATCTTGTACTCTATTGACGGTCTGACTAAGAAGATGGGTCTTTCGCTATTGATGAAGATTTAGTTGCTTGGAAGATAACTCAGTCTTCTCTTAGAATCAAAGCACAAGAAAATTGCAAGTGTGTAGTTTGGTGATCTCTCCTTGTGTGTGTCGAATGAACAATCTCCTCCTCCTCTTATACGTGAGAGAGAGAGAGAGAGAGAAAGAGAGTTAATGGCCTTTAGTTGTGGGTTAAGTGGCCATCAAGATAGAAGATAGTGGGGGAGTAGTTATCCCCTTAAAAATACCTCTCAAACTACTGATTGGCGAAGTTCACTAATTCAGTAAAGCTCGCTGAAGACATTTGGGCGAGGCTCACTTGGACATGGGTGAGCCCTCTTTGAAATCGTAGATGACGTGGCCCACTTTGGTTGCTGTGGGCAAAGTTTGTTTGTTGGTGAACTTCATCTATGAGTTCGAATTTAGCACAGAATTCGACTCGTGATTTGGCCGACTAATGACGCCTTTTGACTTGGCCTGAAGTCTGAATTGGGAGTCGACCCACTCTTGACTCGGTCGGGTCAAGATGACCTGTGTAGTGGAGTTTACGTACTTTGTTTAGGCAAACTTCGCTATAGCTGTTAGAATTGGTAGTCGACCTATTATTGATTCGGTCGGGTAAAGTCGAGATGAGCTGTGTGGCGAAGTTCGCATGCTTTATTAAGAGAACTTTTCTACAGCTTGTTGTGGGCTCGAGTTTGGGTACATTTGAAGCGTTTAGCCCATGGGCATTCACTTCTTAGATTTAAGCCGGATAGTGGCCTGGATGAAATAGTCTACAATAAGATTTTATTTTTGAAAACTTAGAGTTTCAAGTTCTCTTAGATCATGCTGTTAGCTATACATTATTTTCGCTCTACTTATATACTTGAATAGGGCATCTAACTCTATTTTCACTTCAAAAAATCTGTTATCGTTATACCCTAGAAGTCTTGAATTTAATGAACCCCTGAGAACCGGCCAACCCCTAAGAATCGACCACATGTCAAGATGGTCGGATCATATGATTAGAGACCCATTCTTGTATAGCTGCAATCCAACTAAATTGCCCAACCCTTTTGATGGTTTCAGTCCGAATAGGGAATGGTAAGTGGAGGATCGATTTCGCTGACCTCAACAAAGCTTGTCCCAAGGATAGGTCGCCCCCCCCCCTCAGATTGACCAACTTCTTGATGGAAGCTTAGGACATGAAATGCTCAACTTCATGGATGCCTCATCAGGCTATAACCAAATAAAGATAGAAAAATATGACAAAGAAAAAACTTCCTTAATCACAGGCTAGGAGGCTTACTGCTACAAAGTGATGTCCTTCGGTCTCAACAACACTGGAGCAACCTACTAGAGGCTGATCAACTAAATCTACAAAGAACAATCGAGCCACAATGTGGAAGCACACGTAGATGATATCCTGGTGAAATTTAAGCATGCCATTTCCTATATTGCAGACATTGAAGAAGCTTTCTCCATCCTCCACCGATACTAGATAAAACTCAACCTAGCAAAGTGCACCTTTAGTGTGCAGATGGGTAAATTTCTCGGTTGCAAGATCAGCCAACGCGGGATCAAAATTCACCCAGAAAAGATCAAAATAATTTAAGGGATGGTCGATCCTTGTATGGTCAAGGATATCCAAAAGCTAAATAGAAGAATAGCAACTTTGAGCTGTTTCTTCTCCAAGTCAGCTAAGAAGAGCCTTACATTCTTCAAAGCCCTAAGATGAGCCAAAGGGTCTAGAGACAACATCACATGGACAGAATAATGTAGTAGCGCCTTCACCGAGCTTAAGAGGTACTTGAGCACCAAGCCTTTGCTGAGCAGCCCCCTCTAAGGAGAATAGCTCTATCTCTACCTCCCCATCCAGGCTGAAGCCGTGAGCTTAGTTTTGGTCTGGAAACAAGAGAATGTTCATAAACTGATCTACTATGTCATCCGCATTCTAAAACCAGGCGAGGTCAACTACATTCTCAAGGAGAAAACCCACACGATAATTGTCTGGATGAATTTAGCCATGGAGAAAGCCCATGGCAGCCCCTCCACCCCCAGCGTGAGTATGATGTCCAGTTTGAGCCCCGAACAACCATCAAAGCTCAACTTCTTGCCGACTTCCTTTTTGAATCCCTCCATCTAGAAAGTGACTCACGGATGCATGAACCAACCCGACCACCCCAACTGAAAAGCCAACCAAGATAACTACACCCAAGAAAAAGCAATACCCCTAGGTATGACCTGTAACGCCACTCACGAAGGTACATAAAAATTGGGCATGACCCGGCTGTAATAAGGAGGGTCGACCTACTCAATCTTTACGTACGTCCCTATATATA
>JBAKGM010000279.1:16255143-16272260 GCA_037177215.1 Asparagus racemosus | reverse complement strand
ATACGGCTACATTCTAGTAGTTATGCCAAGATCCAGCTATGCTCCAATAGTTATGCAAACATTCGAACATGCTCGAGCAGTTTTGCTCCAAATACGGGTTCCAAACACAAAATTGGGTGGAATCTCAACCACAATCACTTCAAAATGCAACCTGGCATTCATACAAGATGAGTCCAATGATGAAAAGCCACGCTCAACAATACACCTCTGGCGATTACCCAAAGTATTTCATTCCTTGTGACAAGTCTGAATATAGGATCATGAAAAACTTGGGGGCATGTCTTGTAGATAGTTAAAATATACTCTATTGGACCAATGTTGAGTCCGAGTCCAAGAAGTGAACACCCGTGGGCTAAACACTTCAGATGGGCTCAAGCATCAACATATGTTCACTTGGATCACATGTGAACATGACTGCATCTAAGCTAAAGAGGACCTGAGTCTGAGTCAATCCTCAAGTAAGACTCAGGGCTGAGTCAAGAGGTATCCTCAAGTCGGCCGAGTCAATAAATGAGTTCAAGTCAGATTCTGAGTGAAATCTAGACTTATCAGCAGATCTCGGCCAAGCCATAGCAAGATTCGCCCAAGTCATAATGAAGCTTGCTCTCAAGACTATGTCAAAGTGAAGCTTTTACCGAGGCTCGCCCAAAATGAGATTTGCCCAAATTGTCTACGTGGGACAAATAGTGAAGTTCACCGAAGCCATTGCAAAGTTTGCTGTAGCTAAAGCCGCAGGGAAGCTCACCAAAGTTGTAGCGAAGCTCACCCAAGCAGCAATGAGATTCACCCTATAGCCCGCATGGGTCGTGTCACCCATTCTGACTAAGTTCGCCCATGGTCGTTATTGATGAACTTCACCTATGCCCATTATTGGCGAACCTCGCCCATAACCGTTTTTTCAGAATTTACTTTTAAAGAAACAGTTCACCTCATTAACTCACCCATTTAAGGGGACTTAATGACCACTAACTCAGCTATTTAAGGGGAGTTATGGCCCACTAAATCACCCACTTAATCCTCCCAAGCCTATAAATAGGCATGATCAACATGAAGCAAAGGGGGCACAAGGGGGTCTTGGGGCCAATATTATCTTGGCTAGACTCTTTGCCATTAAGGAGGGGGGGGGGAGAGAGAAAGAGAGAGAGAGATTATTGGCTGATCATCATTGTTGACGAACTTCGCTTGTGGCCATTATTGGCGAACTTCACCCATAACCATTTTCAGAAGTTACTTTTGAGGAAACGGTTCACCCCACTAACTCACTAATTTAAGGGGAGTTAATGACTACTAACTCACCTATTTAAGGGGAGTTAAGGCCCACTAACTCACCCACTTAATGCTCCCAAGCCTATAAATAAGAATGATCAACATGAAGCAAAGAGGGCACGAGGGCACAGTAGGGGCGAAGGAAAAGGTCTGGGGCCCAACATTACCTTGGCTAGACTTTTCGCCATTGAGAAAAGAGAGAGAGATTCAGAGGCTACATTGACAAAAAGCCCATCCCTCCTCCATTCTCATTGTTCTTCTTAGATCATTATCATCGGCTAATTATTTGGCCCAATCAACGATCCTTATGAGAAGGAATTTATTCTCTTCAGCTTGTCATCTAGCTTAATCAACAGTTCTTGTGAGAAACGATCTATTAATATCTCTTCATCTAAAGAAGACTACGTTATCTTCTGAGAGATTAGAGATCATCAATTAGCAAAAGACCCATCGTCTGCCTCTGATCGTCAACAGAGTACAAAATCGACGCTCCATCAGCATACAGAAAAGAACGTTAGGAAATATAAAATTTTCCTTTATTTTATTGTATTTTTTATTATAATTTGTGTTAATTGTAATACAAAAGACCCAAAACAATATTGTCCATACCCCATGTTTGAAACGGCCATGATGCAATTCTTTCGGAGGTTAGTGCAGAAAACCAACATGGACTTGGCACATATGAAACCATTTGAAATAAGCCACCGCATCTGCAATCATCATTAGCTAGTAATAGCCTAGACGATGAAGTCAAACCTGAAGTTTAGGACCTGGTTGTTGAGCTCCACATGTACAATCGTGGGCTTCCTTGAGTTCTTCTCGAGCTTCGCTTAGTAATAAACATCGGAGGAGCACCCCATCAAATGATCAACGATACAGAGTCTGCAAAGTAGAATCATAGAAAAAAGCGTGAAGGTATTCTTTAGATAGAGATTGCTTGCTTCGTATTATCTATTAATATTCCGTGTAAGACGTAATCAATAATCAGGAAACACCAATCATTAGTTTCGAAGTGAGTTGGCATGACAAGCACTTCGTTAGCTTCTAGAATTTGCTCTGGGGAGCATAATTGATGGCTAGTCATTGTGATACACCTAGACTTTGAAGTCAAGGCCAGTGTGGCTGCGAGGGATGCTAAAGCATCCGCATGAGTGTTTTCGAGACGGGCCACATAACTGATGCAGAAGCCTTTGAATGACTGGGCATGCTTCATTGTTGCTTCATGGTAGGGTAGAAGGTCATTGTGGCAGACCTCATATTCTTCTTTGATCTGATTGATGATCAATTTAGAATCACCGTAAGCTTCAAGGTATTTGATACCCATATATTGAGCAAGTTGCAAGCCAATTATGAGGGCATTATACTTGACCACATTATTGGAGCATGGCTCGGTCAATAAATAAGCCTAAGAAAGAACATGTCCATGGGAATGGATCAACACTAGCCCCACTCCAGTGATAATTTCTCCTTTGTGTTTGCATCTTGACACGCTGTCATAGTAAAGTTACCACACCTAGTGGTCCGAGGTAACATTTGACTCGAAGACTTCATCGGAATTTCTTCATAGAGTTTAGAAGATTTGGGGATGGGACTGATCTACTAAAAAAGTTAGCTATTGCGTGACCTTTAACTACTTTCTGTGCCATGAATGTCATGTCATCCTGTGAAAGTAGTATTGCCCATTTGGCTAAATTGGAGTTCAGCGATCTCATTTTGTCATGAGTATTCATAGAGGATTGACTCTTGAGATGACGTGGATGGATTGGCTAGTCAAGTAATGTCGTATCTTCTGAACTGTGAAGACCAATGCTAGACATTCCTTTTAGACTAAATTGTAGCGATGCTCGGCACCAATCATAGTCCGATTGAGATAATAAATGGCTTGCTCATGACCATTGTCATTCTTCTAGGCAAGAAGCGCTCCTAGGGAGTGATCCATTACTCTCACAGAGATAAGGAATGGGTTGCTTGATACTGGTGCGGCTAGAATGGGTAGCTTCATGAGATAACTCTTAATCTGATTGAAACTTTTGACAAGCATTGGCACTTGGCTCATTGTCTGCTTCATTACAACTATCTTCATCATTGGGAAGGACAATCTCAGTTGTATGATTTTCATCATACAAGAGAGAATCGATAAAGTAATCATTTACCCCCTTGAAGGGATACTTTTCAGCATCAACCTTTTGTTTAATCCCTTGCTCATCAATGTACTTAAAATGTTGATGAAGCATTGATGGGATGATCATGTTGGAATGGATCCATGGTCGTTTGAGGAGAAGGTTGTAGGGTATTTTGACATCAATCACATAACAAGTCACTTCCGTCTTTAAATCACCGATCTGACATTTAAGTTGGTTCTTCCCAAGAGATCAGCTATTGCTAGAGTTGAAGCCGAATATGGTGGCGGTAGTTTTTGAGAGATTGTGAAGAAAAATATCCAAAAAGCTCAAGAGTCTCGGTGGAATTTCGCTCAATGCAGAGCCAGGGTCGATATGAATCCTATCAATCGTTGTCAACCCCACATACCTGATATAGTAAAGGGGTCGGTCCTGATGATAGTCTTTTATAAGCATGTCTTTTGGAATGAAGTGATACAAGGTGTCTGTTGTTGGCACAGATCGAACTTCTTGTGTTCTCCATCACGAGGAAGCTCGACCATATGGGCGAGGAACGCGTCACTGTCATTCAGAGCTTCTTTCAAAGCCTCCCTCATTTCATTAGACAAACGTAGAAGTTTGAGTAAGGTTATACGAGCCAGGATATTGGATAATTGGGCCATAATATCATATCAGAATGGGGCTTTTGGATCATCAAAGGGGCGTTGCAACATCTTGTCGAACAGAGTCTCCTTTTGCCTGGTCGGTTCAGGTTGATTGGAGGGTCTTAACTGATCATAATTCTTCAACTAATCTCCGCTAGACCTTATCCTCGCCATGACAATTTTCTCTTCCTCTATATTAGTGAGTGAAGAGACTTGTAGAGATTCCCCTCCAATGATTGCGGAGATGATATTGTAGGACTTCATCTTGTTCTTGCTCTTTGTCTTAGACTTCGGAAGAGTCCAATGTTCATATGGGAGAAAGTCAGGATGCACCCACATCATTTCCCTTCTTGCTGTAGTAAGAGGGATTAAGCCTTGGCTTTGTCGGCTACGTTGGTCATGATTGACCTCTTCCATCCTTGCAGTTGGAATGGAGACAACACCATCTTGAGCTTAGATTTCTGACATGGAGCTGAATTGAAGAGTCACCATATTAGCAATGACTTTCTTTTGCTCATGCTTGAGCTTGAGGATTTGTGACACAACAAAGGTCTGTGTTTTATCCTTTAGGATGTAGCAGTTCTTCACCAGATGTCCCAAGATTTTGTGATAAAGGCAGTAGTTGGGATCATCAATCTTTCTAATTTCTTCAGGGCGTCGGGCTTCAGGAAGCTTTAGCTGGTTACCCTTGTTGAGGACATGGAAGATAGCCACCGTATGTTCATCTTTGAACGAGTAATTGCACTGAACATTCTTCCTTGTTCCCTTTTCTAGTTGTTAGAATTCTAGACCTCAACTGCGAAAGTCTCCTTAGCTTTCGGTTGGGAGGGCTACCCTTGCTTGCCTTTATTGCCCTTGAAGTTAGTGCGAGGTTCAGACTTGTTGAAATGCTTTGATGATTTCTCTGCTATCTCAGCTTGTTCTATCAAATCCTTCCATGTGTAGGCCATGACAACGCCCATATGAGCTTCTATGAAATTATGCTAACAAGTTTGGAGTAGCATCGGTAAGGGCATATCTCAACATCGCAATGTTAGACTATAGAATCTCTCTATGAATTCCTTGACCGGCTCATTTCCTTTTTTCTTTTCAAAGAGGAATTTAGCCATGGTGACATCAGATTGTTCCTCATACAATTATGTGATGAAATTTTATTCCAGATCAACCCAGAATGTCATTGAACACTTAGGCAGATTTTGAAATCAATCGAAGGCTACCCCTTGAAGGGTGCCAATTAAAAGTCATGCCTTAATAGCATCATTACCCACTACATTTCTAGTTTGTTAGTGGAAGTAGTAGATGTATTGGTTCAAAGAATCTTTGCCATCAAACATATGCAACGTTGGTGGCTTAAACTTCATCGAATAAGGAACCATGTCCCACTCAATAGGATATGGTCAGGTAATTCTAACTTTCTTGAGCTCAGTTTACTTAAAAAGAGCATTGAGTTGTTTTTAGATGTCCTCTAGGGCCTTTGCTTCCTTGCTTGGCTTCGTAGGTGTCGATGTTTCTGATCCTAAGTGGTCAGGATTTGTATCTTCTTGATACGCTTGTTCTTCTTCTAGGGAGAATTCAATGATTGGTCATTTTCCGGTTGAAGAACTCAGACGAGGCTAGGAGGCTTATAGGAGCTGCTTGAACATTTTCTACAAATGCTCAAACCTCTCATGTGAAGCTTTCTTTTGAGTTGCCATCTGAGCAAAAAGATCTTCGCAATTCATCATGTCTCCTACCCATTGCTGGTCTTGACTTGAGCTAGGGGTTATGTTTGATGCTATGGCAGAGTTAACATTACTGGAAGTAGGTTGGTCCACTTGAGGTGGAGCTCGTGACACTCGTGTTTGGAGGAGGGAGTAGTTGAATGGGATTGCTGCAATCTACCTCGATCTGGTGTGGCGATAGACACTATCAGTCTCTAGCAATATGCCTCCGATGCAAGGAGAATATATCGAGTTGGACGGATTATCCACACCTTCTTCCTCATCTTTAGAGATTACACTAGTTGTGTTGACTGTGAACTCCTGGAGTTTGCCCTTTCGGGTATGTTGTCATCTTTTGGTCTGAACCTCTGAAGCTCAAGATTATGACTGAGACGATTAGAAAATGATTTCTTTTCAGAAATAGCTTTACATTGGCAATGCTTTTTAATTGCCGTGACTACTTCTCTGAGGGTCGCACAATGCTAACATTGGCGAGATCTCTTCAGAAATAAAAACCACCTTTAGAAATAGCTTTACATTGGCATGCGAATGTCACTTGTGGTGGCATTGACCAGACTTTCACTTAGCGTAATTAGATGGATCACCCTTAGCAATGTTATTCCCTTGTGGGAATTTGGATGAGGGATTCCCCCATTCTTCGCTTCTGTTGAGGTAGCACAGTGAGCATCGCGAGATGTTTTAAATTGAAACCCCAAGGGAGTTATGGACTGATGTCCAAAATCGAAAGATTTGAGAATGTCTTGACCATCGCTTGAGGTGAGGGTCGATGTTTCTTTTCTTGGGGCGAAGTTCATTTGCCTTCTAGCGAAGCTCAAAACATCTTTGGTGAAGGTCACCTTTGCACGCGCGAGGATTGATTTGGACCATAAGTTCACACTGTGATGAACTTCTCATAGTTTCTACTGATGATTTGTTCAAGGAAATGAATTCCTCGAACTTCGCTTGGTCAAATTCTATGACCAGTGACTCAGCAAAAGACCCGAGGGTCTTAGTGTCCAACGGACACACAATTTTCTCATGAGAGAAGAAAGTTGTCCCCATTAGAGTCGCCATCCTATTTTGGGTCTTTTGTATTGCAACTAACTCAGATTACAATAAAAGAGAAACAAGAAAATTTATATTATCTGGGGTTCTTTTCTGCGTACTGATGGAGCGTCGATCTTGCATTTCGTTAATGATTTGACTAAGATGATGAGTCTCTTGTTATTGGCCTCTGATTTAGTTGCTTGAAAGATATCTCAGTCTTCTCTTAGAACCGAAAGCCGTGCGTGGTTGGAGTGTTTGATTTCTCTTCCTTGTGTATGTGTGTCTGGTGACCTCCAAATGAACAATCTCCTCCTCCTTTTATAGACTAAAAAAGAGAGTTAATGACCTTTAATTATGGATTAAGTGACTATAATGATAGGAGATAAGTAGTTATCCCCTTAAGAATAGCTCTCAAACAGCTGATTGTTGAAGTTCCCTAATTAATTGGTTAGCGAACTTCGCTGAAGGCATTTGGGCGATGCTCGCACAGACGTGGGTGAGCCATAATCTGAATCGTAGATGATGTGGCCCATGTGAGTCGTTGTGAGTGAAGTATGCTAATTGATTGGGAACTTCATTGGAGAAGTTAATTGGTTAGCAAACTTCGTTGGTGAGTTCGAATTTAGCTTGTGGGTTGGTCGACTTGATGACTCCTTTTGACTCGGCCTAAGGTCTGAATTGGAAATCAACCCACTCCTAACTTGGTCAAGTTGGGTCTAGACGAGCTGTGTGGCGAAGTTCACATGCTTTGTTAGGTGGACTTCGGTACAACTTGTTGAGGGCTTGAATTTGGGTCCATTTGAAATGTTTCACCCATGGACGTTCACTTCTTGGATCCAAGCTCAACATTGGCTCGGATGAAATATATTTTAACCATCTACAACTATGCTATAAACCTTAACATACATTACTAAAATTGATATCGATCAATAAAACTTAACATATAATGTGTAAAGTCAGATACCAGATACCAATATTAACAACCAAATTCTAGACTTAACACTTAATTTATAAATTTTAACATGTTTTGACGAAACGTAACAACCAAACATTCATTTGTAACATCCATATATTAAACATCACAGATCTAAGCACATAGTTCACAATGCACCAATAGAACTACACATTTATCCGTGCATAAAATAATTTCCACAGTTTTTCTAAGTAAAATTTAGACCATTTTTCAATATAGTTTCACATTTTTTCAAAACATATTCCACAGTTTTGATAATAGAAACTTTAACAAAATTTAAAGTAGACTTACTTCTTTCTAGATTTCTCTACATTCTCTTTTAAATTTGGGTTTTTTCTTTTCCTACGTGGTAACCCCTTTTGCATGCCTAACAGGGTCTACATGGCTTCATCAGTGCTGCCATTCCCTTATGATGAAGGACGGGTGGATGAAGACACGGAGGGGGATGAGAGAGTAGAGGGTCTATGGTCAGTCTTTGACGGTGGGGGGGGGGGATCTTTAACACTCTTAGGGGATCTTTAACACACTTCAAAGGCGAGTGTTGTCGGTTGTCGTTTAGCACCGATGGTTCCTGATCTTGCACTGGCCGCCGAGAGTGGTGGACTACTTCAAATTCATTGCCATTCATGTCTTTCATTCCAAAATTAGGGTAATCAGTGTTTGCCATGGAGATTTTGACCATTTTTCGACAAAAAACAAAAGCCCTGGATGGAATTTAGGAGATATTAGGGGTGTTTTCATTTTCCTGTGAACCTTAGAGAGAGAGAGAGAGAGAGAATTGATTTGATTTGAGAGTGGACGCGATTACAAACACGATTACCTATTTTAGTGAGTGATCAATAACCGCCTACGAGCATTTTTTGGTTTTCTAAAAATTTTCTCTCCCTGTACATAGTTGGCAGAGGAAAAGTGGCTAAAACAAACTTTTACCTTGTATTTTGGATTTATACACAAAGATGAAACAACAAGGGGCTGGGGCACATCAAGTTCTTATATTTGGGGCCTTGACATAATTTTCCCATGTATATCCTATGTTCAAAAGACTGATAAAAATTGTGATAATTGGACTAATTTGTTGTTACTGGCCTGAGAGTTACCGATCACCTCATGTGATAAGAAAACACCTACAAAAAAAAAATTTTAACAACCATAACCAAAAGACACGAGCTTTTACGTGGTTCGATAATCATCTATCTCCATAGAGAGACATGAGTCATCTTTATTCCTAGATATTACAAATATTTTATCTTGCTTGCTATTGGTTATCGTGCAAGGTCCACCCAAATTAGTGGGTGGATTACCCAAATGGGTGTAACCTAGTTGGACTAGGTTTTTCTTAAACCCTATAACATACACTAATAAGAATAGCCATCATCTCCCTCTCCGTTTGAGTTGTGTTAACATGGTTGTTGTGGGGTGGGGGCTTCTCGCCGGTTGTATGGTATAGTCGCCATCTGGTCACTAATCATGATAGATGAGACGATCCTACAAAAAAGTTCTGAATCGATTACCCTAAACTTATTATTTACAGTTCCTAGAAAGCATGCTAGAGTTTCTTTTTTTATGTGCATAATCTAATTGTAGATTTACCCCTATTGCATGTGTGTAGTTATCCAGATCCTACATTAGTATTAGAGCCAAACCTAGGATCATTCTTTAGTTTCTTGATATTGATTTTCGACTTGTAATAGAAAAAATAGGATTTTTATTATAAAAGATTCAATTTTTTTAAATAAATTTAATTTTTTATATGAATAATTCAATCTTTGGCATTAGGGATGTCAGATTTGTGAAAAATTATGAATTATGAAATTGGTGGGTTATTTTAATAAATCAAAGATGTATTAAAACCTTTCTTAATCAAAGATGTATCCACATCTCCAACGCTAAGTGTCAGAGCCCTCGCTGCTCAAGAAGAAGAAAGGTTCACTGGTAGAAAATTAATTTTGTTATTTTCTAATTTGAGAAGTTTTGTCAAAATTTTTGGAAATTTCTGATGTGAGCCCCCAAGATTTCATAATTAAGAGTTTACAGTTTTTTTTGAGAAATAATTTTTTTAGACGTTACAAGTTTAGAAAAGTATTTTAAATATCATAATTGGTTTATAAGAATCCTCATAAGGCTTGGAGAGTTGTGATGGGTAGTTATTGCAGTGGGAGTGCCTAAGTTGCAATATCAATTTCACAAGTAATTAAAAGCTCCAATAATGTCGACAAGATTAAAGTAGAGTAGTAAAATAAGAAATTATGAAATTTTTTGTTTATGTTTCATACCACAAATTTAAATGCATACTGAAATATAAAATAATTATTTCAAGTGAGAGATTTCGGGTAGAGACGGCACCATGATTTAACTACCCAATCAAATCTATCTCTAAGAAATCTAATATTTCATTTTTAAAAAATTTATAATAATTTTAAAATTATATTCATAAAGATTGTGGTTGGGGCCTTATGCCTTTTTCTCTTTCTTTGGAAGTACTTTTATTATTGGAATAAAAGGCTTGAAGAGATGGAAAGCTCTTTAGGGAAGAATAGTGCTCCATGTAAAATGCTGATAATCTTATTATATCAATAATTAGGGTGTCTTAGTCCTTCTCTATAGGTACTAATTTAAATGTTCTGACCTTAGTCTAGGTGTGATTAGTAGTAGATACTCTATGTCGAAAGATCTACTTTCTTTTGAGACCAGGAGATTTTGGTAAGTATTGAGGTGGTGATGTCTAATCAGAACAAGGTTTAACTCGAACGCAAAGATTTAAGATCGATGAGTATAAGATCTAGAAGCAGAAAGATCATTTAAATGGCTCACTGCATGTATTGCAAAGAGAAGCGATCTTACTGAGGAGTATGAAGATTATTCGAATGCAAAGCATTTTTAGGATGCTCTCAATAAGAGATTCAGATACATCTCTTTGATGAGGATCCAAGTTCTTATTATTAGGTTAGATTCAAATGAGATGACTGTTAGGCAGAACATTGAATTCACCTTTAGATGAAGACCTCTATGATCAGGGATCACGAGATTGCTGGAACTGCATTAAGCTAGAAGTAGTAGATCCGGACGGTCATCAAGCGTTACTTAACTATAGGGAAGACAAAAGCTACTTTTATTGCACATCGTAGATGTGATAACATTCAGGGACATGCAAATGAAAGAGAGATTGGAGGCTAAACACTGGGGTGTGTTCAATGCTAGTTTGGGTTTGGTTTCTGAACACTAGAAGCGCTAGGGTAATAGCGTACACACAATGGGCGAACTAGGAGACCTTTGGAATGAGTATCAAAGTAAAAGAATTCGATGAAAAGGGTGAAGAAACCAACAAACAAAAGTAATGTTAATTATTTTGACTAAAGACAAGTCGATCATTTTATGCGTGAGAGCGCAAAACTGAGAAAACTTAGGACTCGTAGAGCACATCTGCAGGGCACAGACGGGTTTATAGTGCTTCAGAAGATTCCAAATGAGAGTAGAAAAATCTAGATGGGGAATATGTAACAATGTTGGGCACCAAAGTATATAAGTTTTTCCCTGAGTTTAGGGAACAAATAGATTTTCTAATACACCCACTATACTTAAGGAATCATCTCGAGGTAGTTAGCCTTGTGGGGTTCATATTAGTTTCCCATATGTGAGTGACTTACATAGATTTACTTCTAGGGTGGGATCTCTGCTTTGTATAGATGCCATGTTAATTGCTTAGTTGATTTTAAAATGTGTCTCATTAGTAGATAATTGAGTTTATCTTCTACTTTGTCTTGTACAATGAATTAAGATTGGATTTGATCTATGGTATAGTAAACTAGATCATGTTGGAGGAGACATGTAAACTCGCTAGGGGCAACCACCTTGGTACATGTACCAAGATGTGTCTATCCACCAACAAGTATAATCTCGTTGGTAAAGTCACTAGGAAGTCTTCTTTTAAGGCCAAGAGCAAATCTATTATAATTAGTACACTCTTATATATCTAGACTAATATTCGTGAAGGTACAAAGTGAAGTACATTAATTCCTTATGTTTAAAAGCTATTACGCCATTTGGGATGATGTATATTCAATTTTATGCCTAGTTGAGTGCTTAGATTTGTTTCATGCGCTAAGCAGCAAGATGGATAATCAATTAAGTAAAAAGCGCTAGGCTTTACACACTAATCGTGATAGAATAACTATCTATCCAATTTAGGGAACTGTGTCAAGATAAGAGAAAAGTCAAATAGCTAATAAATAATCTATATTTCGTAACAAAATGGTGTTGTAGAAGTGAGGAATATGACTCTGCTAGATGTGGTTTGGAACGTGGTCATAATTCCACCCATATTGTTTGAATTCTGGGGAATAAAGTTTATAATTCCACCCCTAGTCTTGAAGCTCTAGGACATGGTCATAGCTTTGCTTGTTGATATTCTAGAGAAAGTTGATGACTTCCCCTTGTAAAAAGACTAGGAACCAAAGCTCTCAATAGTTGCATGTTTAATTGAGTGGTCAATATGAATAAACTGCCTAGGAACCCCTTGTGTGATAGTAGAGAGTTTGGCAGTGTATAGCCAATATTGGTGGTGATCAAGAAAATATGCTGGAGTGTTCCGTATACTTATGCTAGAATGTGGCCCCTCAAGTTTGTTCATGGGACGGATGTGCTAGGACAACAACATAGACGAATTGCTAAAGTACCCCTAACTTGTCAAAGGGAGATACAATAGCAACAACAACGATAAAATTTAGCCCAAAATCACTAGAACAACGCTGGCATGTTAGTGTACATCGTTCTGCAAGTTCTCCCTTTTTGTTATTTCCCAAAGATGTTGAAATTGAACCCCCAATTCAATTAGCTGAAACTACAATTGTTTGCTGTCGTGTGTTGGACTTTAGAATATTAGCATGGATGAACTGCTAAATCATCCTCTTTGTGATAACAAAAGTTTAGCAGTGGGTATGATTGTGACCGGATTTAGCCTAAAATTATTAGAATGTCATTGGTTGCACCAATTCATTGTTCCACATGCCTGTTGCTGAATGATCCCCCGGACAATTGATGAGATCGACGTGTGGAATTGGTAGCATGAAAAGACTATTGTTGTACCTTATGCATGATGACAAGAGATATTCCTAGTGGTGGTTCTATAGGATGTTGGCAACTTTAATTGGCATGCGTGGTGTCTCTAGTAGTTTTGAAATTAGTTATTCACCGCAAATCTCTAGTACCGGTGCCTTATTTAAATCTCCATTACCGGTGCCTTATCTAAAGTAAGTAAGGTTAACTGGCAGTTGGGTCTTACTACTTTTATTTCGGCCACCCTCAGTATGGGTAGTTTTATTCTAGTGGATTGAATATTAGCTACTTCTCCTTGTAGTTCTCCTCTTGTGGGGTCATTTAGAGTTGAACCTTTAGTTAACTGACTATAGATCTAAATCTCCAGCGCCTGCGCATTGGAGCAGCAACATGAATGAACTATGATGACACCACCCACATGATGAAAGGAAGCACAAAATCATAAATGGCCTACTGTTATGATTCAACGATAGTAGGAATAAGGTACAGCAGAAAACACATTAGCGACCTTGAAAGTATTGCTGAAAAGCTCAATATATTCAATGTCAACAACACTTGAGTTTAAAACCCCCATGCAAGAGTATTGAATGACTTTTTTCAGAACTATCCTTGCTCAGCCTTGAAGTTCAATTGGATATTCAATTAATGTGTCCTTAACTTAGCCTTGAAGTTGATTTCTCCCTCTGACTGGCCTGAGATTACATTGTCGTGAGGCTAAATAGTTGTATAGTCTTTTGGAGTTTCGTCTGAATAATAAGGTTAGCCTTTCGCAGGGTTGGACTACCGCTGGGTTGAGCAGCTGCATGTTTAATGTATAATTTGCGCTGCAAGGTTGTAAGCTTATGTTATTATACCTTTGCACACCAGTTTGTATTTTGAACTGGGTTAGAGCCCAATTGTTGAATTGAGTCATGATGTTGTAAGCTTGTGTTGCTCATAACTTGGCATGCAATAAGAAAGTATAGCTAGCCAAAACTGCTAATAGAAAAACATTACTAATAGTTGATGAATGGTCTCAACAGCCTTTTTTTGCTGATTAAATAAACCCCAACAGTGATTGTAGATGTTGGCATTTAGTGGAAAGTTCACAACTTCACCCCATGCTCCTCAACTTTGTGGGGTTTTCGGTAATCTTCCCCCAGATTCAAAGTTCTGAGAGAAGGTTCATGACTTTGTTAGTTGGGTTAACAATTTCAGATAGAAGCTGATGATTCCATCCCTAGTTGTGATGTCCAAGTGGGTATTTTTAATTGTAGACCTTCGTATGTCCATGAATTATTACATCACCTACTTCATGCTAACCAGAATACTATGTTAATTACATGTAGCAGCTCGTGAGTATTGACAGATTTAACCATTGGCTAGGTAGCTTTAGTGGCTTGCACAAAGTCACCTACATCTATCTGAGTATTTGATTTCTCCTAAACAGTGGAGTTCTCATTTGACACCAACAAAATATTGCCCTTCGACTGGATTTCGGGGGTTCAAAGGTTCAAGGGGAGATGCACCCTTGCCAATGGTGTAGGGGTGAAGTCCCCGACCCAAAAACATTTATCTTGCACATGGCTAGATTTATGCTTTTGAAACTGCACAGGGCTCTCTGGTTCTAACTCTGTATGGAGCTATTCTAAAAACTCAACATGACCCTCTCATTATAACTCTGCATGGAGCTATCTTGAAACTCAACGTGGCTCTCTAATTCTAACTCTGTGTGGAGCTATTGGTTCAACTTCTAAAACGCAGTGTGGACTCGAGGTTGGGCTCCCACAGAGCTAAGCTTTAGATCGTCTTGCATAGTTGGTGTGACATAGGGTTAGACCCAAGCTGAGTTGGCACCCACATGTGCTTCACGCTACATTTGTCCAAACTAGATGGTTTTCCAACAACTTTACATTTTACTACGACACTAGCTTTTCAATGATATAAAAGCTCTTTCCTAGTGGAGTTTCCATTATTTTAGGTCAAAAGTTCATAATTTATTGATATATTTGAAGATTATGATTGCTCACTTTTTCACTAAGAAACACAAATTACAAGTTTTAATTCTAGAAATGTGTGCTAAAAGAGACTATATCTTGGCTACAAGAGGGCGTCGTCATTGTTGAAGCTGATCTTTGCCATCGAGTTTAGAGTTGAAGGGAGCTCTGTTAATGTGGAATGCAATTCATCTGCAGGGGATCACCTTGTTAATAAGCTAAAGAGCCAAGCTTTTGAAACAAGGCAAAGAGAATGCCAATAAAAAATTGAAAATCAAGTGCTTGAAGGCGTAAGACTCTTGGAATGCAAGAGCTTGGCACAGCGACACAAGAATAACCCGTTGTCAGTGGCCGTGGTATGGGAATAGCTTGATGGCCAAGGAGGACCACGCTCAGATATGGGCAGAATTAGAGGAGAAGAAGAGAGTCCCCTCAAATGTTGATGTGGAAGCTATAAATCAGATATTTAATGCAACACAGTGCCTTTCAGACTTGTGGCCACACTGAGTTGTAAAAGTCAAACAATTATGACTATTCTGAGCCACGCCGTGGGTTACATCTGCATGTCACTGTACTTTGAAATATTGAGTATTTAATGCGGAGATTTGGCGATCTGACATCTACTCTTGCTCAATTAAGGCCACGCTCAGAATCTGTCTATGTAGTGTTTAGGTCATGTTGAGTTTGGCTAGCATTGAGTTTGGCTCATGCTTGGAATTTGTTCATGTAGAGTTTGTCTCATGCTGAGTTAGGCTCACGCTTACTTGAGCTCACATCCAGTTGAGGTCATGCTAAGTTAGGCTCACGCACAGTTAGCATTGATTTTAGTCTGTTTGACTTAGGATTTTAGGATTCCATAATTTTAAGCCAATTTTTATGAACACTCTTGACTTTGTTGAGTCTCTTGATAATATTAAATGACCAAAATTCCCTTAGTAGGACCCACACTTATGTTTAAGTGATCTTGTTACATGGTTTATACTTCTTAACCGCCTACAATATGCTAAAGCTATCAAAGTAAAAACACCACATCCACTTTACCTATTTACTATCAACTAGACTTGGGGTCATACTTAGCATATGAGGTTTGGGCTTATCAAGATATTCAAGGTAGATTACAAGGCAGTATGATCAGATAAGTCCATTACTTGGTAATGGAACTTGGGTCTATATGCTATTCACTTAATGATGTATGCTTTCTGACAAGTGAAGTTATACCATAGCACATTATCATACGATGGGTGCTTAGACCGGATATAGAGGGGTTTAGGGGTGGATCCATGCTCCCTAATTGTGTGAATCCTTATCGATGGCCACTAGTGATAGAGGGTGGCCATTGTACCTTCAAGACACTAGACAGTTTGAAAAGACTATTATGATTGTTCGCTACTTTGGCTACTATTCTCTACGGTGATGAGACAATGCCACGCACATAGGACAGTGTCAAGAAAGTGGGTGATTAGTAGGCCCAACTGCTCAGGACCAGAGGAAGATTGATTAAAATATCTCCTGATTGCATCACTTGGCCAACTCTCATATATGTCGGGGATAGGATTTAAGAGTGTGATGAATCGAGGGCAGAGCTCGATGTTCATATACGCTTATTCGATGGATTGAAGGTACTTCAGCATACATGGTTTATCAGATCTGGTGTATGAGATATTGCATACTGACACTATTTCTTGTCTGTTTTTCTTTTAGAAAGATCCTTGTGTTGGTCCTCAAGGATCTAGCTACAAGACTATCTATTTTTAGTTTATCAATGGTTCATGCTACATTAACGATGTATGAATATAGATTTGCAAAGGAAAGGAGATTCTCAAGGAGACTTTGACTCAGGGAGTCAATGACTTAGGGAGTCAGTTCAAGGAGCAATGAACGACACCCACTCATTTGTGGAAGTGGGTGTATGTTGGTTATCTTGCGAGGTCCACCCAAATTATTGGGTGGATTACTCAAATGGGTAAAACCTAGTTGGACTGGGTTTCTCTTAAACCCTATAAATAAATAAAGGTATTTGATGGAAAATATAGAGAGTAATACACAATAATAAGAATAGCCGTCATCTCCTTCTCCATTCCTGTTTGTGTTAACGCAGTTGATAGGTAAATATAGTGTGTACCTAAAGTTGCAAGTATACAACTATCAAGTTATAGTACAAAAAGTTATTGATCCCACGAAGAAGGTGGTGTAAAAGTTAATCAATATCGGTTCTTATGTAGTGTGTGTGACAATTAGGAGTGAATAAAAAAAGGTGATAGGTTGTAGAGAGATATGTGTAGTGTTTGTGATTGAGTGCAAATAAAAACAAAATGAGATCGAGAGAGGAGAAAGAATGA
>JBAKGM010000279.1:16237790-16255043 GCA_037177215.1 Asparagus racemosus | reverse complement strand
ACTGTGCATGTTCAGTGTTGTTATTATCCACTCTGTATAGACATCTTTTGTGTCTGTGAAGCCCCTCCGCTGCAACACATTGTAGTGAGAAGAAGATTGGTGAACATTACACAAAAAAGATCGAAGATTAGCTAACCAGCTAATCATTAATTGCCTCTCTAATCATGCAACATTTGTGGATGTCTTTAGCTCTCATGTTTGTTTTCAGGGTATAAATGTTTATGTGAAGTCCCTTGATGACTTGGGCTAATGTTTATTGCCTCTCTAATCGTACAACATTTGCGGATGTCTCCAGTTCTCAATTTTTGTTTTCAGGATACAAATGTTATGTGAAGTACCTTGATGTCTCGGATGGGGTAATGTTTTACTGCCTCTGTCATCATATAACATTTATGGATGCCTTTAGCTCTCAATTCTGTTTTCAGAGTATGAATTTTTTGGGTGCAAATACCACGATGTCTCAGTTGATGACAAAACACTAAAAAGAATTTTTTAGCTTACGCGGACAAGTAGTTTCTGCAAAAGTGATGCAGATCCTAATGGGATTAGCAAGGATTTTGATTTTGTGAGCTATTCATCCCCTGAAGAAGCTGAAAATGGCGTAACGACACTTCATAGTAGTGATTATTCTTATGAAGTAACTCATTCTTTTTAGGGTAAATTTCAGAAAACCCCGAAGTTTGCTGATTTTGACATAATTCCCAGAAAAAAGTCTGGAAATATGACTTCAACCGTCAAAACCTTTGCAATTTTTCCGAATTTACTTTTATAAAAACCCTCTACTTTTTGGTGGTTATCTGAAAATATTTTGCGGGTTTCGGTACCTTTCCAAACTTTTGAGGGTTATCTCAAAATGGGTCAAACTTCCTGGTGTTTTCAGTACTTGAAGTAATTTAGGCTTCTTTTGTTGAATCGTTTGCCTTGAATTTGTTTGATAAATTGCCACAGAGAGGTCTTCGACTCTAACGAGAGGTTTAATTAAGTACTCCTTGCTGTATATGGAGGAGGGCAAGCTGATGGCCATGATGGGTGACACTACAGCATCGAAATTGAGCGGTGATCGGCTAAGGAGGGAGAGGCGGAGGAGGGTACTAACTATGATGAGTATAAGACGATTATATCGAGAACAACAGATCATGGTAAGACGGTGGTGGTTCCTTCCGATGAGGCGACCACAGTGGTGTAGGCACTGTAGGAGGCCACTGTCTCATTAGATGCTTACTTCTTTTTATTTATTTTTTTTTTTTTCGGGTAATTGCTCAATCATTGTATGAACTTGCGTTTTCGTAGGTGTACCCAAAGAAGGTTTAATGAAAGTAGTATTCTGCCAAGTGTTGTGGTCAACCAACATGAAATGTATATGTTACTGAATTATCAAAAAATAGTTTGATAAAAGTGGTCTTTTGCCAAGTGTCGTGGTCAACTAACGTGAAATGTATATGTTACTGAATGTGATTTTTTGTGTATCTACATATAACATTGTGCAATAGGTAAACACTGACGAGAATTCTTTTATATGAATTCTTTTGCAGTCAAAGCGTGAAAATGAGTATAGGGATATAAAACAACTTGTACACGTGAAACGCATGTTCACTATCCTACCTATAACAAAATGCAAAGTTAATTAGTGTATGTATTTACAACAAAAAATTCAAGTTTCTAAATTCTGTATGAAATTGATTAATTTCAACCAATTTATCTATAGGGAAACACACTAAAATCATTTCCCTTTTTTACATTAAATAATTGGGTAGGGTGGTAAATCTCATTAAAGTTTGTAACTTCAATGTTTCTCGAAAAAGTTTGTAACTTCAATTTGAAAGCTTCAACATATACAATTGAGGATGTGAGTATCACGTCTTATTTAGGAAAAAGGAAAACACCATTCCGCTAGAATTTGTGTTGAAATAATAGAAAATTATACCGTCAGTCTCTCGTTACCAGAGGTTAAATTAGATAGGTCCATCCTCAAGGTCAAATCCTCTACCATTAACACCATCCTCTCAAATATTAGAAATACCTCCCCCTCTTGACCCTTTCAAATCTCTCCATATCTCTCAAACATAACCAAAAAAGAAAGACAGAAAATTAAAAATCCTTTCACAACTCAACAACAAAATTTCGGGTTCTCCTCCATTGATCCTTACGATACAAAGTTCAAGAAGCAGGAAAACATCAGGAGATGGCAAGAAACAAGACAATTGCAGGGATCTTCATATGCATGGTTCTAGTGTTTTCGTCGATGCAGGCAGGCGAGGGTGGACAGAACTGCTGGTGCACGTGTGTCAGGCAATGCATGGCCAAGAGGCAGGCTCCGGAGGCCAAATGCTCCAAGAAGTGCAGTGAGGCCTGTGAGAAGGCTGATTATGGAGGGATGCCCATTGGAGGGCTCAAGTTCTGTAAATGGAGGGATGCCAGCAAAATGGCCAAGCACTGAGTTTGAACTATACGTATATTGTCATTCAAATTACTCTATGAGTTCCACTTTTGCTTTGTATGTTAATCATTTATTCCTTTTCGTTGATATATGTATGGGTGATCATTAATTACTATAAGGATAGTTCCCTATGCTGATTTTTGTCCTTTGTTTAAGCATCAGATAAAAAATCTTGAAGGGGCTCGAACCTCAGTATAAGGATTCGGATTCTTCCCAATTAGGTGGTAATTCGGAACCTCAGTATAAATATGGGTAACAGACTCGCGGCACATTAACTATATAAATCACATAAACTAGAACCTTTATCCAGCATGTTTAATGTATTAAACATTGCAACTGTTATTAAAGAGATTTTCATATATGCCTTTGCAGGGATATGAAAGAAAATTAGAATTAGGGAGCAGGGGTTCTTAAGGACTGCCTGACCTAGTGAGGATCGAACAGCAAAAGGCGC
This sequence comes from Asparagus racemosus, assembly GCA_037177215.1. Lineage (NCBI taxonomy): Eukaryota > Viridiplantae > Streptophyta > Magnoliopsida > Asparagales > Asparagaceae > Asparagus > Asparagus racemosus. The sequence continues at coordinate 16,252,152 of JBAKGM010000279.1, read as the reverse complement.
AATTCGAATAGTCAGACGAGTGGTTCTCGCTTTATTTTGCGTGGTTTCTAATCTCCTTTTCAACTATAGTTTCGTTGATTCCTTATGAGAAAACCCCTAATTCTACCTTTAGATTTCTGTAGTAGATTAGATTTGTTATTCTATTGTAGATCTCTGTTGTTTTTATGTAGATCATACCAGCAAATCCATGCACGAACACGAGTTAATCGAAAATACGTCAAAAACCCTATGTTTAAATCTTGATAATTAAATCCTAAAAACGTGCTGTGACTAGGCTGTGTACAAACAATATGGAAGGTAATAGTCCTTTTTTGTTTTTCGAATGTCAGTTTTCTTCTGTAGTTTAGAATACTCATTTATTACTCCGTTAATTATTTTTTGCCGAACCATTCTCTATTCAAATACAGAAGCATCTTCAATATGTGGCTACATACTGAGACCTTGCTGAATATTTGTTCAGTTCTCCGAAACCTTTTTTGAAACCTTTTACTTTTCTGATACTCACCAAATTTTATTCCGAGCGCTGAATAAGTCAGTTTGCTAAAAAGGAGCATTCTCATCCAGTGATATATTGATGTGCTAACGGACAAGGAGAATGTGGGAGTATTAGTACACGGGACATGCGGCAGCTATACTTTTGGCTTTCTCTACAAACGTTAGCTATTGGAGTTTTCCAGCTGGCTCGTGGCATCCACGCTCATATTTAAAAAGATTAACCCCTTAATTTTGGTAGCGTGCGTCCATACAGAAAATGTTCTAAAAAAATTATGTGACAATTTAAAATAAAAAGGCGATAAAAGAGAAAATTTTTGAAGTGTATTTTAAAGAGCATAGATGAATTTTGTCGGATTCCATTCGATAGGATATTTTACATCTTATTGATGGAAAAGTATATATTAAAGATTTAAATTAATCCACTGTAGGTTATCCGGACGGTTAGAAGGTTCCAATATGATTCCTATACTCCTGGATTCAATTCCCGTTGGTTAGTAAAAAAAAAAAAGGATTTAAATCAATTCTCTTGTTCGGATGTGATATGAGTAGTACTCAGGTAGTCTCAAATTAAAATGTCATTTGAATTTTCATTTAGAAAGTGCATGAATAGCTCTTTTGTATCAACTCTGATGGAATTTGAAATATTTTCGGGTGTAAATTACACCAAACTGTGCACTAACTCTGATGGAATTTGAAACATTTTTGGGTGTAAATTATACTAAACTCTAAAGAACAATCAACACTTTGTAGTAAACTCCCAATAACTTTCAAAATCACATTAAACCTCCAATAACTTTTGTAGAAAATTCCCAATTGCCTAGATAAGTCACACTAAACTCCCCTAGCTTTTAAAATGCCTTTTAAATTTCATCTTCCTCAATTTCAATAATAAAATGAGGTTTATTTTTTCAAGTTCTTTCATTATTAAGTTTATAACTAGAACTATTTTGATGACCCATCTTGTTTTTTTCTTTTGAAACTTTTTGAAACAGTTTTCTTGTTTCTCTGAAAACCTTTATAACTTGAAAAAAATTTGTTTTTTTTTTCAATTTTATTATTTTCGAGTTCTTTAAAAATGGGTTTAGAAACTGAAGGTTGTTTTTGGGGAGGCCCAAAAGGTAGTTTTGCTTCCCTTCCCGAGATTGTTAAAAAGCAAAAATTGTCTTTTTTAACCTTTTTCTTTAATTTCTGATATATGTTGCCTTTTGGATTCAAATTATGGGGTTATCTCTAAAACTTCAACATTAAATTATTGGAGGTTTTTTTGCAATTCCAAAACTTGTTGGGCATTTATTGCCATTTTGGAAGTTTTGGGGGGTTTACTGCAAAATACTAAAAAGTTCGTGGAGCTTTCATGTAATTTACCCATTTTTTTGTTAAGTTAACCAACTCCTTTAGCAGTGTCAATTTTGATACCACTAGTTACTAGTGAATGAAATAACAGGAAAAGTGCGTTTTATGATAATTTTAATGATTGAGATCATCAATGAATTTTCTATTTATATTGTGCACAATATCTTTTGAATGATAAGTCACAAGCTTTGATTCTCGATTCAAACTATGAAAATTTATATGTAGTATTCATACGTAATTAATAATAATTAAAATTAATAACTCATCAGGAATGCTCTTTTCCACAAAATATGGGAACAAATAAGAAGTGGGAATTTAATTTTTGACTTTTGAAATTGTAGCATTTCGTATGCATAAATAAGAAATGAGAATGAGCATTTCATTCCCACTCATTTCTATGTACTAAACACTTTCTACATCAAACATAATTATAAAACCCTTTAATCAAATTAAAAATTTTAGATGTGAGTCATAACAAAAAATATTAATTATAAAACTCATTTAATCAAATGAATTTTGCTCTTGCATCTTAACAACTTATGCAAGGAACATTTATAGTAAAATATTAGATGCGATGAAGATAATGTCATAGAACTTTAGACTAAAGAGTCTATTACGATTGATTTCGATTAAAAAAAGTTAAATATGTTTTACATCAAACTTAATTGAATCTGAATTCCATTTTGGGGCTATTTAGTTGATTTCCAACTCACAATTTTGTCCTTAACCCCACTTCTTTATGTTACCCGGTGCTAATTACGGGACTAATTAGTTGGGATTGCCAAACCCGACTAATTAGCATCGCGATTTTTTTTAAAACAACCTAATTTCTGGCCAGGAAGCTAACGTAGCCAGAAACTGAGTCGATTTCTGTAATAAAAATGGGAAAGGGTCGGTTTTGTGATAAAAGTTGAGAATGGGTTTATTTCAAAAATTTCTCCTAAGGCTTCCAACCCAATTTTGAGAAAATTTCTCTCTGAATTGGGTTTTCTATTTTGGCTAGCACTTCGTAAACTTTATGTAAACCTACTTGCAACTTTTTATCTCCACCCAAACAACGAAAAAGTAAAATTAGATTTCTGTCATGGGGCTGTAAACCCATTTCGAGTGTTTTTTAACCCTGCCAAACAGCCCCTAGTAAAATTGACAAAGTCTCCATTAGAAGTCATCTCTTTTGATCTCACTCCTTGAACGTAAAAAGAAGGGATAATTGTGACTAGACCCCTTATAATTCTATTTTTTATGAATGCAACCTTTTAGTGAACGTACTGTTTTTAACTCTTTTAAAAATTTTTTAAAAAAATAATTGAGGGTCTATTCTAACCAATAGAATTATAAGGGTCACAAATATTTTTAACGTTTTGAAGAGTGAAAAAATTCACTTAGCGGATATATTTGCAAAAAAAACCAAAAGGGTTCAGTTGCAATCGTGTGATACTATTGAGATCTGTTAGCAATTAACCCTAAAGAGAAATAACAAAAACGTTTGTTTAGTATTTTTATGTACAATTTCTATTATTTCCAAAGTATAGCTCTTGTATTTAAATTATGAAAAATATATGATTGAATGATTAGTTCCCTAACTTCAATCATGTGAACAGAATTTTGGTATAAAACTAGGAGAAGATGTATTCCCATCATCAACTACGAGCTAAGGAATTCTATTCAAAACTGCCACCAAGTAAACCACAGGGGAAAGCTGTCGTCGTCACGTACCTATGTCCTTGTCCAGCTTTTTCCAGCATGAGGCCAAAATCTATCGTTATCAAGCGCGTGGCCTCCACGCAACTAAGAATAAAGAATTTTTCCCAACTTTAATAAAATATGCACCGATTCTACAATCTCTTGATTTATATAGATGATTACTTTTTTTTGTGGAGTAATAGAATAGGAAATATTACTAAAAAATTGCAAATGATGAGTACATGAAATTTCTATTTTGGATGCAACATATTTAATAATTTCTTTTAACTTTGGGTGTTTCTAATAAAGAAGAAGGCGAAGTCATATTCTTGTATCTTCTACTCGTTCCTATCCTTGATTCCTGACTGAAACTTGATGGATATGTTAGTCGCCAACACATGTTAAAATTGTGGAGCATTGAATATGACGTGCAGCAACCACACGATTCTTGCCTCTTAGCACAAATATATAAATAACATAAATATAATAGAGGGACAATTGATTAGATTACGATCCAATAATTAGGTTCTATATTAATTACATTTCCCAAAGTTTTGTAGAAAAACTAAATGACCTCTAACCATATACTCCAAACACAAAAGTAATCTCATGATCCTATAATGCAATGGTCAGATTTAGAATTAAACCTTGAGCATGATTTAGTTGTTATGTTCTTAGAAGACTATCTACCATAAAGTTTATTTCTTCTATTCTAGAGAATGTGGCTAGTTATAACTTTCTAGAGGGAGTTAGTCAACAAGAATTCAAAATTATAACTGAGATAATTTATGAGATAAATTTTTATAGTGTTAGCAAATTTAAAACTAAACTTGAGATAATTTTTTAGAGTGTTAGTCAAGTAGAATTCTAGTAGAACTAAACCAAGGATAATTTTTATAATTATCCCACTAATTGTTGTACCTACATAGAAAAACATGAGTTCTTCCCCAAATTATGCCACTTTTCAACCTAGAACTAGTTGAGAACAAACTAGAACTTTTTGAGTTGTTGGAAAATTATCGAAGGTTGAGTCATAAAAACTTAATGTTGCTAATACATCATTATACATTATAAATGCTTGCAAAGAGCACCTGCGATGCACATGGGAAACTTTGAATAAGTAACATTTAATTAAACAAGGAATAAGTAACATTTTATAGACACACATAACTTGCACTGAATTATATATATTTTACACAGAGTCAACAATATTTTGTGAGAAGTTTTGGTAAATAAGTAATGCATAAGATAATGATGGAAACAAGTGCATCAAATTCGGTTGGTATGAATGGAAAAAGAGTGGAGATGACAGATTAATGATAAGAGATTAGAAACTTGAGATTGATTTAGAAAATTAGGGTCTTAAAGCCAGAGTAGAGGATTATGTATGATTGAAATTAATTTATACTTCATGATTGTTACTAGACTAGTTTATTTTACATGATTATTGATAATAATAAGCATTAACAATAAGGTTATATATAGTTTAAGTAATAGTTACTCTTATGATAAAAAAAAAACTAATAGTTACTCTTTTATAAGATATAATAATTTATTAGTATTACATTATATAATTATCAATTATTATTGTAAGCTTCAAAATATATAAATGAAGGTGCCATACCATCAAAATACATAATTATATACTTTCCAATTACTCTAAATTATCCCATATTATTTCATCAAAATATCACATTTCTAAATAATTATCCACCATTATCCTATATTCCTATTAGCATATCTCACTTGCGTAAAATTATCCAACTTAATCAATTATCCGAATTGTACGTGAAAAATTACTATTGTCAACAATTTTATGTACACGGAACACCAAACGTTGTTGTTATCTGTGTTAGAAGATATGTCAAAAGAGAATCAAGTGAAGATTAGTTATTTCTTTGTCCTTGGTTTAATTGAAATTAACTAAGCATATGTTCTAAATTGAGGATTAAAATGTAAGTTAGCTTCATATGGTTTCCACGTGACATTGCAACCCAACAAAAACATAAGTAGCATGTTAATCGATGTACAACATATAACCAACAAATTCATGGAGCACGGGGACTATCACTTGCTAAATGCAGATATGTACATATTATTAAATTGTAGGCAAAAAAAAGAAAGATAATATCTGCTAATACAGAAGGCGGATTCTGACATATTATATATGAAAATCAACTATTCGACTAGATAGAGTCAAGCAAATTGACATATTCCCAGAATCGTATCAGCAGCACCCAGTTTTGGCAGAATTTTAGAAATTATTAGCTTTGAGTTTATTTTTAGCAATAAAGTTAGAGTCAATTTAACTTTGGAAACAAATTTAATTTTTTGTTTCAATTTAGACTGGTTTGTTTCCTCTATTATAGGGAGTCTTCTAGTGTAGTTTTTATGAATTTCTATTGTTTGTTATTCTATTTCTATTTGGAATATGCTTTGTCTTTCTATTTCAGAAGAATGATTGTAACTTTCATGACTAGATCACTTTTATTAATAAAATTTTTTTTATTATATTTTCTTTTGGATTCGAAGATTATTTTTTGTGGATTCAAAAAGCAACCCTTGGTGGAGTTTAAAGTTTAATACTTCCGTGCTATGCTATAAATTAGGATACGAGTGCTTATTAAATTCATTAGGAGATTAAGTGGCTACACTATTACAAACTATAGGAGGTGTATCTATCATTAACATTTAACTGTTATCATAAGAGGTAGTGGCAGATCCAAGATTATTCATTTGATGCCACCATCCGTGGTTATTGCAGTGATATCAGAAGTGAAAGCATAAACAGTAAAATAAAATCAAACAAATAAGCTTCGTTGTAATCTACATTAATAATTATACAATTACAAGTATTTTGCTCGTGCTTATACAAGTGAGTCTTACATGTAGAATAAGTAATATGAAACGGGTACCAGAAACTAAAACTGCACCATTAGCTTGAAAGTCTAGGGGTCTGATTTTTTTTATATTTGATTTGTTTGGTCTTTACGGGTTTTTTCTTTTGTCGTATGTATGTGCTCCCAAATCAAATTGAACAGATTTTTTTTTGAACTGTTGCTTCTTCTTTTTTATTTTTATATCTACTCTATTTTTATGTATATGAGTATATAAATAGCTTATATCTATGACTTGTAGCATATCGATTATTGAAAGTTAGATAATCTAAGCTGGAGCTTTTTCTTCAAATAGTTTGAAACTTAAAAGAAATTCAAAATAAGGGGGTGGATGACTTCTATTTCAAAATTTTAAAGTCAAATAGTTTAACTGCCAGCCTCTCTTTCATAGTATTAATATTTATTTATAATATTCTAAGATAAAAAGAGAAAGAGAAAAAGTCAGCTTGTCGAATTAGCGCATTAGTTTTTATTTTAAAATTTAAAATTTAAAATTAGATAGTTTAACCATCAAATTTCCTTTTATAATATCCCTCCTTTTTATAATAATTAAAAATTAAAAAGACAATGCTCCTTGTGTGATCATAACAGTGAAAATATATCTTCGATGTGGGAATTGCGATGATTTTGCTAGCCGGCAAGGTTGTCTTACATTTTTTAATTTATTAAAAATTTGAGATTTGGTATAAATAAAGAGTAGATTGAGTTAAACCTTGTAATATCAAACAATCAAATAAATACTGTAGTTTGATGAGATATAAGGGCTTCACATATTGATTTAATTTAAAATATTCTCGTGCTTAAACTTCAATCGTATAATGCATGCATTAGAAATTGAACTTAATTAGAAACCTTTATGTGGTTTTAAATATCCATAAAATAATCTTAAGAATCCTAATATTTATTCCTAGAATAATCTTAAGAACCCATTAGAATTACAATCTAATTATTATAAAAAAGTTGAATAAAGCATGAAGAATTCAGGATAATATTTTGGGTAATTTGTGTCAATAATTTATTTATTGTTTACGGATCACAGAGAATATTTTTATAATAGGAAAGTTTTTATTTTATAGACGATTACATATTACATGTTTTTTAATGGCATTTTCTATTCTATTAATATTTTAAAGAGAGACACAAGTTAGCCTATAACTCCTCTTTATAAAAATCAGTAAAGATATGACATCAAATTGACAAATAACAAAAACGTTGACCATAGTTCATTAATAATATTTAAGAGGAAGACTAATCTATCAACTTTATATATAATTTGAAACGTGTATAACTTTGTATATATGATTTTAAGATTAATTTTAAAGAACCCCCTCAACTATGGTGATAGTCTTAGAAATCGCCCCTCAACTATTTTAATTTGAGGACACTCCCTCTTAAGTTGGGGTATATTATAGATAACCCTACTCAACTTTGAAAATTAGAAAACCCCCTCAACTATAGGTATCTTGGAAAATTCTCCTAATCTTTCACATTTTTCTTACCAAACTCCCTGACGTCATTTCAAAACATAAAATAACTGAAATATACTTATTTTAAAGATCAACCCATTCAGTTACAAAGAAATCCTTAACTAGCAAAATAGATATTGATCATGTTACAAAGAAATCAACTCATTCATGTATAACCTATTTTAGTCTTTTCTCAACCACATACTTGTCATGTAACATGCTAGACCTATCGGTGTTAGCTTTCAGGGTATAAAATGAGAAGAGTTAATGGAGGTTTCTCAGTTTTTCAAATTTGAAAGGGGTTATTTACGATAGGCTCAAACTTGAGAGGGGTTTCTCAAATTAAAATATTTGACTGGGGTTTTCTGAGACACAAGGGGATTATCTCAAATTTTTATAGCTAAGAGGGGTGTAATACGCTCAAACTTCAGAGGTTGGGGGGGGGGAGGGAGGGGTGGGGGAAGGTTTCTCAAAATAAAATACCTGAGGGGGTTTTTGTGAGATAACCCCAATAGTTGAGGGAGAGTTTTCTAAAATTAACTTGTGATTTTATGTAGAAAGGCTCTTTACATGTGTTTTTTCCCTTTAATTTCTATATTAAAAAATTTGATTATAATTTTTTTAATTGTGGATAGTTACAATTTGATAAGAATTATAAAATATTTAATTATTAGAATCGTCTAATTATGGATAATTTTAAGTTGATGAGGATTCATAGTTGAATATAAGATTAGATATCCACATATCATCTTCTGATAGGATAGATGGATACATAGCTGCTTATGAAGACATGTCAGTTTTTTGTGCCTTTATGATGTGACACATGTTAATTTTTTTATGCCTTTAGGAGTTCCACCAATTTCCAATCAAAACTGGTCATTATTACCCGGCAATCTCCTCCAGCCAATCCTTGACCACCTCCCCTCCCTTGTCAAACACTTCACCGTCATTTCTGTCTACAAGCCATGGCGATTCCTCACCATCTCCCCCACCGCCTCCTCATTATTACCCAGCGATCTCCTTCGGCCAATCCTTGACTACCTCCCTTCCCTTGTCGACCACTTCGCCTTTGTTGCCATCTACAAGCCATGGCGATCCCTCACCATCTCCACCGCTACCTCCTCCCACCGCCATCTCATCTTCATTGCTCATTGAGCTTTCATTGTCAACTTATTCACTGGGAAAGAAACCCATACTCCAATAATCTCATCCTGCTACTCTAGCAATGACACCGCCGTGTTACCTGCTGCTATATCTTAACTGTCTGTGATCCTTCTCATCATCGATTGGAAATAGACTGACATTCTCCATTGGTGACCGAGGAAAATCAATTGCTACTGGCTCATCCTTAAGCTCGACAATATGCCTAATCTTGAGATATACTAGTTATGCCCCTACAACGGGGAAGCTTACGGGCATCTCTCTAGTGAGGGTCTCTTCACTATTAAGCATGACAATGAAGATGACATTAGTTTGAGCATGGTATATAAGAGGGAAGAGAGGCAACTTTGTTTTTGGTCTTTTGAATTAAAAATTAACACAGATTACAATTCAAAAAAGTTACAAATGAAATAAGAAAAATTTATTTAAAGCTAGATTCTGTTCTGTGTCAATGGAATGTCAATTTTATACTCTGTTGATGGTCCAAGTAAGGTGATGGTTCTTCTATTGAATGGTAGTTGCCGAAGCTCTTTTTCAAATGCTGAAGTCTTCTCTAGATGATGAGAATCTATTTGTCAAAATTGTTAAAATCCAAGGTGCCAAGTGTGTAAAATTGTCAAGTGTCCTCAAAATGGGCAATCTCCTCTCTTTTTATAGGGGGGGAGAGAGAGGGGGAGAGAGAGAGAGAGAGAGAGAGAGAGAGAGAGAGAGAGAGAGAGAGAGAGTTAGTGGCCATTAAATATAGATTAAATGGCCATTAACTTAGGAGATAATGGGAAGAACCATTTTCCATAAACATATCTCTTGAAATGGTCAATGGTGAGGTTCGCCTATAACGATAGAAGATGAAGCTCGCTGAGTAGCTTTGGGCAAAGCTTGCTGAACATTTTTGGGTGAAGCTCATTCTAGTGAGCTTCACCAGCATGTGGGCAACCCACATCCCTTGGGGTGTGGATGATGTGGTCCACGTGGTCTTTTAGATGAAGTTCGTGTGAGGCTTGGGTGAACTTTTCTATTGTTTGGGTAGGCTTTGTTATGGGCTTGTGCTTGGGCTCATAAAGTGTTTAGCCCATGGGTGTTCACTTTTTGGACTTGGGTTGAGCTTTGATCAAGATGGGGTATATTTTAACCATCTACAAGACTCCCAAAGGTTTTGAGATTCTACTTTTGGCTTGTAACAGGGATCAAAATACTTTAGGTCATAGTCAGAGGACAACTGTTGAATGTAGCTTGCGTCATCTTGCTTGGGTTGAAGTTTATCTTTATTTGACTACCATGATTGCGAGAGGTGTACTGTTGAACGTAGCTTTCTTCGTTATAGATTCATCTTGATTGGATGCTCAGAAGTATTTATATTAGTTCAATTCTGTGTTTAGAATGAAATTCATTTGCCCTTGGATTGGAGTGGAATTCGTGGAATAGCGATGTTCGCTTGATCTTGAACTTTGGCGAAGCTCGCTCAACTATGACTGTTTGAGTGAGGTTTGCTGATTGGTTAGGGTCGTCGAATTGTTGCCTTTAGATCCATGCCTTGATTTGCTGTTGGGATCTCTCTTTGGGGTCAAATATTCAGTGTGATTCATCAAACACTCTAAGGTATGGGCTATTTTTTGGCCTCTTTGTTTGGTCCAATCACTTCTAGTAAAGCGTGATGTTTATTTTGAGAAGTTAGATTTGGAAATCTTATAAATAGCCCTTTCCATTCTTATCTTCTCCCATCTCATTTTCTTTAAGTCTAAAGTCTTCTCCAACCTTAGAGGAAGTGAGACTAGCAACTCTAACAAGAGTTAGTCCAAGTGTAGGGCAATTCTACGGAGGAAATCTGTGTACTCTGCCAGTTAGTGGATTTGCTTTAGGCCAAAAAGGCTATGCTCGAGCAAATTCTTGAGAACAAGTCAGAAGCATGCTATGAGGTGATCCATGATAGTGATGCATGGAGCTTCGAGTGTCATGCTCTGCGTGGACTGTTCGGAGGCTAAGATGGCTCTTGAAGAAAGCCAAAAGCGAAGATTCTGAAAGTGATTAGGTCTCATAAATATGGACCTAGAACATAATTAGATGTCATTCATTTTTCTCGACCTCGACGTTTTTTGAATTTTCCTTGTGCAACTAGGCTTCGTTCCCCAATCTTTGTTTGGTTTGGGGAATAAGAGCTCATCTGTTTGCTCCTTTATGTTCCTTAGATGTCACTCGGTTTAGAAGAATAGGAGCTTTTTTCACTTTGTGTTTCTCCTTGACTATTGTTAAGGTTAGAGAAATGAATGCTCACTATCCTTGTAGTTTCAAGAGTCTAAAACTTGATTGTATGTAGCCTTTATGATCTATGAAAGAATTATGATTTCCGTCTCCTTCCATATGTTTGATCTGTTCATGATGTACTCCTTGTATTTGAGGCAAAACTTTGTAGGCAGTCAAAAAGTCTAGTCCTGAAGACGAAGGTCACATACCCCCCCAGTTACAAAATCTTGAGACTCGAGATTCGCCCACACAGTGAAACTCAAAACTCAACCAAAGTTCACCTATGCAACGAAACTTGACACTCAACCGAGGTTCGCCTACGCAGCGAATCTTAACATTCAGCCGAGGTTCGCCTATACAGCGAAGCTTAACATTCAACCGAGGTTCACTTACGCAATGAAGCTCGACATCCAACCGATGTTCGCCTACGTAGTGAAGCTCGACATCCAACTGAGGTTTGCTTACGTAGCGAAGCTTGACATCCAACCAAGGTTCACCTGTGCAGTGAAGCTCAACATCCAGTCGAGGTTTGCCTGCGCAGCGAAGCTCGACATCTAATCGAGGTTCGCCTGCGCAGCGAAGCTCGACATTCAACCCAAAGGTCGTGACATAGCGAAGCTCGTCATAATAACCACAAAGACCACAAAGACCACGACAACCACATGGGTTAAGTGGTGGACGTCGGTTATGCCCACAAACCCATCAGTTAGACCACGTTCCCATGATTTTAGCTCGCTAGTTACATGCTCAAACTCTTATAAATAGCTGTGAGCAGCTATTAAAGAGGGGATAGAGACATACACGCACAGACACATAGAGAGAGATGAATACACGAAGAGAAAAGGAGATCATTCAGCAATCTCAAGATCACCAGCAATTTTGTTCTAATTGTCAACGGGAAGCAATCTAGTCTTGAACACTGAGGGAAGCATCCTTTCGCCACCAAGAATCTACGTTAAACAAAAGAGAAGTCAAATCAATCTTCTCTTCCTTTGTAATCGAGAGAGTGTGATTGTAAGGGATTGAACCCATTTCTTTAAAAGCAATCAAACAAACGTTTTTCGACCCTACAGAAGATGGCGACCACAGTGGGAGCAGCTGTTCTTTCCGATGAAGTGGTGGTGGCACAATCAGATAAAATTGCACTTGGAACCGAGGTTCAAACCTTGGTCATTGAGTTTGATCAGAGTAAATATGAAGAGTTTCTCTCCTTTGGGGCATCTAGCCCTATGAAGACACGCAAGTGTCGTCGAGTCTCTTATGAAACTTTAACCCACGTGGCTTTTGCTGAACCTTCTTGAGTGAACCTTGAGAATCGATCTCCGTCTCTCAAAGACGAGGCTCTTAAAGCTAGCCAATAGGCTAAGAGGTGGGTTATTAAGCAACCTAACCTGACCTCGGATACCACTAGCCAAACCTTGGCATCTGCGAGTGAATCCCGCTCAACCTTCACTAAGGCAGGGCCTTCTAATAGTCCACTCTCGAGATGTGCTAAACTACATCAACGATAGAACCAAGCTCACCGAAGGGCTCAAGCCTTGGTCTCGTTCGACGGGTTCCACTACCGCCCAAAAGATGATCAATATAAGGTCGTCAAACTAGATGAGGGTCGTACCAATGAGGGACGTCAGAATGATGAACCCCATCTTCACACCCAAAGCAACAAACCTCGCCTTCAACATGAGGTTGCATTAAAACAGTACGAACATTGTCCAGATAACCAGCCTCGTCGTCAGAACTGAACGAGAAGACGACCTCATCAATCTACCCAAGCTCGTCAACCTCTATCCAGAGGGGCTCGCTTGTGCGAAGCCAAGTTTCCAGAGTCAACTGGGGATATCCCCACTTCCGATCTCTGTGATTATCTCACACGCAAACGCGATGTGAGTCAGATGCAGTCTCACTGCTGTTGCGAGAAGCTTATCTCCGCAGTGTTTGCTCGATGCCCATCAACACACCAGCCTACAGTCTTCGAACGATTGTCTGATCTATCAGTTAGAAGAAGGTAGTTTCGTCCTAAGAAGCAAACGACCTGCAATCGTCATTCCCCTGGAGTGACTATCAATATAGTTGGCAGGAGCAAAAGTAATGCCCTGATAGATAGTCCTGAATCGTCTGACCCTGAATTTTCTCTAGGGTTACGAGGGGCACTAATTGAGAGATAAGGTGTCTACCAATGCACCCGTGCTCGCACTGGAGTGGCGATTCCATTTGATTACCAATGATTGGCTGGGGGTACATATGAAGAACCCGAGAACTCCAGCATGGCCACATCTCAACCTTTGAATACAGATCTAAGTGAGCAAGCCAGTCCTCACATGGCCGACAAAGAAGAAGAGATGGCAAGGAGGATCGAAGAATAACAAGCTATTATTCTTGCACAACAAGGGTCTATCAGACGTCTGGAGGTAATGATGGAGAAACTCGCTAGCAAGAAGAAAGTAGATGAAGGAGGTTCTAAATCGAAGCATGAAGGAAATAAGGAGGATCATGATGCCCACTATGTGTCCTCCGAAGCAGAGTCGAATCATCGCATAAAAGAACAAGATCATAAGCTATATGATTTCTAGAAGTAGCTACATGCACTTAAACTCCAAGGGCATTTTAAAGAGCTGGGGGTAACTAGACCATACCCTCCTAAATGGGATGAGATCCTATATTCTTCAAAGTTCAAGCCACTTAATCTAGTGCAATTCGATGGGAAAAGTTCTCCGTCGCAATACATTTATTATTTCCAAGCACAAACTGGGCATATAACGGGTAATGATCCTGTTATAACCCGATTATTTATTAGCACACTCAAGGGAGTTGCTTTTGAATAGTTTCAGAGGTTAGAACCTGCGTCTATCAACTCTTGGAGAGATTTAGAAAGGCTTTTTATGGCCCGATTCTTTGATGATGACACTAAAGTGTCTATGGACACTTTATTGGCTGAGAAACAGAAGAAGATGGAGTCTGTCAGTGCCTTCGTCAAAAGGTTCAGGAACCGGTCATTGCATTCCCGTGACCAAGTCTCGGAAGCAACACTCATTGAAATGTGCAGGAACAACCTCTCCATCAATATACTTT
>JBAKGM010000279.1:16212613-16233026 GCA_037177215.1 Asparagus racemosus | reverse complement strand
CACGTCGATATATTCCCTAACAAGAGCGATCAATTCTTCCTTTTCTTCTGGGGGAAGACTACCGCTCATGAAGATGGACTTTAGATTAGTTTCATTGCCCATGTTGACTTGGATGACTATGCCTTCAGTGGGGGGTTCACTTTACTCGAACCAGACCCCGTACTGCATGTTGAGGTGATGAACCCACAGGTCTTCCCATGTTGACATTTCCTCGCCGTTCTCCATTGTGGTAGGGTCGGCTGTAGCCATATTGACCATTAGAGCCTTGAAGGTTTCGCCTAGGCTGACGTCAGAATCCCAAGTAGATGAATCAGACAAATGTCCATCTCCTTCATCGTGTAGGTGGTTGTCAATTAACGAAGAGCATTCGTCTTCTGAGGAGGATTCGTGTCCTAATCCCCTTCTGAATGCATAATAGTTATCCAGCTTCCCTCTTGGGACATATGCCGCTTTGGGCGGGACTTGATGACCTCGTCCGAAGTAAAGACCTCCCTCTTGTGCTAAGTTGTGCCTCTACTTCTTCATGATATCCAGCGTTTCCTGACTATATCTGAATGGGTGGAGTATAGGCTCATTGTCATCGACGTCTTCCTCCAAGAAGTGATTCAGCGTCAGATTTGCATCTCCTTTCCATAGAGCAAGTCTTTCTCATTTCTTGTTCTACCTGGGATGACGAGTGTTGTCCCAAAGGAGTCTTGGAACAGTTTCTGCGTTATGCACGACGACCGTGTTGATAAGTGCAAGTCAGGGTCATTGTATAATCCTTCCATTACATCAGCCAAAGATAACGAGTACTCTAAATCATCCTTTATTAATTCATTAGCAAGTTGCCAATTACAACCTTCATCTGACGATGCTTCATCGTCAAGATTGATTACAAGGGGTACAATGTTATTTAAAACAAAACTACATCATAATCAAGCTCGGCCTCGGTATCAGCTTCCCCACCACTACCCGTGCCTTGGGCCGATGATTCAGTATCAAACTCATTACCGTAGAGGAGAGAATCAGTAAAATAATTCCCCATCCCCTTAAATGGCTGTTTGTCCACGACCATTGTCTTGACTTCATTATTTGTGTCTACATATTTTAGACACTGATGAAGAGTAGAGGGAACTATAATGTTATGTTGGATCTAAGGGCGACCCAACAATAAGTTATAGGAAGTCTCAGCATTGATCACATAACATGTGACCTCGGACTTCAAATCTCCCATCTAGTACTTCACTCAAATTTTACCAAGTGGGCAGGACCCGCTGGTGTTAAATCCGTAGATCACTATGCCTGTTGATGCCAGCTTACTGGCAGGAATTCTGGGGCTGTACATGAGGCACAAGGGTATGATGCTCACAGCGAAACTCGGATCAACTTGTATCTGGTTAACTTCACTGGAGCTGATGTACCTAGTGAAATACAGTGGCCTAGCATGCTTGGAATTCCTCTTCTGCATGTCTTCCTTGGTAAAGTTGATGCAGGGGAGGTGCTTGGCAGTCAGGTTGCACTGCTGAATAGAAGACTCTGGCCCTTCAGGAGTTGGATTGATCTGAGTGAGGAAGACCTCAAAATCAGCCAGAGCTTCTTATCAAGCTTCCCGGGTCTCCTTTGACAATCACAGAAGCTCGTAGAGAGTGATCCTCACTGGTATATTGCCCAGCTGAGCCATCACATTGAAGCGATATGGGGGAGTTAGAGCTTCCCAATTTGTCTCCTCCAATCGGGAGATTGAATCAAGACTGCTTCGGGAGCTGAACCTCCTGCGGTTGTTTTTCCTTCGACTTAGTCGTAGCTTCTTTGGCAGCTGCCTGTTGTTGCACCTTTTTCGCTCGAGTGAGGGGAGTTGTTGGTACCCCAGCTCTGACAACGTCTTGGTGTTTGGGTCGGGAACTTCTGGGTACTTGTACCTGTACTCGTGTCCGCTCCTGGTGGCATGGGCTTTGGGTTCCTCCTCAAAGGTGAGAGCATCACCACCTGTTCATCATCTTCCTCCAAGGCTGTGAAAGTAACATGGCATAATTTTCCCTTCCCCCTCGACTTTTTCTTGGATGAAGAGGAGGCCACCTACTGATCATTTTCAAGCAGGTCCGGGTGGACCCATAAAACTTCGCTATTTGGGGCCGTATGTGGCACAAGCTCTATTCAGCGTTGCTCATGCAGATCATCATTCACCGTCTTCATTGCCACCTTCACTACAGGCTCGGGTTCGAACCACGTCAAAGGTACCGACCCAAAACTAATAGACACCGTATTTGCTCCGACCTTCTTTTCCTTGGTCGGCTTCATCGTAATGACTCCCACATCAATTAAGGCCTAGATTTTATCCTTGAGGCTGAAGCATGACTTGGTGGCGTGGTGAAATGCCCTATGGTAAGCACAGTACATCAGGTCGTTAGTTCTCTTAGCCTCCTCTTGATTCTAGATCGGAGGGAGTTTGATCTTGTTATTCTCCACAAGATACTTGAAGAGACTAGGAATCTCGTCGTCCCCGAAAGAATAGAACTTTAGGAATCTCGGCTCTGAGGCCTTCTGCTTTTGCGGCCCTAGTTGTCACTGCGACTGCGATTACTATAGCGTTCGCTGTTGCTGCTGCTGCTGGGTTGAACTTAGAACGTCTAGTTTGCTACCGCTATTCTGGCCTGCTCCTTCGCCTTGCTGCATGGGACAAAGTTGCGTTTTGGAGCCTCCACCGCCAGTTGGCCTCTTTCCACCTTTCTCCTTTTGAGGAAGCATTCGGCTTGCTCCCCATACACTTTCAGGTCTTTCCACATAGTGGAGGGTGCTGTTCCCATCGCTTTGATCACATCCAGCAATAAGTTATTTTGGCAGGTCTAGGGAATAAACTCCTCCGTAATCAGATTCTGGCAGTTCATCGCCTTGTTCTGGAATCGTTTGACAAAGGTATCCACCGTTTCTCCATCTTTTTGCTTCTCATCGAGTAACGTCCCAATGGATATCTCAGTGTCGTCATCGAAGAAGTTAGAGAGAAACATAGACTCCATGTCATCCCAACTGGTAACGCTCCCAGGTTTGAGACGGAGGTACCAATCGAAGGCAGCTCCTCGAAGGGTGCTAACGAATGACCGAAACATCAAGGGCTCATTTCTAGAAATCACCCCCAAATGAGACTTGAAGTAAATCAAGTGCTGAGTGGGGGACCCCTTCCCGTTGAACGGCGTGAAGTTGATCAAGCTGAACTTTGACGGTACAGGATCGACTCCCACTCCCTCGGGTATGGGCACAGTATTCCCATCTTCTTCACCTCTTGAGCGGAGATTAACGTGCTGATCTTGCTCTCAAGGTCTTTGATCTTCTCATTCTCTGAGGCCACATTGCCACTGACATTTTCTTGACTACCCCTAGCATTTCGCTCTTCGTGGGGTTGTGTGGCACCTCGGTCTTCCTCCTCGTCAGTGTCACTATCAATGTGATTAACGTTGTTACAGCGACTGGTCTCGCCCTGACGGTTTGTCAATGCCTGGATTTGCTGCTCATGCATCTCACGCATTCGCTGCATGGCCATCTCCATCTCAAATTTGAAGTTCTCTTTTTGTTTATTCATGGCCTCTTCAAGCATCCGGGCCACTTCTTCAGCATTAATCATCAGGGCCTCCCGATGTTGCCCCTCACTGGAGACTGTATTGTCGGATGCCAGGGCGGAGGCGATATCTGACACATCGTCTTTTGACAGTAGCCCCTTTAGGATTTTGTCATAATGGGGCCGTCGTATAGTACCGGCCTGCAGTCGGGTTATTCGGTCAGATGCCTGGGGAACAACACGGGTTGACGTCTTCCGGCTCGTCATATTATTTGTGACTTTTGGCAGTTCATCGCCTCGAATCAACGGCATTCTCCTATGGAAGCACCTTGATCTGGGCCTTGGTACTCTGTCGCCAAGTCTGTTGAAGACAGAAACCCTGTCTGGAGTTGCTCGATTGTAGTTGCACTCCGATAGCACTGCCTTGATTAATCTGGAGCATGGGCAATGCACAGATTTCTCTAGAGAACTCCTCTTCTGGGACTTCTTCGTACTCCCAGCACGATAGTACAACTCATCGGCGTAATTGCCGGAGCAACCCATCGTGTGTCAGCACGGCCTCTCAGGTATAACGTCATCGTCGTCAGACGATAACGTCTCCTTCTGAGTACGGACTACTTCATCAAAGCTGCCAAAAGTAATTCACCTTGACGTTCGTCTGTGTGAAGTCTTGGTGGGCTCTCGGACTTAAATTCTAAGTCCGGTAGGCAGAGCCGGAGGAACCTTGAGGTGGGTTTGACCTCCCACATGAGGATTGACCCGCGATTCCCTCAATGGACCGAGGCGTTCCTTGATGGTCGGCCTGCTGGTCATGGACAAAGGTGTAGATGTGGACGCCAGAGGTAGTTTTGGTGCTGCGGCAACTTTGGTCAAAGCGTGAGCAGGTGTTGGCTTCGTTGCCGGAGTGGTTGACGTTGAGACACCTCCAGCTATTGGCTTGGGCGTCGAGGTTGTTGGTACTGAGGTGCTCGCAACTCTTGGCTTGTGCGCCGGGGCAAGAACCAGAGTGTCGGTAGTTGTAGGCATGGACGCCGTGACCGCCGAAGCTGGAGCGCCGGTTATTTTGGGCCTCCACACTTGGCGATACGTCGGCGGGTTTTCTGCCACCTCCTTTTTCTTCATTTCATGAGCCTGCTTCACCATGGCTCGTGCCTGGGCGAGGAGCGCGCGTCGCTTCCGAATGCGCTCCTAGAGTGTAGAGCGGTTCTGTCTGACACGGACCCACCTCGTAGCGGACCCCATCCATATTTTCTATGCCTTGGCGAGCTTACGGGCCATGTTCTGTCGCTGCCTTTGGCGGGCATGCTTGGTGATTGCGGGCGCACCGTCGGCAGACATCTCGGGCTCCGGGGTGACTTGGGCTTTAGGCGCCGAGGGGTTTCGCCGCTACCAGGGGCAGTGGGGTTGGACTCGCTATTCTAGGACTTTTCATCTTTGGCCCATCGAGTTCTCCTTGCAGTGGAAACTCGGTTGGAGTGGCTGGGAGAGTTGGATCTAGAGGAGGAGGAGAGATACTCCTCATACTTCTGCTAGTCGAATTCAAATTCGACCTCCTCTTCGATCAGGATTGGGATCCGTGGCTGCGACACGACGACCTCAGATCTGAGGCCGGTGGCACCCACTGTGGTCGCCAGCTTGTTCGCCGCAAAAGTTGCTTTGATTTCCATTCCAATTGAACTCGTTACAAATTTATCTTTTACAACGAAATTCAAGAAAGAGCTCACCTTTTTATAAGGCTTACAATGAAAAAATCAAAAAAAAAGATTACAACTTTTCACTTTTGAATAAACACGGGATCCATTTATCGGACCCTCGCTTGTGTAGGTGTCTTTGCTTGTGCCAGGGACTTATTTTGTCCGTGGACCACCGCACAATTCCGATCCAAATAGATAATATAGATTCGAGTTCTAGATCTGTAGATCTGAGGGGCTTATTTCACGAAGGAAATAAACGCCTGACGGAGATCAACTCACGAAGGAGGTGATCGCCGTGCCGGGGATCAACTCATGAAGGAGGTGATCGCCGGGCTGGGGATCGACTCGTGAAGGAGGCGATCGCCGGAGCGGGTGAGATCTACTAGGAGAAATCAGACCTGACCCTTAGATCTCGGATCCAACCTCAATCCCTTACCTTACGATGTAGATCTAAATGGACGAGTTCGCCGGTGCTTGAATCTGATCGCCGGAGTTGATCGCCGGATCTGATCGCCGGATTTGATCGCCGGAGTTGATCGACAGAATTGATTGCCGAATCTTATCGCCGAAGTTGATCGCCAGAGTTGACCGCCGGAGTTGATCGCCGAATCTGATCACCAGATTTGACTTTGGCAGAGGCTCAACCTCTTTCAAAATTTTAGATCTCCAAAGCCGTCCTATCGCCGGAGTTGACCGCCGAATCTGATCACAAGGAATATGGGTCCCTATTTCCTCCCACTATGGTCGCCAGCTTGTTCGCACGGAAATTCAAAGATGTAGATTTTTCCATTGCTTTTGAATCTGTTACACCTTTATGGAATTACAAACAAAATTCAAATAAAAGAATGCCTAAAAGGCTTAGAACGAGAAAAATCAAATGAAATTACAACTTTAAAAATCTAGTTTGAACAAACGCGGGGTCCGTTTATCAGACCCTCGCTTGCGTGGGATTCTTTGCCTGTGACGGGGACTTGTTTTGTCTGTGGACCACCGCGCAATTCCAATCCAAATAGATAATATAGATCCGGGTTCTGGATCTGCAGATCTGAGAGGCTTATTTCACGAAGGAAATAAACACCTGACGGGGATCAACTCACGAAAGAGGTGATCGCTGTGCGGGGGATCAACTCACGAAGGAGGTGATCGCCGGGCCGGGGATCGACTCACGAAGGAGGCGATCGCCGGAGCGGGTGAGATCTACTAGGAGAAATCACAAGCTAGACTCTGCAGATCTGACCCTTAGATCTCGGATCTAACCTCAATCCCTTACCTTATGGCGTAGATCTGAATGGACGAGTTCGCCGGCGCTTGAACCTGTGTAGCAGGGGCTCGTAGATCACACGTAGGGCTTCAGGAAATTTTCTCCAACTACAGAGCTTCATCGCAAAAATCCAACCTCTTCAACTGAGGAGCCCCTGGCCTATTTATAGGCTTTGAACAAAGAGGGGAGGGCACGAAACGGTCGGGCACCATTGGTGCCTCGGCACTGTGGCCGAGGCACCAAATGGTGCCTCAGCTCGGCCAAGGTGGCCGAGGCACCAAATGGCATTTTCTCTGATTTTTTTCTTCTTCCGGCGTTCATCCGTTCATCTGCCGTTTCATCTGAGATTCGTTTCGTCTGGTCACGTCGAATCAAAGCCCGGTTCGATCTTCTGTTGATTCTGAAATCCGATCGATGTAATTCCGTCGACGTTTGAGTTTGATTTCGTCGATCCAAGTCTGATTTGGCTCAGAGTTGTCGGAGTGTGATTGGTTCGCTTTGCTGACTTGCGCGCCCCGCCGACCACGTCGTTAATGGTCTACCGCAAGTCCCAGGAAAAAATGGTTCGCCGTTGCATCGTTGGATAGCTCGTCGATGGCCAATCCACCGTCACGAGTCACGTTCAGGCACTGATAAGTAATTTTCAATGCCTACAAGGGGCAATGCGCAGGCTTCTCGGGAGAACTCCTCTTTTGGGATCTTCTTGCACCCCCAGCACGATAGTACAGCTCGTCTGTGTGAGTACCAGAGCAACCTATCATGCGTTGACATGACCTCTCGAGTATAATGTCGTCGTCATCGGACGAGAACGTCTCCTTCTGAGGAGGGATTGCTTTATCAAAGCTGCCAAAAGTGACTCACCTTGACGTTCTCCTGTGGGCGTGAGGTCTCGGCGGACTCTCCAACTTCGATTCTTAGTCCGGTTGGTAGAGCTGCGGGTGTCTCCCTATACTTGTTGAGGTGGGTGCGACCTTCTGCATTAGGAGTGACCCGTGATTCCCTCAACGGACCCACGCATTCCCTGATGGTTGGCTTACCGATCGCAGCGGGAATCAACTTCGCTAGAAGTTTAGATGTGGACGCCTGAGGTAGCCTCGGCGCCGAGGTAATTTTAGTTGGGGCGCCTGCAGCTTTTGGCTTGGGCGCCGGGGCAAGAGTTGAAGTGCCAGCGGACTTGGGCCTAGACGCTGTGATTGTCGGAGTTGGAATTCTGGTGGACTTGGGCCTCCAAACATGGTGGGTTGTTAGTGGCTTTTTGGCTGCCTCTTCCTTCTTCAGTCGACGGGCTTGTTGCACTAAAGCCTGTGCCTGCGCGAGGAGTGCACGGTGCTTCCGAATACGCTGCTGAAGTGTTGAATGGTTCCGTTTGACCCAGACCCATTTGTTTATTGATAGCTTGGAGTGGCCGTCAATCGCTTGAGGCTGGAGCCTCTGTGTTAATCTGGATCTTAGATCCGCCTCATAGCAGATCCTATCCGTGGATTCCATGGCCTTAGCAAACCTGTGGGCCATGCTTTGTCGTCACCTTTGTTGTGCTCGCTTGGAGAGCGAGGGCACGCCATCGGCGGTCATCTCGGGCGCCGGGGGAACTTGGGCTATGGGCGCCGAGGAAATTTTACAGCTACTGGTGGCAGCGGGGTTGGATTCGCCGTCCAGGGACTCTGTGTCTGAGGCCCAATGGATTCTCCTTGCAGTAGAGATCTTCTTGGAGCAGTGGGGAGAAGCAGATCTAGAGGAGGAGGAGGAGAGGTACTCCTCAAACTTCTGCTGGTCGAACTCAAATTCGACCTCTTCTTCGACAGGGATTAGGATCCGCAACTGCGACACTACGATCTCAGATCTGAGACCGTTGGCTCCCACTGTGGTCACAAGCTTGTTCGCCACGAAATTTGCTTCGATTGTCATTGATTGAATTTGTTACAAACTTCAGGCTCTTACAACGCAATTCAAATAAAAAGATCGCCTTTTTATAAGGCTTACAACGAAAATCGAAAAAGAAAGGTTACAACTTTACGCTTTCAGAACAAATGCGGGATCCGTTTATCGGATCCTCACTTGCTTGGGTGTCTTTGCCTGTGCTGGGGACTTGTTTTGTCTGTGGACCACCACGCAATCCTGATCTAGGTACTAGATCTATGGATCTGAGGTGATTATTTTACGAAGGAAATAAAGCACTGACGAGGATCAACTCACGAAGGAGATGATCGCCGGAGCGGGTGAAATCTACAAGGTGAAGTCACGTGCTGGACCCTGAGATTAAGATGAAGCTTAATCTAGAGGGTGAAGGTGTAGATCTGACCCGGATCGCCTCCTCGTCATGTGGATCTGAACTTGGATGAGTTCGACGCTTGCACGGGACGTGGATCTGAATTTTCTCCTTCTCCGTTGCTCGGATCTGTGCAAAACGGGCTCGCAAAGCTCTGGATCTCTAACAAAAATTTCCAACCTCTTGAACTGAGCCCCCTGGCCTATTTATAGGTATCTGTATCAGGGGGCACGAATTTTGGCCGGGCACCATTGGTGCCTCGGCTCGGCCAAGGTGGCCGAGGCACCAAATGGTGCCTCAGCTTGGCCTTGGGGCCCGTTTGGCCTTCTAGCTTATTCCGACGTGGGATCAACTCACGAAGGAAATAAAATGCCGACGGGGATCAAATGGTGCCCGTTGGCCTTCTAGCTTATTCCAAATAGTGCCTCGGCTCGGCCAACATGGCTGAGGCACCATTGGTGCCTCGGCCATGACCGAGGCACCAAATGGTGCCTCGGCCGAGACCGAGGCACCGGTCGGCTGAGGTGCCCATTTGGGGCTTTTCTCTGATTTTTTTTCGACTTTCATCCGCTGTTTTATCTAGGTTCGATTCATCCGGTTGTGTTGGGTCAAAATCCGGTAGATCGTTCTGTTGATTCAGGAATCCCCTCAGTGTAGTTCCGTCAGCGCTTGAGTACGTTTGATTCCGTCTGGCCAACGCCTGAGTTCAATCAACTCTCCTTGTTGAGTCCCACTGACCTGAAGCTTCATCGCTGGATTTATTCCGCGATACGTTGCTTCACTAATTTGTACGCCTTACCGACTCACTTCGTGCGTTTGTTAGCTCGCTTTATGCATTCTGTGGTGCAGTTACGTCGTCAGCGGTTCTTGGTCGCATCGCTAGATGGGTCGTCGGTGTGAAACCACGTTCATGAGTCTGGTTCGGGTATTGTTAAGCGATTTTCAACGCCTACAACGCCGTTTTGTTTGAGCTCGCTTTCATCCGGTTGTACCGAATCAGTGCTCGGTTGAGCGTTCCGTTGATTCCAGAACTCAGTCGGCGTAGTATCGTCATTTGAGTTTGGTTAATTTTGTCCCGTCGAAGTTCGAGTCTGGTCGACTCGCTTTGTCAAATTTCGCTGACATGAAGCTTCGTCATTGGATCCATTCCACGATACGTCGCTTCGTTGACTCATATGCCTTGCTGACTCACTTCATGCGTTCGTCGACTCGCTTTATGCGTTTTGTGGCGAAGTTACGTTGTCAGTGGTTCTTGGTCGTATCGCTTGATGGGTCGTCGGTTGTGAACCCACCGTCACGAGTCTGGTTCGGGTACTGATAAGTGATTTTGAACACCTACACCCGCCTTGGCTGCCTTCGACACCACACCGCCCCACCAACGACCGCCCCGTCAACATCACCGATACCCCGCCAACGACAGCGCCGTCGACATCGCACCGCTCTGCCAACGACAGCCCCGTCAACACCGCCACCATAGACACCACGCCGACCCATTTGTTAATATTCTTGTAATTCCACTTTATAATTACGGAAAATGTAAGTTCTCTTTGTAATTTGAGTTTATATTTATGATCATGATGTTGTTTGGGATGAATAGAAATCCAAATGGAAATAATTGAGTTGTGGTGTTTGTGTGTGAAATCAAAGAGTGGAATATCTATACACTCTTTATATTCCCTGCTTATAAGTCGTGGTGTTCTAGTTTGTTTCTCTAAAAGCCTACAACAACAAACTCTGAATGTGTAAAACCACTCAATCTCTAATAAAAGAAGCTCGAATCAAGAGTGCGGGAAAATTTCAGTCCTAAACCAACCTGAAATTTAACTCATCGTAAAGACCTATTTAACACAATGTGATATTTTGACATCAAATTTTATATTCTTGGAGTTTAATAAACAACTAACAGAGGCATTTGAATATCGAAGGACTTTGAAAAAGTAGAAATGTAATTCAATTAGGATGCTTCAGCAGTTAAATTCTCAATCTCCTTCACATTAGCTTGAAAATATAACTTTAGCCTCGATTCCCCAATATACATTACATAAAAATGATT
Organism: Asparagus racemosus; assembly: GCA_037177215.1. Classification (NCBI taxonomy): domain Eukaryota; kingdom Viridiplantae; phylum Streptophyta; class Magnoliopsida; order Asparagales; family Asparagaceae; genus Asparagus; species Asparagus racemosus. Next base: position 16,222,220 of record JBAKGM010000279.1, on the reverse strand, counting down.
GCTGCTATTATCAATTTATTAACACCATTTCGGGATCATAAAAGTCCATGTTTTCATGATATTTTTTGATGCAAATAAAGCAATATATATGGTTTGTACAAGTTATATAACATTTTGGAGACAAATTAAGCATGCAAAAATTTTCAAATAAAGCAAGATTTTCAAATTAAGAGAACAAACTGTAAGAAGCAAATTTGTACCTTCATTCACCAAAATACAACCACAAACACAATACATCCTTTTCCAATACATTTGAAACTTCACTAACATCAAATAATCCATACAACTACAAATATCAATTCCAGACACTGAAAAGTTCACTAACATCAAATAACCAAAATACAATATTTTCCAATCAGTTAGTCCAAACACCAAATACACTCTTAAAACAACCACATCATTTAACACCAATAATTAGTCCACATATGCAAATAGGCTCAATCTACTTCAAGAACCATATAACCACGTAATCTTTTCCAAACTACCATTTTGCTCTTGCATCCAAAATGTCCATGCAAACTATCTCTTTTGCTTCTAGCAATGAAAGAAAGAAAAAAAAAACAATTAGTGACATTTCAAGATAATAAAACATTTTTAACCCTAGAGATATTTCAAGATAATAAAACATCTTCTAATAAAGAAAGAAAACTAAGTTAAACTTACCAATAATTGACAATCCGTTCTATAATGACCCAATTGTTGACAATGACCACAACTTCGTTGTTTTACTTCCTTTTGCTCTTCTAATTCTTCAAAGCCACCTTTAATCCTAGTAGAATTTCTTAGACGTCCTTTTGGTTTCGTGGGAACGAGAGGATCACGAATCGTAATCTCCTCACCATCTTTCAATACAATCACATGAGTATTTGAATCAACTTCACTTCCAACTTGAGAATCCCGAGTTTGATCTATCTTGCCACTTACTTCCTTTCCCGCTTCTGTAATGAAGTTTTTTATGAGTTGCTCTAACTTAGAAAGAAGATCATTTGAACCTGCCGCCATATCAAATGCTTCATTAAAGTTTCCTCATAAAGCCCATAATCTTATAATACTCTCCCCCTCCGTGCTTTCTTCATTGTGTCGCAACTTCATAGCGTCAACAAAGCCAAAGTACCTATACCTTACATCAATTTTCCATCTATGCATGATATACTTATTCGGAATAGAAGTCACTTGTGATTTAGCCATAAGATATATAAAATATGCTTACAAAGTACCCCTTCGGTTTCCCAAAATGCACAAATGCATGCAACTTTAAGCTCTCCATTTTTTTCATAAGTTACCTCTTCCCAATTTTTTCTTTCTTCAGAATACTTGCCAACTAAATATGCAACTTTAAACTTCTCCTTCGACGCTTCTTCATATTGTAAGGACATCACATCACCAAGCTCCTTTTGAAACATCTTCAAGATCACCCTAGTGTATGCCTTTCCCACTTGTGCTTCAATTGGACTCGAGAAACTCATCACGGGCACGGTATTCAAGGTCATAAAGTCTTCATGGGATTCCGATCCACGACGAGTTGCCAATGCCTTGTCATATTGGCCCACAAACTCAACAAGACTAGTGTTTGCATTGACAAAGCCATCGAAAAAGGCATTGATACTTTCACTCCTTTGGCTTGTTGTCATTCCCGCCCAAAAACAATCCTTCAAGTATGCATCCACCCAATGTTCACGCCAATTATACATTCTTGTTAGCCAACTATCTTCATCTTCATCTATGCTAAATTTCTCCTTCATGACTTTCCATTGCTCCTCACACTTGTTTATATTTCTAGCATTGTACCAATTGTTGAAATATGTAGGCATCTCATCCCCATATTTGCTCTTCAACTTCACTTGTTGCTCGGCTATATGCTTTCTAATATGCCAAGAACAAAAACGATGACGAGTGTTCGGCAAAACTTCATTGATAGCCTTTCTCATCTGTGCATCTTGATCAGTAATGATAGCCTTTGGTGCAATCCCATGCATACACTTGAGCCATTGAGAAAACAACCACACGAAGGTCCCCTCTTGTTCATCCGCAAGCAATGCACAACCAAAGAGAACGGATTGTCGATGGTGGTTTACTCCCGTAAATGGAGCAAAAGGTAAACTCAAATGATTAGTCTTGTATGTAGTATCAAACACTACCACATCTCCAAGGCTCAAATAAGACGCTCTAGCTCTTCCATCAGCCCAGAACACACTCCTCATAGTACCAAGGTGATCGACCTCCATAGCGAAATAAAAATCTGGATCTAATTCCCTCCTATCTTGAAAATGTCTAACAATAGTTAAGCATTCAGTGCCAATATTATTGTGCCTTGTCGTTCTGATATGATCAATTATTTGTTGCGTGGTGACTCGTTCGTCATCTTCTCCCTTATAAAAAGCATTTACCACGCGATTAATAGTAGAGGGCTTCATTCCCTCTTCATGCAAGCTATCAATGAAGCTTCTACAAGTCTTTGATCGATGTCGTTGCTTGTGAGAATAATGATGAGCTACTTTGTCGGGACTTGTTAAAGCATGAAGATGTTCGGTAATAAACTTAGTAACCTTCCACGTTTTTGAAGAAGTCAACCTAATCTTCATTTTTGCATCACAATTGATTCTAGTTTCTGGACGGCGGTTGATAATTATTCCACTTTCATTCCCCCTCGGCACATTCTTCCTCCCTGCTTTGTTGCATACAAATGTTCTGGAAAGAATCTCCCTGGAAGCCTTTTTTGACTTCTCCAAAGTGCCTTTGCGAATTCCAAATCCAATCTTCTTTGCATAAGCATTGTAATAGTTGTATGCATCTTCGTCACTTAAGAACTCCTTCCCTTCAAATGGAGTAACATTGTCTAGTGGAATGCTATTGTCAAAGATGGAGACATCGGGTGCAATGTCTGTTATTTCAATATCTCCCGTTGCGCAATTCTGTCACAATTAAAAAAGCATATGAATTTGTTAGCTATCAATTTAAAAAAATGCAAATCTCTACATCAAAATTACTTACATACACCAAAAAAACTCACAATTCCCTCATATTGTCTCCCTTGTACACGAGAACTAAAAAATTGATGATCACAGTAAAAAAAGTTAAAAAAAGAGAAAAGAAAAAAGCATCATATAATTTGACACTCGCCAATGGAAAAAAACTTTTCTATGAGAAAATAAAACTAACATAAATAAGAAGGTAACATGATTAGAGGATATATTAGTTTTAACTTTGTTTAAAGGATATAGCAGTTTTCAGTTTTAATTTTGATTAGAGGATATAATGAGAGCCTATGAACAATTGTTAAATTTCATATTAACTACTATATAATCACAAACTATACTAGTTCCATGCACTCAGCTTAAGTATGTACAAATATTGATAGGCTCATTAACCACAATCACCAAACTTGTCACCACCACAAACACCAACACAAATATTATTGTATGATGATTAACTGTAGATCAAACATATAGACAAATTCAAATATTTCCCATAGATCAAACATACAGATGTAAAATTCGAATTGAAATAAAATTTTACATTCTCCACATAGATGTCTTCAATTTGTTAGTTATATAATAATTTCCCATAAATCAAAGATGTAAAATTTGAAATTTGTTACCTTCTCAATAAATGGTGTCATTGTCGCCATTTGTTGCTTGCTCGAGGAGGCGGCTTCTAAGAGAATGTCACAATGAGAAGAAGAGTCATCCATTGTCGATGTCGCGAGGGGAAGGTGGGGCGGCGGTGGTGTTGACGGGACTCTCAAAGGCGAGGCGGCGGTGGTGTTGGGAGGTCGACGAAGGCGGTGCGGTGTCGGGGAGGGGCGGTGCGGCGGTGTCGGGGAGGGGCGGTGCGGCGGTGTCGGGGAGGCGGCGTGGTGGCTTGAGCGAGAGAGAGAGCGAGAGAGATGTGAGAGAGGAAGTTTTTCTGAGTTACGGTTTGAAGAAGATGAATGGTGGAGAGAAAAGATAAAGGGGAGAGAGAGAGGGGGAGAGAGAGAAGCCAGCTCACTTGCAAAAACATTTGGGTTTTTCTGCAAAAAAACCTCACCAACTCATCCCATCAATTTATTCTAATCCAAGGGCTCATATAATGCCACATAGGTACCAAGTAAAATGGGTATGCTTGGTACCAAGCATACCCATTTTTCTCATATATATATATATGCTAACTTGTCAATGCAGATATCAACTTTAAACATGAATAAGACATATGGACATGTACAAGATGAGTTCAAGGCATTGTGAAGTATCGAAGATGAGAGATCAATGTAAATTTTTATATCTTCTTTACTTAGAAAATTTGTACAAGCCTTGATCATTCACACACACAAATTTAGAACACACTAACACATGCTTAGTGTATTGGTTAACAATAGAAATCCCCTATGTTAACGATTAGAGTTTATAGTTAATTTACAAGTCTTAGCATATTGCATTCATATTATTTTTATCACTTAATAGTCGACTAATTATAATAGTAATCGACTATCAAAGCTTTGTGTCAAAATATAAGTTTCTGTCGTTTTACAGGATAGTCGACTAATATACAGTGTAGTCGACTACTTAAGACTTAGACATATTTCAAGATTCTGTATATTATAGTGTAGTCGACTACTATGCATATTATAGTCGACTGCTAAGATCTTACACTTATATTCAGTTTCTGTCAAATTACAGTGTAGTCGACTACTATAACTATTAGTCGACTACATAGACAGTTTTCTGACTTTTTAGATTTTGAATTTGTGACTATTTTTAGCTGTTTATATCTGTTTCTTTGGATGAAAAAGTGTCTTTTCAAAGGGATATATATAGGCTACAAGTTCAGAATTATGTAGATGCTCCCTATCAATAAGCTTTAACTTTTTAACATTATTAAGAGAGAAAAAGTTGAGAACAAACATTCTCTGGTTTTTTGCCTTTGAGATTAATTCTACATACAAATTACTTGACATTTTCCAGAGATTAAAAAAGATTCCTAAGCTACTGTTACACATCAGAATACATCAAGGCTTATAGGAATTGCTATTATTGATTCATGAAAAGTTCTCTCTCGAGTTTTGGGAGGTGTTGATCTCTTAGTGTAGAGATTGTGTGCAATTTGCATGATCTTGCAAATTGGTCAGGTTGCTTTTTGATTTTGTAATTATTTTTCAAAATCATAGTGGAAATCTCAAACTGGATTTGCTTAGGGACTGGATGTACACCGGGGAGGTGGAACCAGTATAAAATCTCTTATTTGTGTTAGTGTTATTGATGCTATCTTTATTGCAATTTATAATTTATTTTGCATAATTTTTAATAGAACACTATTCACCCCCTCTAGTATTTTAGTGTGTTAGCTTAGCGATCCTATATTTGGTATCAGAGCAAGGTGAAAGATGACATCAACTTTTGATTCAACTTCACAATTTTAGGAAGGACATTCTACCAATCGTCCACCAATGTTCGATGGCTTGAATTACAACTATTTAAAGTGCCGAATGAAAATCTACCTTCAATTAATATTAGCTACAAACTTTAGAATGTTGTGGAAACAAAATACGAGAAGCCAGCTACTCTTTTCGCGGAATGGACTGCATCTCAAAGGAACAACGCCAATTTGGATTCTAAAGCAATGAATGCCTTGTTCTGTGCACTTGATAAGAACGAGTTCAACAAAGTGTCAACAGCCACATCTGCATACGATATTTGGCACACACTCAAGGTAACTCATGAAGGTACAAATAAGGTTAAAGAATGTAAAATTTCTGTTCTTGTACACAGGTTTGAATTGTTAAGAATGAAGGAAAACGAGACCATTGAAGAGATGTTTACAAGATTCACTGATATTACCAATTCTCTCATTGGTCTAGGAAAAGTATAAACTCAATTGGAAATGATACGAAAGATACTCCGTTAACTCTCTCCACAATGGGAAAAGAAAGTTACCGCAATAGAGGAAGCAAATAATTTATCAACTCTAACGGTGGAAAATCTCATTGGCGGTCTAATGACTTATGAGGTTCAAATTGAAGATAGAAAAAATGAAAATGAAACAAAAAATAAGAAAGTACTTGCAGTCAATACTACTTCCGATAAAGAAGATTCAAATGATGAAGAAGAAGAAATGAGCATGTTTGCACACAAGTTTTGAAAATTTATTAAACAAGGTAAGTTCAAATCTAAGAATTCAAATTCAAATAACTTGTTTATTTCAAGTGTAACAAACCAGGACATGTGAAGAAAGATTGTCCATTGTTGAAGAATAAGCAAAAGTCAAATTACTTCAACCATTTCAAAAATCCTCAAAATAATAAGAAAAGAAAGGCTATGGCGGCTACATGGGATGATAGTGATGATTCATCTTCGGATGAAGAAATTGAGGAAAAGGAAAGCGCTCATATGTGTTTTATGGCACAAGATGAGGTAAATGACAATGAAGAGCTTTTAGATGCTTTTAATGATTTATATGAAACTTTTTTGAGATTAAAAGCTTCACATAATTTTCTTAAAGGTGAAATTAAAAGTTTATTAGATGAAATTTCTGATATTAATTCGTTTACTAATTCTAATTCTCAAGAAATTATTTGAAAGAGGAAAATGAATCTTTGCTTAACGAAAATCATGTTTTGACAAATGAGAATATCTATCTAAAATCAGAATGCAATGATTTAAAGATTTGCATTAATGTTTTGGATAAAAATATTTCTTCTATTAAATCAAAATATGAAGATATATGTTTAAATGTTAGTAAATTTAATAAAGGTAAAGAAAATCTTAAAGATTTACCTTTATAACAAAAAGTATCTCAAAAGTCTAAACGTTTGGGTTTTCATGTGGATAAAATTATTTCTAAGAAAACGACTTTTGTAAAATTATTTTCAAATTTGAATGAAAAATATGTTGAAAATAGTATTTTATGTCAAAAGAAATCAAAATACTTATCTATTTGTGTGCCTAAAGAATTATCTTCTTTAAAGAAAAATATTTATATTTCTATCGTTATTAAAGATGTTTGTTTATCAACTAACTATATAGGCAAATCAAACTCTTCATGGGTTTGATTTCCTAAAGACTAATTTTATGGACCCAACATAAAATGGGAACCAAAGTTATAAATGTTTATTATTTTAGGTACCAAAGAAAGATAGGTGGATTTTAGATAGCGGATGTTCTAAACATATGACCGGTAATATTCACTTGTTATCATCATTTCAAAATAAGGATAGTGGAACCGTTACTTTTGGAGATAACAACAAAGGAAAGGTAATTGGTATTGGAACCATTAGTAATCCTAATAAACCTATTATTAATAATGTTTTATTAGTTGATGGTCTTAAACATAATCTGCTTAGTATAAGTCAGCTTTGTGATAAAGGTTTTAAAATCATTTTTGAAAAAGATTCATGCTTAATTTATGATATTGATTGGGTTACTATTTTATATAAAGGTCATAGAAAGAATAATATATATGTTTTATCTTTAGATGATGTTTTTAATGAACATTGTCTTATTGCATCGTCTAAAGTTTCTATTTTATGGCATAAACATTTTGGACATGTAAACCTTAAACATATTTCTAAGATTTCTAAAAATAATTATATAAAGTGGTTTACCTACGCTTTCTTATAAAGATAATTTTTGTGATGCATGTCAACAAGGAAAAATGCATAAATCTTCTTTTAAAACTAAAAACGTTATTTCTACAAGTAAGCCACTAGAATTAATTCACATTGATCATTTTGGTCCTTCTAGAATAGCATTTTTAAATGAAAGTAGATATGTATTTGTAATTATTGATAATTTTACTAGGTTTACATGGATAATATTTCTTAAACACAAAAATGATGCTTTTAATGAATTTTCTATTTTTTGTAAAAGAATTCAAAATCAATAATCTCTTTCTATAATTACCATACGTAGTGATCATGGAGAAGAATTTGAAAAAAAATATTTTACAAATTTTTGTGATGAAAATAGATTTTTTTCATACTTTTCTTTTCTTACAGCACCTCCACAAAATAGAGTTGTTGAAAGAAAGAATAGAACTTTACAAGAATGTGTTAGAACTATGCTATGTGATAGTAATTTACCAACGTATTTTTTAGCACAAGCTGTATCTACAACTTGTTATGTTCAAATTAGAGTTTTATTAAGACGTGTTTTAAAGAAAACACCTTATGAATTGTTTTATAATAAAATTCCCAAAGTTTCTTATTTTAAAGTTTTTGGTTGTAAATGTTTTATTTTGAATACAAAAGATAATTTGGATAAATTTGATTCTAAATCTGATGAAGGATTTTTTGTAGGATACTCTAATTATAGTAAAGCTTATAGAATATATAATAAAAAAACTTTAGTTATTGAAGAATCTATGCATGTTTCTTTTGATGAAAATTTTACAAAAACACCCTCTGTTTTACATGATGATGATGATTTAAGTAATAATATTCATGGCACTCCTATGTTAGATGTTTTAAAGGAAAATGTTTTACAAAATGATTTACTAAAGAATTTTGTAGAAGTTAAAAATCATCCTCATGATTTGATAATTGGAAATATTTCTGATAAAGTTACTACTAGATCTCATTATAATTTGATTGCTCATGTTGCATTTGTTTCAACAATAGAACCTAAAAATATAAAAGAAGCTTTACTTGATAATTTTTAGATTGAAGCTATGCAAGATGAATTAAATCAATTTATCAGAAATAATGTTTGGGATCTGGTACCTAGACCATAAGATAAATCCATTATAGGAACGCAATGGATTTTTAGGAATAAATTGGATGAAATTGGTCAAGTTATAAGAAATAAGGCCAGATTGGTTGCACAAGAGTATAATCAAGAAGAAGGTATTGATTATGATGATACATATGCACTGGTTGCTCGTTTAGAATCTATTAGAATTTTACTTGTATTTGCATGTTTTATGAATTTTAAACTTTATCAAATAGATGTTAAAAGTGCTTTTTTAAATAGTTTTATAAAAGAAATATTTGTAGAACAGCCTCCCGATTTTGAACATGAAAAGTTTACAAATCATGTTTATAATCATAAAAAACCTTTATATGGTCTTAAACAAGCACCCCGTGCATGGTATGATAGACTAAAGACCTTTCTTTTGACTTCTGGATTTGAAATTAGAAAAGTTGATTCTACACTATTTATTAAGAAAATAAATAAAAATATATTATTAATACAAATATATGTAGATGATATAATATTTGATTTTACTAATAATGATCTTTGTCAAGAATTTGCTAAGACTATGCAGGATAAATTTAAAATGAGTCACATAGGTGAACTTAGTTTCTTCCTTGGATTTCAAATTAAACAATTGAAGGAAGGAATTTTCATCAACCAAAGTAAGTATGCTAAAGAATTACTCAAACTCTTTGGAATGAAAAATACATCAAGTAAATGTACATCAATGAGTACTACATCATCTCTTGACAAGTATGAAAATGGTAAGAATGTTGATCACAATGTATATCGAGATATGATCAGATCACTTCTTTACATTACTGCTAGTAGACCTGATATTATGTTTAGTGTTTGCTTATATGCTAGATTTCAATCTAATCCTAAAGAGTCACATCTTAAAGCAGTAAAAAGAATTTTTAGATATCTTAAAGGTACTT
>JBAKGM010000279.1:16191327-16203181 GCA_037177215.1 Asparagus racemosus | reverse complement strand
GCTGATGGTTCGTCGTTTGTGAGCCAATCTTCACGAGTCTGATTTGGGCACTGATAAGCGATTTTCAACGCCTACAAACATAACTTTGAAATTTTGGTGTAATAGAAATAGACCTCAAAATCATATCAAAGCAATCTAGATTCAGTGCCATAGACACACTTTAAATCTGTGCCATAGACACACCTTAAAACGGATTCAAGCAAAAAGTATATACCAGTACTTAAAATTGCACAATTTTTTATTTATTCTCAAATTTTCCTTGTTTGGAGAAGATGAGAGTTTTAAAAAGAGCTAATATTTGAACTGGTTAGAAGACATAATTATTGATGAAGAAGGAACCTTAAGAGAAATGAGAATGATATTACAATTTATTTGCGTATATATGTAGTGTTTGGTATATAGTTGGTTTAATATTTCTAATTTTTCTATTTTAGGATTTATATATTTGTGTACTTATCTTAACTATTTTGTAATTTCATGGAAGAAAAAGAAAAGAAAAGAAAAAAGCTTTGGAGTGAGGTCATTCCGGCTACCAATGAAATGGAAATTTATTCATGACTTTGTGCATTTTGTATGCAATAGTCATGTGCACTGAAATTACGTGTTAATCTTGCTGTTTATTAACTATATGAAGTGAGACTGAACTTCTTATCACACTGATGATAAATAAATAAAAATTCCTATCACAAATTACATAACATTAACTTGTGTTTATGTTATTACAGAATACAAAGAACTTTAAATAAAACTATAAAACTATCATGAACATATGTTGATAATCCTTCTTTTCAAGAAAAAAATATGCTGATAGATCCTTATACATTAGTCTGTTTTAGAGTCTTCAGACTGAATATAACCATACTGTATAAGTTTATATCATTTAAAACCCATTTTGATTCAATATCTCTAGTCAACAAGTCAGCACTCTTGTACTCAATAAAAAAAGGGAACAACTAAAAATGGCAAAAATTGAGATTCAGCCAATAAGCTAAAATTATTAATGTAAATTCTCTTTATCACATAAGATAAATCATAAACTTAGATTAGATGATGAAATAATCTATACTATACGCTCAAGTAAGGCCCTAATTGTACACTTGGCACAATTGTAACAACTTCCATCAAACTAACCCTTAATATATATTGAAAATCTCTCTCTTCCTTTGAAATAATGACCGGTCATTTTTTCTCTGTGCTTGAACCATGAGTAAATTGAAGAACGTGTGCATTGAAAGAATTTTTAATACGGAAACGTGAAGAGTTGCCTACTAAAAAAATTTATGAATAAACGTTTCCATAAATATTAAAGACCATGCAATCCTGCGGCAAAAAAAAAAGGACGAAGAAGAAGAAGAAGGGGCCAACGGATCCAGAAAACTGCTCTACACTGAAGCAAGCAAATAATGTCACAGGTTTGCTCATCAGCTGACGTTCATAGGCTTTGCTTTGCGATCTATGTTCATATGTACTCTAGGGAATAGAGGAGAATAGAGGTTCAGAGTCGACGTTTTGGAGTCGAATTGAGTTAGTTTGCTATGTTGTCTGTGTTCCTTAAATAAACACTGTGGTGGCTGTTGAAAATATTTTTGATATATTTTTATGTACTTGTTTTGTTATGGGATTTAAGCAATTATTTTTTTGATATGTTTATTTTTTTTCCTTTTATCTATGTGTGTTCTCATTTGTGAATTGGGACTGTTTTCATTATCCTTTTGTTCAATATGATGGAGTAATATCACTACAAGAAAACAGGGTATCTGCGACGGAAAATTTCCGTCGCTGGTAGGTAGAATTCCGTCGCAAAACTAAAACAGCGACGGATATTGGTTGCAATCTATCCATCGCCGTATAGCCCGTCGCTAAAACCCACCTATTGCGACGGAAAATGAATCTGTTGCTATTTCCACAATCAACGACGGTATAGCGAGGGAATTTTCCGTCGCAGATTTCAATTCTAAAATTCCATCGCTAATTATTTGCGACCAATATTAGTGACGGAATTCCGTCACAGATGAACTGCAACGAATTCTGCAACAGAAGCTTGTTGCAGTTTCCTTTACTATTTGACATCAACTGCGATGGATATTCCGTTGCAAATCCGTCGCAGATTCGGTTGCCTTCACTACTTGACATCCAGTGCGATAGGTATTCCGTTGCAAATCTGTCGCAAATTTATTCACAAATATTAGAGACAAAATTCTTGTCGCAATTGACATTCACAAAAAACACTATAGAGATCGACAACATTTCTATCACAAAGTATCATATCCAATAATTCATCACATAGAGCTTACAATCATTCAAGACAAAAACATATCGCACATAAGCAATAAAAGATCCTAACCACTTTCATAAGATGATAGTTAACTGAAAATTCTCTACAACTACACCATCAAAACACAAAATATGACCCAGTTTACACTTCTCTCATGCTGAATCTCTCCATGCAACTCCACAAAGATCATTCATTCACCATCAGTGTTGTCCTCGTCACCATCTTGCTCTGTTCTGGCCCTTGAAGAACCAGCAAGACCCTATACATAAATAGAAGCTTCAGTTATGAAAATCTCATAGAACAAATTCTAGAACGAGATATTGAATAATGTCTGCAAATAACTAAAACATCTTTGAGTGAAAATTTCACAAACTTTATCACTATTCATTTAAAGGCAACAGACTCCTTCTAAAGTTTGAGTTTTCTCTCTTTCAAGAAAGTTTTAGTTATTTGCATATTATAGTCAAGGGGTTAGGTGAGAAGCTAAAATTAGGGAGGGTTTTGTGAGACGCCCCACAGTTCAGGGGGGGCTAAATGAGATAAACAAAGTTTAGGGGGACTATGTGCAAGCCCCCTCGCCCTTTAAGTGAGATAGAAACTTCAGTTAGATGAAAAGTTTTAATTAGGGTGTAACTTTAACTAAACAAGGTCTTTATTCCAAAATCTAAGAATAGACTAACAAAAAAGACTTTCTATAAAGAGTGTTTAACTTACGGATGGTGGTATTCCCGATGATGGAACAGATGTAGAAGGCTGTGAAGTGGATTGCTCTTCCTGACGCATTTGCATGTAAACCTTCGTGGCGACCTCTATTGCAACTTTAACTACCATTTCTTGCAATCTTGCCATGAATGCATCATCAATCTCAATCTGTGAAGCATTAGAAGAGATAGGGGGGCCTCAGATTCATGACAGCTAGTTCCACCGAGTATTGATTAAGAATTGACACTTCCGCCAAAACCAAATACACGCCCTGTTCTCACACCACCTGAAGCTGACGATCATGCTTGCGAATCTAGCTCAGTTTGCGATGAAATACCATCCCCATACTTCTCTTGAATTCTTTGATCATATGCTTCCTACAAAAGTCATTAATGTAAATGAGCATATAAAAATATTTAAATGAAGAGAATAAAAGAGAAAATAAAAAGGATATAACTATTCCTGGCAATGTGACTGCTTGAGTGAATATCAACATATGCTGTACGGTAACATAAAGGCCTTACTTACCTCATTGGAGAACTATATACAAAGGTATGATGATATATATATCAGCAAAAACAATTGTATGCTTACCTTTCTGGTCTCAAATATGAACTTGCTCAAGAAAAGTTGTCATGATTTCACTTCTCATCAATAATATTGAACTTCTATTTGCATTCTTCCGATAATCGTCAGGGCCCTAATCATGCTTAAAAAAATTAATATGTTTTTTCTAACTATATAGGTTAGGCATTACGATAACCATGACACCAGAGAAATTCAATCCCTAAATACCAGAGAAAGCACAATAACTATGACACCAAAATTAACAAGAGCAAGCAGAGGATGTATTATAGCGAAGCTTATTACCTGTCACCCTCAATTATCAATAATAGTCAGTCATTAGGGTCCTTTGGAGGAGGGTCCAATATATGACAACCTCTTTTCTTAATCTCAGAAAGGTGGTCCTCAGTGCTCTTTCTAGAATGCATTGAAGTACTCCCGTTTGTGCCATGATCTCCAGCTACAAAGCAATTTATGTTGTTAATGCTTATAGTAAAGCAAATACATATATAAATAACTCTCCACAAAAAAAGTACAAATGTAAATACCAGTAGCACTAAATGAAGAAAGCCTCGAAGAATCCCCCTCACAGCCATTTTCTCCAGCTACATATGCAATTTATTTTTTTAATATTTATAGAAAAGAGCATAGTAAAGCATATAAAATATCAATACTAGTAGCACTATGTCCAGAATGTGTTGAAGGTAACTCCTCTATGTTACTTCTCATCATTGGAGCACTAGGTCCAGAATGATCATCAATCACACGACTGCCTTTGCTTATAGTCTGTTTCCATTTGCCCCGACCTCTACCCCTAGTTGACATGGGGAGAGATCACAAATGTAAACAAACATTGGATTTCCATAGGCAAAGTTAAGAAACTCCTCAACGCCATCCCTAAATTCATCTGACAATGCATTTTACACAACCCGACGGTCCATCGAACTCCGATCAATTGACATTCTATCAGAAAAAAATACTTTACTTAAACAAAATACATGAGATGTAGCCATTCTATCAAGGAAAACTATCAAATTCCTAATAACCACTTGCTCCAAATGCAAGATTTTTTGTTTCTTGATCCAAACTATTAACTTGAAGCAAGTAGAATATATTATTTTGGCAACATTCATGCATTTATACTTGCACAAAAAGTCAAATTACATCTAATTTTTTGAAAATGGTTGAAAATAAAAATTTTCCCTTTTTAATACAGAAAGTGGAATCTGCCTGAATTTCATGTATCTCAACATATTATCATATACAATTTAAGTAAACATAAATTTATTATACTAGACTATCATATCCTTAACAAGAGCAGAAATCATTTAAAACTAGATACTAACTGTTTCTACAAAAATACCATTGAAAACCTTATTCAAGTCAACCTTATTCAAGTCAAGCCCAAAACACGCTACAAATAAATTAGAATAATGATCACGCAACCAAAACGAAGTACATAACATTCGATGAACATCTAGCTGAAATCGCCATAATATACTAAGTTAATGCTTGCAATTTAGGAGGAAAATATAGAAAAATTAAAGCTCCAAAACTACTGAAGATACCACAGCTAGTACGTGAGATTAGGTAATAAGCGGTAACTACAAAACAAGAACTAGCTACAGTATGGAATATTGTTAGATTTGATCTCCTAGCAACCTTTTCAGAGAATAAATGAACTTTCAGTGTTGTTTAATCATAATGCAAGAATACCCAACTGAACAACAATGCACAATCAAGAATAGGTATGCACTACTCCAATATGAAATATTTACTTTTTAATCATTCTTAAGATTTCAAAGATATAAATTTCACATGTTTCGTTACCATACGTTGCACCTATATGATAATCCATACAAATAGCATTGTAAAACTTTAAATCAATCCTTCACATCAATATTTACAACCCCATTCTTATTTATAGATATTGATAGCAACCCAACAAGTATAGATTAAAAAAGAAGACCATTTGTTTGATTGGAATGGGATGCTCATGCTATAGTTGACGCAAATCATTTCAAATTTATCCATCTTCCTACAGTAAATAAATGAAGCCCCCAATTCTAAAGACAAATTAGGATTATTGGAGACAAATGTAAGTTATAGAATAATTACCTGAAAACAATAGCAAACAACGATGCTAAAGCCACTCGATAGCCCTAAAAGCACTTGATGAGCCTCCATGATCTAGCCAAAACAAAATGAATTGAGTGTAATTGAGCGAAAATTAGCATTTAGGGTGCCTGAGTGAGAACTTACTCTGATGAGGGAGGTGTTGAGAGGGAAGGAGGCAGCGGAGGAGATCACTAGGGTTTGCTTCGACGGAGGAAATCGCTGGAGTTTGATTGCACGTGAGAGAGAGGGTGAGGGTGAGGTGACCAAGAGAGAGAGGATGACGGTGAGGGCAAGGCGAGAGAGAGAGAGAGAGAGAGAGAGAGAGAGAGAGAGAGAGAGAGAGGATGACGGCGAGGGCCAGGGGAGTGCGAGAGAGAGAGAGAGAGAGTGCGAGAGAGAGAGAGAGAGGACGGGGCAAGAGCGGAGTGAGGCGAGTGAGAGAAAAATACCCTTTCAGTTAACGGGTTGGATCGGGTGCTTTTTATTTTTTTTATTTTTCATCATTTGCAATGGAACATTCCGTCGCAAAGCCATCGCAAATTCTTCTTTTTAGAAAATAAAGCCCGCAAGCCCATCTCTGTGACAGATTTACGTGGGCAGCGATAGAATAAAAATCCTATTTTTATAGATTTGCGAGAGCATATCCGTCGCTATTGATTTTCATTGCTAATAGTGACTATTTTTATTTCCGCAGTAAAATCCGTTGCCGATAACTATCAATTGCGACAGTATATTGTCCGTCGCGAATTTTCTATCACAGATACCCTGTTTTCTTGTAGTGAACCAAGAAATTAAATATCAGCCATTAAATCAAATCTGTTGCGAACTAATCGGTTGACCGACCGGTTGGCCAATCGGTTGGCCAACCGGTTGGCCGACCGATTGGTTTGCGCATATTTAGTTTGTTTGTGATTTTCTTGACCCGATTTCTTCATAGATCCTTGAGGTTTCTTCGGCCTTCTTTTGTCTTCATATTTAGCCTTCAATAAATGGTAGAAAATCAGAGAGTTTGAGTCTTTGGGCTTTTATTCATTATTTCTTCATTAAACTTCAAATTAAGATAAAAATAATTATTAGTGGTATATTTATTTATATAAAATAGATGTTGAAGGTATAATTTTGTAATAAAAATGTGATTATCAGATATCTAGTCATTTTCTGTGACTTTTATTTATTTTCTGTGACACTTATTCATTAACTATGATATCTAGTCATTTTATGTGACTTTTATATATTTCCTTTGATACTTATCCATTGACTATGATATTTATGCATATTATCTAGAAAGATTATTGTTCATGCTGTCCATAACCACAGTATAAATAGATATAAGATTCTTTATATGCTACGGGTGGAAGATTATATGGTTTTGTTCAAAATTTAGCATGAATTCTTCACTTGCTACTTACCAATTTAATATGGGCAAAGTATTATGTGTTTTGCAACATTTAGTATTTTCTTGAGACTTTTATTAATTGTGTGTGACTGTTAGCTTACCTCTTTATTTGTCAGGTGCTATTGTGGCATGCATGCTTATTTGTATATTAAGGTGATTCTAGAAGGAAAGGAAGAGATGGATCTAAGGAGTTTGAAATTTTAAGGGCAGAACTTGCTGCTCAGCTTATATGTGATGGCAGATAATCGAAGAAGAAAAAAATGAAGTTTGACGCGGACGATCCAAAATATCTTTTGTATTTTGGAGGCAATGATGTACCAATGATTGAATGAAAGTATTAGACAATATATGTCTTTACGTTGGGATAATATGATGAAGTTTTTGGAGAATTTGAAATTAATTTGTATCTTTTGTATTTTGAGGGCAATGATGTTAGAGTCAGCGGTAGTGAAGAAAGGCTCTTTGCAATTCATGTTGTAAGTTTTTTAGAAGAAGAAGAGTATGAGCTTTTGACATTAAAAGGTTTAGAAAGACCAAATTTTTTTAGAGATGACCTATCTTCTTCTCAGAAAGACTAAATTTCGTCAAAAGATTCGATTTTTTTAGAGATCTAGGGTTGAGCAATCGGGTTCCCCCTCTTCTAGATCAGATAGAAGAAGAAGAATGGGGGCTCAGCGTTGGAGAAGAGATAGGTCTGTGGTTATTTTGGTGGGTTTTTCAAAGGTTTGTATAGTTGTTTGGGCTAGGGGCTTCCTAGCATGAGTTCTTGGGTCCAAGTGCTAAAATAGGTTTGACTTTTAAACATGGTAGGGAATACTTAAGGTTTTTCAATTTGCTTCTTATATGCAAATTTCCCATGTCTTTATCATTGGAGTATGCATGTGGATACCAATCATGTTAATTTGGATTATATCTTGACCACCTTTTTTATATTTTTCGGGTATCAGATATAAGTCACAAGAACTTTTTGTTCGTTTGACATAGTAGTAAATATATACATATATAATAGAGGGTGAGTCCTGAAAACCAGTGCAAGGGAATTACAAAGCTTTTGGTTTAACCCCTGATTCAGGCATTCTCCATTCTGGCTAAGTAGTAACATAGGAGGTAAATATCAGAAAACCCCCCTTAAATTTAGACTATTATCAGAAAACCCCCCCTTAACTTTTAAAATATCATGAACACCCTCCCCACCCCCAAACTTTTAGATTTTATCAGAAAACCCTATTTAACTATGAGATTTTATGAAAGAATCCCCGTAAATTTAGTGGGGTTTCTAATAAAATCTCAAAGTTAAAGGGGGTTTTCGAATAACCCTTAAACTTTGGGGGGGGGGGGGGGTCCTAATATTTTGAATGTTGAGGGGTGTTTTCTGATAATCGTCTAAAGTTAAGGGGGCTTTATGATATTTAGCCTAATATAGATCACTTCTCTCTGTAGCAAGTATCTACTATTAAGTGGACAATCGTGAAGTAAAATTGAAAAGGAATGTAATACATAACCAAACACGAAATTAAGTAAATAAATCACAACCGTCTGTATATTGTTGGATGATCATGGTTTAATTAGAGAATAATCCCTTCACACTCAAAAGTTAGAATTAAAAAGGACCAAATCCCTTTCACATTTATTAGAGGATATGTATATGTGGTCATAGAAGGAATCTCAAGCATGCCTCAATACATTAAGATAAGAAAAGGCCCTTCACCATATTCTTCCCCTTTTTCCAAATGAGAAGGATCACATGCACGTGTAGAATATGCCCAGAGGTGGAGAAAGAGCGAGGGTGACTGGAAAAAGAAAAAGGGTGGTCTGTTTGAGGTGCTACAGTTGCAGCAGGCTCTCAAGAGCCAAAGCAACGCTTTTTTGGTTGAGTTCTTCGGGCAAAAAGCTCAGTTCCTTGAAAGTGATGGTGCGTGCATTATAAGTTTTTTTAACTGGTTGGATCAGAAAAGTTCGCCAATTGTCATGGAAGTTAATCTGCTTCTTGTAGGATTTCAAGAGTAAGAGAGTAACGCTGAGTTGGGTTTAGTGGTCTACTGTGAGTACTACAAATTGTAGGGCAGTTTTGGGTAGAGCCAAGCCCCGTTTTAGTTTTAGATTCCAAATCATAGCTTGATTCTTGGGAAATGGAGATGGCCCACAACTTTGACGTAACAGTAATCGACAGTAGGAAGCATCTATTTTGCTACGGACGCTTTCACGTTACTTTTAGTTAATGATGGATGTATAAAAGTTACATGACCAACAAGAGTTCTTAGTAATTTAAGTGGGATGTAACGACCACGGTGGTAGAAAATTGTCATTGTAGAGGGGAAAATCGATCATCAATATTAGTGAATCACAAATTTTGTGAGAATCCTGATAGAAAATAGAACACTCAGTTTTCAAATACACTCATAACTCCAACAAACGCACCCATGATGCAATGCTCTGTTAATGATAAATCCACTGCTCCATTGTAGATGGACTTTTTTGTCTACATTACTTCTCCATTTATTATGGTAATTGTAGGCGGATTGTCGTAGAAGAAATTATGGTTACTAAATAAAAATATATATAAATTGTAAACAGAAGTATCTGTCTATGACAACGTTATAGACGGATTACCCAAAAAATAAAAAATAGAAAAAAACAGAAAATTCCTTTTACTTGGTAATTATTACATCATAGACAAAACATTCCATCTATGATGCAAGCATGAATCGTAGACCGAAGTCTGTCCGCAATGCTGTAAATTTATTTATTTATCTATTTATTTATTTATTTATTTGTAAAAATAAACTTTTCTACCCTGTATGCATACTGTTTGCATTTCAAGTACATAATCTGCCATCCAAAATGTCCCCCTTATATACTCATCCAGTATGTAAACCCCGAGAGCATAACATCATCTGCAATCAACTTAAAATATAAAATCATCATATAGGGTTAAATGAGGGGATTCAAACAATAGACATCTTCACCTTAAGTTAAAGCTTAGTCGGAGCTAAGCTACTATGGCCAAAACGTCGAAAAGGTGGATTAGCCTAATATTTTACCACCATAAGCGAGTAGAGTACTCCTTCGTTTCTTTCCAAACAATCGAAAAGCCGGCAATTAAATTAGGACATTTGAATGTGTCGTGAATGTCTGATTATGTCACAAATTACAAATACGACTTCGTGCTGATGTTTTTGTTGGGGATTAATAGAGCACACAAGCACCACACACAAGAAGAGAGTGCGCAATAAAACGACACAATAACAAGTATAAGCACCAACACAAACACAAAGGCTTTTTTACGTGGTTCGGTCAAATTTGCCTACATCCATGATCTCTTATCCACTATCTTTACAAAACAATACAACCAATATAATCGATGCAAGTTGCTCCCTTTTTGGATAGACTCAGACCTAGAAAAAACTCTTCCCAAGTAGAGAAAATCCTACAAACTTCCAAGTAGATTAAGGTCAACATTCTTCTCTTAGATGCAATCGAACAAATCCCCTCTTATGTAGAAATTTTAAGGATTTATGAACTAAGAAAAGAACCACGAATGTCCCCAAGAAAGGTTTTCTAGCTGCCAATATTAGTGACATGTTCTCAAAGCCCATGCTTTTGAGACATAAGGACCCCGGTAGACCTACCATTTCATGTGTCATAGAAAACATCTTCATTGATAAGGCACTTCTAGATTTGGGAGGTAGTGTGAATTTTTTTTCTATTCAGTTTTTCAATAGCTACGGGTAGGTGAGTTGAAGCTAACTAGATATACCCTCCAATTAGCTGATAGATCCATAAAAATATCTAAGGGAGAGATAGAGTATGTTCTGATCAAGGTGGGTGAGTTTATTTTTTCCGTAGATTTCATAGTCTTGAAAACACAACATGTTTTCAATCTCAAAGGTCAGATACCTGTCATTTTAGGACGTCCGTTCTTAGCCACTTCCAATACTTTGATCAATTGTAGAACTGGTCAAATAAAGCTCTCCTTTGGGATTATGACTATTGATCTTAATATTTTAAATATAGGGAACCAGCCAACTAAAGTAAACTACATTTAGAAAATTTCAAGTGAAGAGTTAGAAGACGAGAGTGGGTTAGACCCGAGTTTTGAGGAGATCTTTGGTGAGGAAATCGGGATATTTGAGGAGTCTGAATAAGAACTGGTTTTCACAGAGTCGGACACAAATTTATCTGATCTTAGCTTTGAATAACTTTTGCTAATGAGCTTAGGTTCCTAGAAAATATAGAGCAATCAGTTCATCATACCTCAACCATAAATCTTGGTTTTGAGGAAATTTTCAAAGAAGGATTGGTTGTACAAGCCTTCAGTCATGTGAAACCTGAATCTGAGACTTGCATTCCTTCTTATCAACATTAGAAATATAAAATGCATAACCTCCTTCTTACCTACCTTCAAATGTTGCAAAAATCATTAAAAATCTTGGAGTGTACAGAATTTAAACACATTATTGAGTTTATCATTTTAGACCTCTTTAAAATCTAGGGTCGAATTTTCAGCAATAAGGAAGAATTTGATGCAGATATTGAGCTTCACATGTTAAATCTTTTATTACACATCATTATTCTTTATCTCATAATAATAAGTATAATAAAAAGAATTTATTCTTCTCTCATTTTAGAGTTTATTATTCTTTTGGAAAAAAGAAAAAAAACGACGAACAAAAAGAAACAATAAAAATGTATCGCCCCTCCTGGGGTACATAAAAATTGGGTATGACCCATCCACAATAAGAAGGGTCGACCTGCTCAATCTTTACGTACATCCCAATACAAATACACAACAATACTAA
>JBAKGM010000279.1:16176094-16191227 GCA_037177215.1 Asparagus racemosus | reverse complement strand
CCCCCTCCAAATCTTTCTCATCTCTAGTTTCCTCTATTTTAATTTCAAAATCCAAGCCAGAAAAGAGAAGGGTGTATCAGCTTTCAAAGTAGAGTATGAAATCTCCTAAATCTTTTATGTTGTTTGTTCATTGAACTGGTTTGTTGATGCAGTGAATTCCAGTTACCAATCAATTACTAATGTTCGCTCAGGGACATGGTTGTTGTTTCTGACATTTGTCAGCTCGATTATGGATTAATTGGCATTGGGAAATGAACCTCGACATCATTGTCGGCAATGGCTGTTCGTCGGAGCTGGATATTTACAATGAAAAGGGAAGCAATCAGGAGATAATTAAAGAACAACTTCAATTATCAACATCTCCAATGATCAGGAGATAATTAAAATACCAAATATTCTTCAAGAAATAACAATGAAAAGGGAAGCAATCAGAACTTAGAACTCGATGACCTTTAGTTCTTATTGTTACCTAAATCGTAATAATATATCTCTTCTCTGAAACATAAAAGATTAAAACTTTTGACTAAACTAAATTATAAGAGATCTAGCAACCCAACAACAAAAACCCCTAAAATGATCAAACCAAATTATAAGAGATCTAGCAACCCAAAAAACTATAAAATAACAAACTAAATGAAGTTTATTACCTAAAATCAACAAGTGCGGCTGCTAAAAGATGGGTCGAGATGCGGTCGGCTTTGCGGCTGGGACGAGTTCTCATTCACGGCTGACGAGATCTCGTGGCGGCTGACGAGATTGTGAGGCGGAACCGAGAAGAAGATGATCGAGAGGAGCGGTGACGAGATCGCTGGGATGAGAGACGAGATCTCGTTTGCGGCTGACGAGTTCGTGTGGCGGCTGACGAGATCGCGAGGCGGAACTGGGAAGAAGATGATCGAGAGAAGTGGTGACCAGATCGCTAGGATGAGAGCAAAACCGAAACCCTTCTCTCTTTTTTCCTGAGCTCTTTTGTACGGGACAAGAAGTCAGGATTTTTCCTCTGTAATCGTGGTTTGAAGAGCGGAAAATTTTCAGCCAGAAAGTCCTAGCTGGCGCTATAAATTTCCTTCGCTTTCTTTTTTTGTTTTTGCAAACCAAACTGCCAATTGTAAAGGAAAATATGAAAATTTTCCCCAATCAGTTTTCTAGTGGGTATGTTCTGCTGTTTTTAGGCCAACCAAACAGGCCCGTAGACGAAAACGAACTCAAACCGATCAAAAACAAGGAGACAAATCTCAAGGAGCATGTCAACAAGTATGTGCTATCGTGCACCTAAAATCACATTTTCCGAGGGGAGGCACATTCTCACTGCACAAAGGGAAGAGAGTTAATATCACATTTGATTTTTGAGATTTTTCACTTTTTTTTTTTTTTTTGTAATTTTAGGTGACCAATAGATAGCAATTCGTTCTCCGATAGACATCCTTCTCTATTTGCTTGCAAAGGACAAGGTATCAATTGAAGTTTGGTATTTATTAGATTTGATTTTCTTTTCTTGTTTGTTTGTGTCCTCTCTGTATTGATATGTTAGTTTTGAGATCGATTCAGTGCATAGATTAGGCAAATTGCAGGATGTACAATGTGCATGCTTTTATGTGCTCCGCTTTTTTTACCTTTGTATTTTTATTTTTTCTTGGAGTAGATCATTAGATATGTTAGATTACTATGATAAAGCACTGTTTAAGTTTGAATATAAGTATACGATATTATCATTCAGCTGATATATTTTATCTTCTTTATAATTAGGCCTAGATAAATAAAATTTCCATATATAACTGAAAAATACCTGATCATCACATTTTATTACACTTTTATACATTCATTATCTATTTTATTTGAATAAATGTATCACTAATAACGTGTTTTTCTCTTAATTTGCAGGTAATGAAGAATTAATGAATAAGAGCCCAAAAGAACTCAAACTACCTCATTTTTCAGCCTTTTCTTGAAGCTGAAGATTAAGTCAAGTAGCCTATAAAAGTCAAGAAATAATACCAAGTCAAATTCATTTTCAGAATGATCGGCCGCAAAGAAATAACATTATTTCTCAATCTGGAAGGCAGAATCTAATATATAATATATGAAAATCACCTATCTCGTCGAGACAGAACTATCTGGAGTGACAGATTTAGGAGATACTAATCGGTTGGCCACCCGATTGGTCAATCAGTTCGGCAACTGATTCATCAATCAACTGGTCAGCCGATTCATTAGTAACTTAACAGTAAACAATTGAGATTTATTCTTGGAGCCCAAGACAATCCAAGAGCTCTTGTTAATTATTGTAGGCTATAAATCGTGGTAGAGAGTGAGGGGGTTTGTGTGTGAAATTTTTTGTAAAAAGTCTTTTTGGAGAGAAGAATTACTTTTAATTGAGAAGACCTTTCAAAATTATAAATTTTTTTGCATTTAATAAATTTTTTTCAATCTTTTAAAATGTTTTTCTTTTTTGTTAATGGAGATGAAAATGAATATTTACTTTCAAGGGGTCACCCCCTTACTATATAAGTTTTTATCTTTCTCTTTTATTTTCTTGTTCTAAAAAAATCATGTTTTAGGATTTTATTTCTATTTATTTTAGTGTTGGTAGAATAGATTTACTTCATGTCTTATAGCTTAGATTTACTTTCATCATCTTTATTTTTTTTGTTTATTTTTATGCTTTGTAGAATTTATTTTCTTTTATTTTTCTTTTGTAGTATTGATTTACTTTTATGCTCTTTAAATTTTCTTAGTTAGATTTCCTTTATGCTCATAGTTTAGATTTTTATTTTTGTTTTTGTTTTTTTTATTTTTTTTATTTTTTTATTTTTTTGCATTCAGTTTTTACTTTTATTCCCTTTCTTTTATGCTTTCTAGCCTAGAATCTATTTTCTTATTTTTATTTTCTAAAATATATAATTAAATTTTGTAGGAACTTTAGAATTGTATGAAACTAGTTTGATTTTTTTATGATTTGTGAATTGCTCTCTTGTGCTCAAAATGATCATGTTTAGGTTAATCAATTACAAAACTAATTGATAGAAGACGAATTTAATGATCTATACTTATTTTAAATGGTTTGATAGGTTATGCTTATGAATTCTAGAATTACTATCTAATTGTTGTTCTTTTCATGAATGGTATTTTACTTGGATGATAATTTGATAGATTATGCTTTCCTTAATTGGTTTGATAGTCTATGCTTAGTAAATCTAGAGTAAAATGTAATAAAAAGAGAGTAATCCTAAATGAAACTAGTGAGTTCAATTTTATATTCCTATTGTATCTATTTAATTTTTCTCCATCTTACTTACTTTGATTTTGCTCTTTTTCATTATTTTCTTATCTTCTTGATTTTGTTCTTTTCTATTTTATTTATTTTTTCCTTTTGTTTGTTCTCACTTGCCTTTATTGTCACTCTCTTTCTCCTCTCTTTCATAGTTTTATTTTATTTGTAAATAATCACACACTCTTTACCTCTCCACATTTTCACTCCTAATTGTCTACACACAGCTTTAGGATCGATGTTAGAAATTTCCCTATATACTTTCCTCGTGGGATCGACTTTGTACTATGCTATAGCTTGATTGTGCACTTCCAATCTTGACACATATTCACAACCTATCATGTTTTTGGCGCTGTTACTAAATAAGGTGATTGTACTTAGGATTTTTTTTTCTAATTTGGTTCTTTGATTTGTGTGCTTTCTTGTGAAGGAACAAATTTAAAGCTTGAAGATTAAGGATTAAAGACTAAAGATTGAAGATTGAAGATTTGCTTGATAATATAAGTTCTCATTCTAGTGTTTTCAATTCCATCTTATAGTTTAGTTTCTCACAATTAAAGACAGTTAAGATCTTTAAAAAATAAATTTTTTTCTCTTGTCAACCCTATTAAAATCTACCCTCCAATTGAACAACTTAACAAGATAATAAATTCAAACAAGAGCTTTCTCTCTCTCTCTCTCTCTCACTTTTGTTTGATTGTTGACCCTAGTTAAAAAATAAAAAGATTTTCTTTTTGCATCATTTTGTAGTTGCATTCTTAGGGTTGTATTACATATAGTTAGTAGGAATTCACCAAAGTGATTTGATCATTGATTTAGTAGGAATTCATCAAAGTGATTTGATCTTTGATTTGAGCAGTCACTTGAGAATACTTTTAAGGGTAATACCTCCTAATCAAGATAAGGTGAGTGATTTCATCACCATTTTCTTAGACCACAAATCACTAATTCCTCACTATACAAACCTAAACCTTTAAAACTCATTAGATATTGGCCCCTAAGGACTTGAGCTCATTGAGGAACAAGAAATCCTTATGTGAACCAATTTAAATTTACTTGAATTCGTTGGTATCTAATGCAAGGTATAGTGGTTGCGTAAAGCGCTCAGCAAGGGAAGATGTACTTAATTGGTCTTTGGCCTCTCTCTAGCAATATCCTTATATGGTTAACTGATAAATTAAATTTTAATCTTTTCACTCAAGAAGTTTTTAGTTAGAAACTAGCCTAGTTGAGTTTTAGGCTTAACCCTAGAATTTAGGATGATTATTTCAAAGTGATTGCTTTTGATTTATTTTAGTTAGGTTTTTCTTTTATCCTTCTCTTTTTTTTCATTATCTTTTAGGTCTTTTAGTTTTTTTCTAAAAAAAACTAACTTAATTTTATTTTTTAGATCTTTTTCCTAATTTTCTATTTATTTAAAAAAAGAAAAAAATTCTAAAAGAATTTAATTTGGTGTATGCTGGTTTGGATTAGGGATAATACCAATCGATTAATCCATGTTGTGCTAATTTTTAAAACTGAAAAATGGCAAATCCTGATCCACCCGTTCTTCAAGATATGTGTTATCCAACTAAGAACATAATTCCATCTTGCATTAGGCTACCTGATGTCAATGGAGCTAATTTTGAGCTTAGACCGCATTTCATAAACATGGTTTTGAAATTCTTAGGAAATGAAATTGAAGACGCTTACATTTTTATCTCTGAGTTTGAGTAAGTTTATCTTATGATTAAGATTAAGGAATCATCTGAGGATGCAAGTAAGCTTATATTTATCTCATTTACTCTTAAAGACAAAGCCAAGAAATTTATAGCTTACCTACAAATTCTATCTCAACCCTTGATGAATTTGTTACTATTTTTCTAAAGAAAATTTTCTTAATCATAAGATGGTTAGGTTTAGAAACAACATTTAGAATTTTAAGATAGTCCCAGGGAGCCATTCTGAAGTATTTTAGTAAGTTTAAGAATTGTCTTATCCAATGTCCTCACTATGGTCTAGAAAAGTGGGGATTATGCCAAATCATCCATGAAGGATTGGATTGTTCTTAAAAAACTTCCTTTGAGTCGATGTGTCAAGGGGATTTTATGAAGAAAAATGCCCTAACCAAATCCAGTGGTCTTTCCCTAGAGTCAAACATAGACTTCGAAGTAAAACTGACTACAATCCTGTGTAGGGTAGAGGCCCTTGAAATCAAAGAATGAGCCCCATCTTAAATCAATATAGTTTCTACCCCAAGATATCATAACTATCTTTCTCTAGCCTATGTTTTAGAGGAATGTCCTCTCCTAAAAGACAATCAACCATTTGGTCAAGTGAACACTGCAATCTAGCATCTTGTGAATGATCCGTTTTCTCCAATCTACAATTTTCTAGAGGAAACATTATTTCTTTCAACTCACCAAATAATTTTCAACAACCCAATCTGCCTTATCCAAACAAACTTCTTCATCATCAATTTGTAAATCGTATTCCTCCGAGTTTTAATCATGATAAACGTCTCAGTATCTTAGAAAAGGGTTTAGAGGCTATGATTAATGCTTTTACACGGACCACCGACATGTTGACTCAGACATCCAACACTCTGAATTTCTTCATGCAGACAACCAGTCAAGTACTTAATTCTAACACTCAAGTCATAACTAGGTTAGAAACCCAACTTGATCAACTAGCTAGTGCCGTGAGTGAAAGAGAGGGGAAAATTTTCGAGTCAAGCTATTGCAAACCCTAAGGATATTGGGTCAAGTTCAACTTTCCAAGCTCAAGTGAATGCAATCCATTCACTACGGTCAGGGAAACAGGTCGATAATTAAGTTAGAATGCCTTTGAATCAAACTCTTTTTTCCTATTCTCCTAGTCAAAATGCTAAACCTGAACAAACTCTCTCTCCTTCTAATAGCTCTATTCAACAATCACCCCCTACTGATGACCAAGAACCTGAAACCAAACTTGAACTCAATGTTGATAGGTTTAAACCCGTTGCTCCTTTCTAGATAGACTCAAGCTAAGGAAAAACTCTCCTAAGGTAGAGAAGATCTTAAAAACTTTCAAGCAAGTCAAGGTCAACATCCCTCTCTTAGATGTCATCCAACAAATCCTATCTTATGCAAAATTTTTAGAGGATTTGTGCACGAAGAAGAGAATAATAAATATTTTTTAAAAAAGTCTTTCTTACTGTCAATATCAGTGACATGTGCTCAAAGTCCATACATTTGAAACATAAGGATCCTAGTTGTCCTACTATCTCGTGTATTATAGGAAATACATTCATTAACAATGCACTTATAGACTTAGGGCTTAGTGTCAATTTGCTTTCTTATTCGGTCTACCAGTAACTTCGTGTAGGAGAACTTAAACTAACTAGGTGTACCTTACAATTGGCAGATAGATCCATCAAAATCTCAATGGGAGATATAGAGGATGTTTTGATTAAGGTAGGGGAGTTTATTTTTCCTGTTGGTTTAATAGTCTTAGAGACGCAGCCCATTTCCAATCTCAGATGCTAGATATCTGCCATTTTAGAAAGACCATTATTAACTAATTTTAATGCTCTGATCAACTGTAGAACTTGTTAAATGAAGCTGTTATTTTAGAATATGACTGTAGATCTCAATATTTTCAATATAGGGAACCAACCAACTAATCAATCCCTAGAAATAAACTACATGCAGGAAAATTTAAATGAAGGGTTAGAAGAAGAGAGTAAGTCAGACCTGAATTTGGAGGAGATTTTTGTGATGAAATCAAGACACCACAAGAATTTAAATCAGAACTAGTTTTTATGGAGTTAGACACAAGTTTCTCTGGTCTCAACTTTTTGCTAATGAGCTTAAGTTTTGAGAAAATATTGAACAACCATCTTATCATACATCGACCATGATTCTTGAGTTTGAGAAAATTTTTACAGAAAAATTGTCTTTGTTAAGACGAAATTTCAGTTATAGTTAACTTGAGTTCAAATTTAAGACTAGCCAATACCAAAAACACAAGAAACATATCTTCCTTCAAATGCTATAAGAATTATGAAAACCCTTGGAGTGCACAAAATTGCACATCTTTGAGTTTATCATTATAGACTTCTTTAAAATCTGGGGTCGAATTTTTAGCAATAAGATAGGATTTAATGTAGAATGTGAGCTTTTCATTTTCAATCGTTTATTCTACATCTTTACTTTTTGTCTTGTAATAATAGAAAAAGAATTTATTCTTCTCTCACTTGAGAGTTTCTTGTTCTTTTGAAACAAAATAAAAAAAAGAAAAATAATAAAAGAGATGAAAAAAAACAAAAAAAAAAAGATGAAAAAAGAAGGAAAAAGAAGGAAAAATAAATATTGTTGGCTACATCCTCCTTATACCAAAGTAATTGCAGATTTTATTATTTCATCATTATTCAAGGTCGATCAAACAAATGTAAGTACTTCATTTTTTATCTGCTTTAATTTATGCATTATAGAGTTTGTATTGAAGACAATGCAAACTTGAAGTGTGAGGGTAGGGACTAGTCATATTTTGTCTTTATTTGACTATTTTTTATTCTTTTTATTTCATATTTTCTTTTTTCTGCTTCCTTAAAAAAATTCACTTGCTAACTTGCTTGAGTTAATTACTAATTGATCTACTTGATAATTTTAAACTTTCTAATTGTTAGTTAGTTTTATACTTAAGTTGACCTAACATAAGTTTTTCATATGTAAAAATGGGAGTAGTGGATTTTGTCAATGAACTCATCAATCTTTATCTTCGTTATTCAATGGGATTGATACTAGTTACAATATGAATTTTGCTTAGTAATCCACAATTTTTAATCAATTCTATTGTCATGTCCTCTGAATAGCTGTAAACATTATTATAAACTAAAGGTCTTGATCAAATTTATCAAATTGCAGATGACGAACTATGTAAAGTAAAAGTCCTAATCAAATTTATTGAATTGCAAATAACTTGGTGGTATTTTTATGAACATCTAAAATATATGGCTTTTTCTCAGATCATATTTTCTAAAGGCGCTAATGTTAGATATTTCTAGACACAAGGATCCTTGAAACATGTAGATGATTACAAGCCATGCTATTTATCTATTCCCAGATCATATTGACATACATATATACATGCATTCATATAACTAGCATGTTTTATTACCGCATGCTAATATTTAGTATCTTGTGCAGGATCATGCTATGAATCTACTACTTCTCTTCTAAAGCATATCTAAAGCAGAAGACTAAAAACTTCTCCAATGAACAGTAAATATTAGGTGGATCAATGGGCTTTCACCCAAATTTCCTCCTCATCATATGTTACTTTTATTTTTCTTTACACACATAAAATGTAAAATAACTAAATATATCCCGAGAATGTCATAAAAAATTGCCCATAACTTTCTTTGCTATATAAAAATGGGAGATCTCTAAGTCAAGTAGAAACGGAGAAATTTCTGAAAGGAACATCTTTTCGTAATCTTAATTTGGTAATTATTCTAACTTAATCTTATGTCTTCCATTTAATTTGATTTCATAATCTGAGTATCTCTATATAGTTCCTATATAAATTCTAACTCAATCATAAATGAAAAGATTCTAATGATTGTATACTTTCTTTATATCTATTTTAAACTCATTCTTCCTTCTTCAAATTGGTTTTAATTCAGTCCCTAATCATTTCTGTATACTTGCTAACTATAAATTATAATAACATATATATTTTCAATACTCATAAATGAAAATGTTTATAATGATTTCATATTTTAATGTAGGTAACTAATCAGGGATTACATTGGTAGTCTTCGAGATTTATTGGATTGCTTTGGTGGTTTCTGATTTATTGAGAACTAATGTTAACAAGGATCTAGATTTGGTATGATGTTACTTCTTTTTTAGTGTGGATGGTATGTTAATTTATTAATTCTTATGAGATATGTGATTTCATGAAACTATTTCGGTTAAAATCTAGCATCAATATGTGTGTAATCCAATATTAAGAAAACTACATTAGTCTAATGTTGCTATCTAACAAATGTCAAAAGGTGATAAAATATGTATGTAAATATGGTGGAGTACATCAAACGCACATAAAAAATTGTACAGTATAGGAAATCAATCATATAAAAACTTAGTGATAGTTAATTACTACTTAATGTTGAAAGGGGCCCAAAGACAAGGCGTGCTTTGCAGGGTCTAAAGACTAGTAGGATATGGGAGAAAACTGGGAGATAGGCTTTTGTTAGAAGCTTGTCTTGAAGTAGAAACCCTCCTAGACTTTGAGTTGAGATGAGAAGATGGTAATGGCCAGAGCAGGGCCTATGGATTTAGATGTCCACCTTCCAATTTGAAGAGAGTATGAAGGAAATTGCAAAAGGGTCGTGTGGGATCTCATTATGTGGATGTGCAAAATGCAGTGATACAAATACAAACTTCTCATCAACAACAAATGGCACAATTGCAAGCTGCTCATTAGTAACAAATGGCACGAATGCAAGCTGTCCGGCAACAAATGCAATCGCAGATAGAGCTAATGTAAAAATAAATGGAGTTCTGGACAAGATTATGGAGCAATAGCTCTGAGTACTTCACTACTAGTACCAATCACATTGGGAGAAATCAACATGCATCTTATCTAACCTAATAAAATTTAAATAGTGTTGAGAGTAGATATTTTTGATTGCTTAGTAAATTTTATTTTCTTGATTAATCAACATGCGCCTCTACTGGATGTGGAGAGTATCAACCTGATATTAGGCATCATCAATTTTGAAATTAGTAAGTTTACTTTCGATACATTTGACTTCTCATTTCTATATAAGTTTTCTATTTATGGGTTGGAGTTTTTTTTTAAAATAACCCATTTTCGCTAAATAATTAGCAAAACAGACCGTTTTGCTAATTATTTAGCAAAACCGACCTCTTTTTAGGCCAACAGGCCAAAAAGAGGTCGGTTCCGCTGGGAAGCCATTTGAAAACATACGGGACTACTAGTCCCGTATGTTTAGCGGCCACTTAGTGGCCACTAATTGGCGCCACAAAACCTACGGGACTAGTAGTCCCGTGGATTTTAGCTAATCAAAACACACGGGACACGCTATATGTAGAGCCAAAGTTCCTCTCGTTTGCATTTTGAGAACATTAGCCAAAATCCACGGGACTACTAGTCCCATAGGTTTTGTGGCACCAATTAGTAGCCACTAATTGACCGCTAAACATACGAGACTAGTACTCCCGTATGTTTTTCAAACCCCCTTCTGCGAAAACGATCTCTTTTTGGCATGTTGGCCAAAGGAGGTCTTTTTTGCTAATAATTAGCAAAACGGTCTGTTTTGCTAATTATTTAGCAAAAATGGGCTATTTTTAAAAAAAACTCCTTATGGGTTTGGGTTTGCCCATTTTTCTGTTAATGTGTTATAGTTAGCTAACTACACTTTCCCTTTGCGTGGTTAAGTCAAACATTGGGGTCCACTGTACACACATTTTAAAAATATAGGAAGCTGTACTTTAAAATATTTTTAATTGCAGTTAGTTTTGTAGCGTACAATCAATTCCAATGGTTTATTTTAATAACTATGTGATTCCAACCATGTTGTACAAGTGCTCCCTCTCTTTAAATTTTCTAGATTAATTAGCCTGAAAAATAATGTTTATGTTAACCAAATCACTAAGCTATGTGTACATGCATGATAATCTAATCAATGGCATTCTGGCCAAATTTTATTAAGAAGACCAAAAATTAGATAAATCCTTTTTAACTCTAAACATTCAACAATGATTCAAATAAATATATGTTCCAATGGGTAAAAGTAGACCAAGTAGGCAATTGGACCCAAAAGTGGTAACCTTTTGAAGGGTGGAAATTTATGAATCTGAGAGGGTGATCTCAGTATCGATCAGACCAAAGAGGCCTAAGAAGGGAGAATAATAGAGATAAAAAATAGTATTTGGTATGATCTAGTAGGCTGAGGCTAGGGCAATCACCAAAAGCTCTACCACCACCTGCATCTAAAAATATTGTACAAAATCAACTAAACAAACCCTAAAACAACCAACAACACCAAACTTTAATCTAATGACCAACTCACTAATGAAATGCTAGCCTCATTA
The DNA here is from genome assembly GCA_037177215.1 of Asparagus racemosus. Classification (NCBI taxonomy): domain Eukaryota; kingdom Viridiplantae; phylum Streptophyta; class Magnoliopsida; order Asparagales; family Asparagaceae; genus Asparagus; species Asparagus racemosus. The sequence goes on along the minus strand of JBAKGM010000279.1, from coordinate 16,179,872 downwards.
CCCCAAATCTCTTCACCTCCCTTCCAAACTTATAGCATTCACCTCTCTCCTATTCCTTTCCCATTTCTCCATCGATCAAAGCTAGAGATCAATTAACGCTCGAGAGGATATGGCCATGGTTGGAGTAAGAGACGATAGTGATCTCTTTAGGTTTTGACTGAAGCCAGAGAAGATTTAGGGTTTGATTCGAACAATGAAATGAGGGATTTGGGAGCATGAAGAGAAGAGGGATTTAGGGTTAGAACTCGATCGAAGCTACAGAAAAGAAATCCTAGAAAAGAATTTTTTTTGATGGGAAGAAACCCAAAAAATAATTGATCAAGAGATTGATTGATTTTGAGGGCCAAGAGAAGGGATTTCTTGATTAATCTATAGAAACCGCAAGAGAGGAATTCGCAATGAGTTTAGAGGAATTAATGGGCTTAATGGGGTTAGAGAACTTAATGGGCTTTGATGGGCACAAAGCTTAATGGTGTGTTTGGGAGATGACTAAGGGAAGGGACGGAAGGGAAAAAATTTCCCTTCCTTCATTTCTCTTTCTTTACCCCCAATTTGGGGGGTAAAATTTTAGTCAAAATTCTCTCATCTTCCTCTCCTCTACCCTCCTTAAAAAACTCACAAACAAGATTAACCCCAAATTTCCCCTATCTTCCCCTTCTTTACCCTTCATCCAAGCAGGTAAATGAAGGAAACATTGTTCATTCCCTTTGTTTCATAGGGTCTCGTAGGGTCGAAGTTAGATAACTGTAGTTAGCTGGCATTTTGTTGCAGTGATCCCTCAATCTCTCAATCCTTCATATAGTGGTGCATTCTCGATCATTCATAAAGCACTGCTAGGATTTTTTTGCTCTACCTTTGATCGAGTTTCTTACCCTAAATCCCTCTTCCCTTAATGCTCCTAAATCCCATAATCTCTAGAATCAAATACTGAATTCTCTCCAGCTTCGATTAAACCCCAAGGCGATCGCCACATTCTCCTGCTTTGGCCATGGCAATGCTCACTCACAGCATTGATTGGTGATTAGTTTGTTGACCTTCTCCAAATCTTCTCGAGCTTCAATCAATTTCCTGTCGCAAGCCTCTCCCCTCTTTCCCATTATTTAGTTGAATTTTTCATTTTGATAATCATTTTTCTTCTATTTTTAACTGTTGTTTCCATAGATAAGCAGAGACTAGAGTTTCCATGTCTGTTTTATTTTCAGAGTATCCATCATCATCTCTCACTGAGATGAGCTAAATCCAATCTATTTGATGAATATCTATATTCTTTTTAGCGATATCATATAATTCATGTAATCAGTAGATGAAATGAATTGAAATAAATATAATGTAGCACTAGAGGTCATTTCGTTTGATTTTGGGATTTTAAGTTTTTTATGTTATTTAGGTGGCTAGTTGAGATCAGTTCTTTCTCTGCTCAAGATCCTTCTACATATCGGATAGAGGAATTGATTTGGGGTGGAAAGATCAAGTCTTTATGTTTATAGGCGTGTTGAGGTAAAAATATCAAATTTTAATAATTTTTTAGAATTCGTTAATGTACATAATTTAGTGTTGTACTATAATTTAGTGTTGTACTTTGTTTTGATCAACTAGTGGAGTTAGTAGTTTGAATTTTGTTCACAAACTAAGCACAATTAGAGGCAAGCTCATATTCGTTTGGTGTTTTTTTTTTTTTTTTTGTTATTTATTTATTTGATTAACTTTCTTCAAATAATGTGTGCACTTATGTTACTTGTAGTGTATCCATCTGTTTTCATCAATTGTTGTGTGCATTGGAATTTCTTCATGGAAAACTCTTGTCTAATACTGAGTGTTATTTGCTAGGTTATGTTGCATTTGCAATTATTTATATATAGTTATTGTTATTTCTTGTGACTTCACTAAATAATTTTTATCAATTAGAATGCTGTAATTTTTCCTAATATCTTTTCATACATATGCAATTTGCCTAATGTATATGTTTATTGCAATGAATTAGTATTAAGTGTTGACTATGTAGGGGCATTGTTGAGGGGTTATTTATCCATCTTCCATGTTCTTTTAACTTTAAAATCTCTCACTTCTATTTCAATTTGTTTTATTAAGTCAAATTTATTTGCTAAGCTGAGAACACATTGTATGATCTTGTCAATTGGTTTAGACTTCTGAAATTCTCATTATACTAGTGAAATACGATTAGATTTCTCATTCATCTGAAAGAGCCTTAATTAAGTTTAACTAAGAAACTTTTTTCCCCAAAGAAATAATTACTAAAGCATACTTAGTCCTTGAATTCTTAGACTCTTCCTTTGATAGTGGCACTATACTTACTGTCATTATTGTTTTGCTTTATGCTTTTACTCCTATGGAGGTAAAAATCAAGTATATTTGATACATTAACCTTATAGCTTACTTAAATTGCTTAAATCAATAGTTTAGTTTGAAGATTGATATTGATTATTAGTTGATATATTTAAGAAGTACTTGGCTAAATGTAAATGACGAAAGATTGACGGTCGAAAAAACCATGCTTTCTCAAACCCAAACATTAATGCCTATGCCCCTAATAGCCAGCCAGCTCTTACACCCCTACTATCAAAGTTGCGAATTGAAGTATGTGCGCTAGATTTGTTTGATGCTTTCTAATGCTTTGGGATAAGGCTTCCAAATTGGGTACGATACGTTTCACAAGTTCGTAATTTGAGAAAATGGGTGATCTGAACTTTTACTGCTTCACTTAAATAAGCTGTTAGGTTGAAGTACCTATATTGGATTAAAAATATAATGATGTTGTCTATTTTTTTTTTTTAATACCAAGCATGTTTTAATATATGGTTTACTATTGTTTCTTGACTTTAATATCAAGCATGTTGATACCAAGAATTAGATATCTTAAATGTTATATTTTATTTGTCATTGTTGTTTATAATTGTCATTTTAATTATTTTATTTTCTTTGCTAATAGGTTTCGAGTGCCTCCAGTGGGCATGATGAGTATCAAATCAATATTGAGCATCACACATTTTGAAGCACACATTTTGAAGCTGACATGTTTCCTTTCTATAGAATGTCTGATTTTTTTCGATAAAATGTTTCCATTCATGATAGGAATTGGCTGTTCGGCTAAGTTTTTTTTTGAAGACTTTTGAAATATCATAGCAAGAAAGAAATGCAACACTTCTCTTTAATGGTGCTCTTTTAGCTTAATTCTCATAATTCATACTGGTTATTCTCTTTAATTTGTTTAGAAGTTAGTTGCAGTTGTGATATACGTTAGATGCATTTATTCAGGAAGCTTTCACTTGCACTTTACTTCATTTTTTAGTTGGCGACATGTAGTATGGTTTTATATTATTGCTCTATCTTCCACAATGATTTATCAGAATCTCTGTAATTTGCTATTTTTGTGCAAATTACCACATGTGAGCTAGTAAACTGCAAAGACTAATGCTCTTCCTATAATGATTATGTAACACTTGGCTTAGTTTTTTTTATTTGACTAGCTCCGTTGTATATATGGTGGCTTGTGATATTAGCTTCTTTCATTTGTGCCTAGCATACAGATATTTTAAACAAGACCCCCACACGCACACCCCCTGTTAAAGTCAGCAGCTCACCAAACTCTCCACCTACTTAGCTGTAATTGCTACAATAACCCTACTCAGTAGCTACAATAACCCACCTATTTAGCCGTAATTGCTACATTACCCCCTGCTACGGTAGCTTCTAAGAAAACCTATAAATAGCCCCCAAGTGTTTGTGCTAGAATCATCCCAAGCTCCTTAGTATCAAAGCA
>JBAKGM010000279.1:16138665-16165468 GCA_037177215.1 Asparagus racemosus | reverse complement strand
GATACCCCCCCCCCCCCCCCCCCCCGAGGGGGGGTTTGGTTAAATGGTGGAAGGATCTTGGATTCATGCGTAGAGTTCGCTAGGTTCATGTAGTAATAGTGAAGGGTACATGAGAATGAGGATCTATTGGCATATGAAGTGTAACAAATATTGACTAAGGAAGATGACACGTGAAACAATTGATACAATTTATGAGAAAGAGGGTTAGATTTCTATAGACTACAATATTGGAATATTGAATGGAGTAAAAACTTTCAAAATGACGTTAAGTTTCCATGTGCTTGCAATTGAGGAAATAATAAGGGAAAGACATGAGGGGGGAAGGTGAGGGAGCAAATGAGGGTGGTGAAGAAGGGAGCAGAGGGAGGGGAGGTGAGTGACGGTGGAAGAGGAACAGGGAGTAGGAGAGGGAGAAGATGAGGTGGGAGAGGAGGAGAGGTTTTATTTTTACAAAAATCAAAATTTGAGAGGAAATTTGCAAATATAAGAGATTTGAGAGGGATATATGTGCAAAAACAATTCATAATTTGGGGCTCAAATTTCACTACTAACGCCAGGATATTACCTTATTGGCCAAGGAGTTCACTTTTATACATTATCGTCTCCAAAACTGCTAAATATATCTCATTGATAAATAGATGCTACTAAATATACTAATTTGATAATTTAGCAAGAAGATATCTTTAAGGCAGGTTATAAAACAAGTTTTCCTAGTGTATAGGCATAACCTAAGAAAAATGATGAAGTGAGGCACACTACCAAGTTTGATCTAAAGAGAAGGTAAATAGTAGCTAGACAATTTAGGCACATTACCAAGTTTGATCTAAAAAGAAAGGTAAATAGTAGGTAGACAATTTAGGAAGAAAATGTTACGCTAGTTTCCCATAAATTTGCCCCTACAAGCCAAAACCACGCCTCTTGCTGCGCCCAATTGCTAATATTTTTAACTATAAAAGAGTCAAAAAAGCTCACTAAAATCGAACTTAGGCCAATACCACAGGGGGTCTATTCACCACAAGAAGTAGAACTGTAGAACTATAAGGGATCTTTTGCAACAAATATAACTACAAAGGTCTCTATGCAAATGGGTGATACTACAGAGTCTGTTTTTAAGGATAAAAGAGTTTTTACAAGATAATGACGTAAAGCTTACAAGGCCCTTATATAGGCCAAATATTAGATAAACAAATCTGGAGAGCCATTTGCTTAACAAAGGCATAAGCATTCATCTCTGGCACAGGGACTACAGTTTGTTACTAGAATGTTACGTAATATTCAGAAACTAACCTCTACCTACTTCAGAATGACAACACATGACTACTTAAACAAAATTGACACTGTAGTCATGACCCACCTCTTCTCGTTCTCCAGAATATTTTTCTGCTAAGGCTGCAACAAATGCAATATCAGGATTCGCTGTTACTTGACAAGGTGAGCTGCGTTTCCAATTTAACATTGTAACCAACCGATATATGGGAAAGATGAACACAGTGAACAGATCCAGAGATGTTACTGATTCAAGAATAAAAGATAATATTTTCAACAAAAAAAAACAAAATAAAAAGAGAGAATGAGGAGGCTAATTGGCATATAACTACCTAAAGGTTTCCCACGTTTTGCACATATATACCCTGAGTTGCTTTTGCAGAACTTTGGTATGCAAGAATTTTTGTGGTAGCACACGTCCTTCTGTTAGGCAATCTTTAGAACATTCCCAAAGATTCCCATGTGATTTAAACATGACATATTCTGGGTAACAATACTTAAAACGTAATAAATAGAAAAACAAGACAGAGGATGAGGTGTAAGACGAGGAGGAAATAGTAGATGGAGAGAAACGTTTGGGAGGAGGAAGAGAAAAGTGGAGAATTTCATGGTGGGTTGGGGAGCAGGGGCAATATGTTTGGAGAGTATAAGAGAGCAAAGAGCATGAGATGGGTAAATGAAGAAGAAAAACTAAAGAGGATAATTTGGTCTTTTAACTTACAAGTTGACACAGTGAACTAATCTTTACAATTAAAAACTTTAGGGTATCATAATTCTATAAAGAAAACTTCGGGCATATATGTGCAAAACATATGAAAGTTTTAGGTACTTTTGTGCCAATTAGCCAATGAATAAGAAGCGTCAAAAAGTTCACATACACGAGCAGCTGTGCCGCTGCCATCATAAAGCAAAGTCCCATTCCGCCCTACGCAGAACAGTAATAACTTTGTTGTAGAATTCTGGTTCTTCTTCCTTTATGCTGTCCAGTGCTTTTGATTCGTGTTCATCTGCCTGAACAAATAAAAGAAACAAGAATCAAAAACACTAAACCTAATGATACTACATTCCTCCACATGATTGAGATAAGAGAGCCAAATGCCCATATCTGTATATCATATCTAAAATGAACGAGAAAACTATCAAAGTTATTCTTATCTTGCACTAATAAGTTCATATCTAGGATTGGTTAATTAGTTGCACTGTGTAAGTGCTCTAGCCAATAAAATTGTCAGTTTGCATACAAGAACTAAAAGACAAGTTAAATTAACAGATAACATAGTAATTAGAGGAAATAGTTTTCATTCAGGAAAAGAAAAAAAAAAGTTGTTATATCACCAATGTGCACAAGGTTGAAATTTAATGCTCTTGATGAAATGAAATTACGTAACAAACAGACAAACAACTTCATGTGTATATGGTTGTTCACTATGGAAGTATGAAAGATGCACATAATTCCTTTCAATTGTTATTTATGTTGAGCAAATTAAAAAAGGATGTGTAACAAACAATATTGTGGAAGAACTTTGAACTTACAGTAATAACCTCATAACCTACAGGTGTTTGTAAACTTTACCTCACTGAACTTTAGAAGAACCAAATTTGAGACTGACGCTGGTTTTTCTCTGTCCCACCTGAAATGAAAATCATAAGCTCCATATGAATTATTTCATGACAATTAATGATATGTAAAATTTTTAGAGTAACCAGGGAGTGTGCCCTGGAAACTTATTAATCAGAGAGAATAAATAGAACATACATCAAATAGGGAAAGAGGAAGAAGTACAGTAAAAGGATATATTAGAAAGGATCATAAAATGAAAATAGTAAAATGATAATACATGGAATATTAAAAGTGATGGTGTCTAAATAAACAACTGAATATTTGGTATTTGGTGAAAATTCATGATAACATGCAAATACACAGCTAAGAATTTCTATTGTCTACTTTCTTTCTGTATGTGTCTATTTATTTCATACATAGTTTTTGCAAGTATACACAATAACTTGTCACCTTCTAGTACCATGGATAAAATGAATTCATAAACAAAGCCAACTAGATAAGGTCTAGGAAGCACAAAATTGGATGTTACAAATGCAACCTACATAAGGTAACATGATGACGACAACATGCCAACGTAAAAAATGTTCTTTTCTAATAAATTCTTGAATAACAAGGAGATAAGCCTAAAATGAACTGAATTAACAAAATACACGTGTGGCTGATTTAACAAATTTGGATAAAGGTTTTGTTGTGTCATTGTTGTTGTCGTATAAATTCTTGAATAACATTATATTGACTTTGAACCCGCTAAAATTAATACTCTTTATGTATAATGACTTCTCACGAATTTGATAAATTGAGAAAGGAAAAATCTTTACAGACTCAATTATGTGGGGGATCTAGAAATTTTCAGAAACATATAATTTTAATCCACAGGTCTCATGATGTGTAATGAAGTATGTGCTGAAAACTCTACTATCAAATTGTATAACTGTTAAGAAATTAAACAACTAGAGGAAAATATGAAAACGATAAAACACTCTGTAAGATACACAGTAAATTGAGGTGGAGTCCTCACCCACTAGGTTAACAGGCGGAGGAGGAGGTGGAGATTCTGGAGGAGGTGGGGAGTTAGGTGGTAGGAACATGGGATTTTCCCCTTTTTTTATTACAGTAAGCTCAGTGGTAACTGGACCAGATATGATAAGCAATAGCATGTTACATGATTTGCTATGTTGTTGCTTAACAGTTTTCAGTTTACAACAGTTGGTTATGAAAGCAGTACCCAAATAACAGGTTATAAAAATAAATCAGACAAAAACAGGCTACAGAGTTTCCCCTAAATTTGAAACATAAGGTTGACCTGATCTAGTGCTACTTTTACACCCACATACTAATTTTAGCATTTCTCTTTGACTTCTATTAATTTGGAAATTAAACTGCTCATAAGACAAGTCACCAAAAAGAACCTTATGATTTTCACCTCTTTAAGATGAGATTAAAAGGATTCTCCAAATATAAATGTATGCATCATCAACCCTGAACATTCACTTCATTTAGTAACTACTTTGAACCTCTACTAATTACAACTCATCAAGAAGTAAAAGGATATTTCAACTATTTTATACATAGCCTATCAAGCTTTGCTACGATAAGTGGTTGGGTATCCCAGTACAATAAAAAGAAAACCAAATCATGGTATTGTTGTTACTTTACTGTATGAAGTCAAACTAGATCTGCCTGAAAGGTTGCCACTTGCCACATTACTTACTGCAAAGAACAAATTTTGCAGCGCTAATGGGTGCTAGCTGATGGTCTAACTCAAGGTGAAGCAAGCGAAAAGAAATAATTAAAACAGTAGGATTTTGAAAACAACAAGAAACCTTAGGTTGCCCAGGGCAAGATAAGATCCAACTAAATGAGTCCATCCCAATAATAAAGAGATTCATTACCAAGTACCATAACATCACTGAAAATCTTTAGGCATGTTATGTGCAAAATAACAATATTTGTTATGCGCTAAGGTCTCGAACGTGATAATCTGTTTGAATAAAACATATAGCACACAAAAGCAAAGATAAGGATGAGAAATTGAAACTCCTTAGCAGAACAAAGCAATTCAAGAAAGAAGTTTAAAAAATTTAAACACTTCATTTAACCTCAAACTATTGAATTTCATTTCTCAGTGATCTATATTTACCTCACAAGCATCAAGTCATTAATAGATCTCCACATTTTACGACCAGTGTTTGTCTGAGATTGATCTCTTGCGCTTCGTCCATGCCACAACTCTTTTACAATATACATTACTTCTTCAACACCTACCTTAAAGTCAGATAACCAACTGCAAAAATAAGGATTGGCTAATAAAATTGTACATCAGTAGCTGAAACTTAGGTAAATGCAAATGTCAGAATTAAAAAATGCAATTGACTTTGGAATTAAAAGCTACTGAATACACACAATAATAGATAGTATCAGAACCAAGGATCGCATGAACTGATCTACCACAGTACAAAAGACTGTTTAACCATTCTATTTCATGAATCCTAAAATCATGGACTCCCACTAGCAAGGTCCCAAGGTTTCCAGTATTCTCAGCTGTAACTATCTATCTTATAACCTTTTGTCATGATAAGAGGGATAGAGAGAAAGGAAAGCATACTGGTCAAGTATCTCTTCTTTGAGAACTAATATAAATTTACAGAAGATATTTGCTTTGACTAATAACCAGAGGGTTCTCTAACAAAGTGAAATTTTGAGCATTGCCATTAAATGATTGCATTGTTTTATAGTAAATATCAATATTTAAATTCTTTTATAATCTCTTTAAGACTTTTTCCTTTCAAGAACTCCACATCTTACAGCCCAAACCAGTAGCAACAGAGCAAAGTTCTTTATTCTTTTTGTTGCATGTACTATCCCAACAAGGGGAAGATGGATAGGCCTATAATCCTCGTATAATCTCCTGTAGACCCTTCTATACATGGATTGCACTTTGCATAGTTATCATGTAAGAAAAATACCCAACTGTGGGTCAAATTATAGGTAAAGTACCGAATAATACTTTTCAATGCCAGAATTACCTTTAAGTGTGTTCACCCATGAATAAATCTTTTAGTCAGACAATCATGTACTTCTTTACAATAGTTACTTTTCTTTTCATGCTTTATTAGTTAGCCCTGAACATTTTATGCCTTTTGAAAAGTTCAACAGTGCCTAACTGAGTGTTGAGACATCAACAGTTAATCTTACCCATATCCAGTATTCTAATCTTTAAAAGAGGATCCAAAGTGGTATCTGAAGAACAATTACATTGCTGTAAGTTTAACTCACCACACACACATTCTAATTAGTATATAGAGAATCGTCCCAAGGTTAAGGGATCTTGATCATGGTAATGGTACAGTTTCAAAAAACTTCTGGTATTGTTACCACGAGTTTCGGCTTTTTCAGCTTTTACACAAGATCTAATTTACTTGTATCTATTAAAAAAAAAAGGAAATGAAAAAAAAAAGAGATTGGAGTTTAAGATATTAATAGTGATGGATCCTAATGCACATTTGAGCTGGTATGTGAAAATTATTGGGGTTGAACCAAATCTCCAAATTGATTATTGCCCCTGTATTTTGCCTATGCAAATGCATAGCTGACATAGGCACACTCTTCAGGCCATTTAAGACACTCTATTCATCATAAAAGAATTGACTTTTAGACGTTTGTTACATCCATTTAATACTCTAACCACATCTTGTCATATACATTCAGGATGCGTCTTTGATTGCTGATGACATTAAAGGTAAACATATTGTATAATTAATCATCCATTACAGAACATTAAAATACATTATCCCCGTTAAAAAATTAATTCGCTAAAATAATATCATAAAAAGAAAATATATGGCAAAGGACCATACCAAAACTTGCATAGTTGACCCATATAGAAGCTCCTCATGCTCGAGAAGGCGTTGGTGAAGAATTCTGTAGTGATCAAGATCCAAGTTTACCACGGGTTCAGTATGAACAATAAAATCTGAAAGCTGAGTCACAACATAGGATGCCATCACTTGTCCGAAAATTGCAGGGATAGTCCCTAAAACAGGTATAATACGAACCCTGAATCCTGGCACTATCTGTTATCAAGTGTTAGAATGCAAGTGCTAATAGTGTTTATACAGAACATTAAATATTCAGCACACAAGGAAAACAATAATTTGTAAGCATTACAATGAAAAAAAAAACGAGCATGGTAAATGTAGTTCCATCTTGGTTATGCTAAATAGATCCCTGGAGAATAACTACGAAAATCTTTCAACTATAAACCTTTTCACATTCAAGAATCAGTCATTCTAACCTGATAATCAGAAGGATTTTCATCTTCTCCAGTTGGGCTTTTAAAGGGAAGGAGCTTGACTTTGGGTTTCTCCAGGGAAAATACAACAGGTATACCACCTTCAATACCGTAGTCCTTTCGCAAGCGATATCTAACCTGCAACAGGTATAAAAACAACCAAAACATGACCTTCAAACTTTGAAAAAATTAAATTATTAGCAACCAAGGGAGAAAAAATTACATGGTTTACAATGTGATGAGCTTTGGTACGAGACTCTCACTAACAGGAGCTAACTTTGGAGTCAGAAGTTTACGAAAGAAAATGTAACAATGGTAGGAAGCTCTACCTGGATTTGAATAACACTGTGTTACTACATTGCTACACCATGCAGATGGGTGCGTAAATAGACTACATACTCCACCAGCCTTACTAAATTAATCAGTAGATAACACAACTGAGCTTTTTTGAACTGTTTATATTATACAGAACCTAGTGGAAATGGTATCAATTGATCAAACTTGTTGCAAAACGAGAAAAAAGAAAACAATCCATAAAATCAGTGTTTTAGACTTTAACCATATAAGATTAAGGAAAGAAGAGAATTATAAGACCAAAGAATATTGTACAATATATTTGCAACCAGAGTCATGGTATTTACACAGCAACCTAAGGAAAAAACATGCAGTATCCTAATGAATTAACCATGAAGACGCCACAAATTGGTGTATCTACAGAGTTTGAATTGTAAAAAGATAAAGGTAGGTAAACATGACAATTTCTGCATCAACAATCAAATTTGTATTTGGAATTTCTGATGTCAATAAATTCTCTCAATTTCAGCATTAACTTTCTACAATCAATAACCAATGGCCAGAGGCATATATTGAAGGAAAACAACCACTATGAGCAGACAAGAAGTTGGTGTTTCAGATCTCCACAATGATGAGATACAGACATATTTGGGAATTTAAATAACTTTGTTAACAGTTCACTTTCAGATAACAAATAAGAGGAACTATCAGTTTCCTACTCCAGTTGTTAAGTCAAATAAATTACAAATCATTTATCTATTGCTCCTAACAGCTATTTAGAACTTTGCACCATTTTTGTAATATTTTCTGCTTCCCCTTGACTTTCTCGCTTTCCGCCAACCTGTCCAAGCCTGTTAGAGCTATTTTCCACTGAGTAGGAAGAGAGGACGTAGATCTCTTTCGTCTTGCAGGCTTGATTCTTGTAATACTCCTATGTTCTTGGTTCTTTTCAGTTGCCCATACCCTAAGCTCTCTTACTCTTTTGCTTTCCTAGGATGAAAAGTAGGTTTGAAAGCTGAAACTTGGCTCTCAGCTCAGTAAAAGCTTAGACAGCAACGAACTGAACCGAACTTAAGAATCACTCAACTCAAAAAAAAGAACATATGAACCTGAAGAAAGTATGTTCAATTTCGATTACTATATGAATTGTATGTCATTTTTGTCCATGCTTTGCTTATTGGGTCTTGCGCACAGTTGTTTAAGCTCTTGGTTTTGCTCAGCATCTCTATTAATACAGCCACCAGTATAATGTAACAATCAAGCCATGAGACTACTTCATCTAAGATAATGAAATTATTGAAATGGGTGAGCTTCTAAGTAGATCTCAAACCAAGTTGATGACTCAAGCTCTAAGCAACCTCACTAAAGCCAGCCCTAATGATGACCGACATGCTCAGAGCTTTTAGCAAAGTGAAACAGAGACAGTGGGGCATCACCTCAAGTTGCATGCATGAGCTCGAATACTATAGCTTAAATGATTGGTCCATTTGCCTCAATAAACAGTCATCCTCTTGTGAGTTCTCACATCCCATACATTCACTAAAATCTTCTCTATGATAACATGAAGCTCTTCCTACCACCATTCACTAACAGAAATGCAGGACAAATTCGAAGCCTTTATCCAATGAACACTAGTGCCCCAAGTGCACGCGATGCGTGCGTGACACGATACACATTAATATACCATTTACGCCTATGGCAATACTCATGGGCGTATTGCAAAACATGATATAGGTAGAAGATAATTCACCAATAAATGCTATGGTCTCTGATTGCTTCCACTTAAAATTCCAAAGGAATTCTGCATAAAAAAAGGAAAAATAAGAAAATATACCATAGCTTTTTTTCTCTCCTCAGTTGAAAACTATATGAAATTGAGATACATATGCCAACAATGCAAGTTGAAATTTGAAATTTTTACCACCATATTTTCATGGATATGCATAATTATTCTTTGCTTCACTGTTTGCATCCTCGATTTGGTGGAGGGGGTCCCAAAACATCTTAGTGACAAGATAATAATGTGGAGATAGAGAAGAAGAATTTAATTAGTTGTTAGGATTTTGGTGATATTATATCGTGGGGTTGATATGGTTAGTTTATGTTTAGGTATTAGTTATTGGGAACGGTGAAATGTGTTCTTTGATTTGAGATATAGATACGTGTTAGTTTGGTTTTTGAATTTGGATCGTGGGTCACTGGTGCATGAAGTTATTTTTTTAGTTTTTTTACGAATATAACCCTATATTCAGTTCTAAATTATCTGGAGTTGTGAGGCTATTTTCTCATGAGATACTTTTGGAATTTTGTGAAAGTATGACGAACTCATTGGCAGAATATCAAAAGATAGCTTTTCTTAAATAATAGTAATAGATAATAGTAATTAAGGTTGTTAGGAATTACAATTTTATATTTGAATTTTCCTTTATGAGAATTTTAGAGTTTAGTTTTGTTGGGATATAAAAATATAACTCTCAACTCTCACCACAACTTCGGAGTTTTGGCGTAATGGTTAGGGACTTTGACATGGTATAAGAGCAATCCAAATTCAAATCCAACCGGCCACGAATTTAAAACGGATATTCTAAAAATTGATACTGATATGTGAGTCTAGATTTCAATCCATTATAAGGGCACTCAACCTATGAGGACATGCTGGAATATAAAAATATAACTCTATAACTCTCACCGGGGTTTGGTGTGGTGTAATGGTTAGGGACTTTAAGAAGTTTGAATTTAAATTCTAGGAGTTTGATTTGAATTTCATTTTAGAATAGAGTTTTTTAAGATTTTAAATTATAGTAGGATTAGAAGTTTAATTGTATTTTTAATTCTAGTAGAGATAGCATTTTAAACCCTATATATATGGGTTATTGTTTGCATTGTAGACCCTATGAGAAAATTATGAATAAAGCTGAAATTTTTAGCATGTGATTTGTCGTTGAGTGGGCATGTGAATTGCCAAGACATGAAGTCATCTTCAAGATTAGATGTTTGTGTATGAAACCGGTCTAACTCGGTTTATCTTTTATCTTTCTTTAGACTTATCTTATAGTTTCTTTTAATTATTTTGATCCAATATTCCTTCTTTTGTTAATCTTTTCTTTCGTTTATTGCTCTTTATTTTAGTTTCTCTTAAATAATCATCTTAGATCAATTTCATAAAAAAGAAAGAAAAAAAAAATCAAACCCCCTTAAACTGACTGAAGCAAACCAGAAGCATTCTAAACAAAGAATCCTTAACTCATGCAATTCCCTTTACTGACATCACCGCCCTCTAGCGAATAAAGAAAAGTAATTGTTCCTCTATGTGCTCCTTCACTCTAGTGAACCAAAGAAAAAAGTTCTCTTTGTTAAAAAAGCTACCAACATGTGATTGCACACTCACCTCGCCCACAAGCTTAAATCTTCTGATATTTTTCAATAAAATTCTCATATTAGATCCAAATGAGAGTTCACCTTTTCCGTTCCGCATTACACAATTCCAAAAAGAATTCTGAAATCTCTTCAAATTGTTCTTGTTCCATAGAGTACTTTGATACCTCATTATTTAAGTTTATATTACTTAACAGGGATCAGATACTTCCTGGCCAAAACCATGTTACTCTACCTCAAATCACTTTTCAAGGACAACCTTTTATTGGCAAAACACCAAGAACTTTTAATAATGGTTGATCATTATTTTTTATACCACCAATGAAAAATCACTTGTAACTTCTACCTCTTTCGATTTTTTATTTTCCTCCAGCAATTTCTTTTAATGGGTAGCCTTATTATTGATACTCGTTCCGAACAATCATACTTTATTAGACACTTCTTAGACATATGTATCCACTTCAAATTGTATAATGCATGTTTCAATTTAAAACACTCACCATACATTTCTTTGATGCATATCCTTCAAGTTAGAGTCAGTACTTATTTGTGTGTATTTGGGTATAGGGGCATTGGACAATATACCTATATCCACATATTACTTGCATATCTACACATTGTTTCACATGAATAATATAATAGTCTACTCTCCTAACACGATATCAATGAATGTTATGAAAATCCTAATCCATTTGGAATGTTTCTCTAAAACAGAATGATTCTTGGATGTTAAATCAAATTTTAAAAGTTAGAAACGATTATTTGCTTAAATGGGATTCTATGGACGCTATCTGCGGTAAGTTTCAAAACTGGACTGTTAATGGCCAACTCAAAGTATCTCAAGCTTACAAGTATTTGATTCAACCTTCAATGGCTCCATGGTCTCAACCGTGGCCACGACCACATCCTAAACACATAGTAGACTGCTTAGTGAGTGATGTCGACGATGATGCAAATCCAAATCTAGTCTAACACTCGCAATACTCTGAAGAATGTGAAGGTCAAGATTGGTACACTGTTTCCACCAAGAATCTGATCTTGCAGTTGGGTAAGCAACGAGAAACTCAATCCAAAAAAAAAACTTGGTTAATGCTAGATCTTATTGATACTTTTTCAGGATCTTCAAATCAGTCACAAGAGATTGATGAATGTCCAACTCATCTAGCTAAGAAGAATAATACTCAATTATAGATTTTTCTCCTCATAAGAGAGTAAACAGCTGCTCATATAGCTCAAACACCCTCAAAATGTTCTTCATAGTCTTCAAAAAACATAACACTAGAGATAACCTTTTTATCTACATTGTTGAGCAAACACATCATAACACAACAGTCACTAACCAGTTTGAATAAGTAGAATCCTTTTCATGTGAAGAATCTTTGAAGAGGTGCTTCATGTTCTTCTAAGCATCGATAAAGAGCCGCAAAGACTAAGCCCACAAGTGTTACTTCTATTCATGTCACTCCCCGAACCAACACAAATATTAATGAAATGACAATCAATCAAGGCATATAACAGTCGGCCACAAATCCTCCTATCAAGAGGATCTGTGAAGCCAAAAGCCTAACTCCAAAATTCGAATAAATATGTATTTCCATATATATGATCCATGAAAAAAAAGTTTATATCCCAAATTCCTACATATTAACTCTAAATAGCTAATTATCATTTCATTAGAGTATTTATAGCCAATGATCCTGTTAACCCCTTGGGACTTTATCCCTAAGCCACACTAATCTGAAAATATTTTTATATTTAGGGTGACCTTTCCACGTGCTTAATTAGTGACATATATATTCAATAATTTATATAACTGAAACTATGGACACAATAGAATATTCCCCAAAGAAGGAGTAAAAATATGTAACACCTGTAGAAATCAGATTTATGCATAAAGATTAAACCAAATCGCATCCTATCTTGACAACTAAACTGCCTATAACGGTGATCTGCCTAGAAAAGTTGTCTACCGCGGTGCTCTGCCTTTTATTTCATATTCAACCAGACTGCCTACCACAGCGATCTGTCCGGTCTGAAATGCCTATAGTGGCGATCTGTCCATCATAACACCCCACTCCCTTGATAGACATGTGACTTAATTCCCTAGTGTGTAACCAATGAACAGTGCAATATATGCATCAATATGATTCAAATCATTTGACAGAACTCACATGTCATGCATAGCCTACAGCGGCAAAATCAAATATCCATACATGATGAATTCAACAAACATTAACTCATGCTTGCAACAGTCATGAAATATCTTAAAACATACTTTTGTATGGGAATAATGAGAAAATCATTAATTAAAGAATATGTAACACAACTTATTGATGTTTTGCAATCTGAGTCCCTTGTGTCTCTTCAAGAGCTAGTTCTAACTCTTATAGATTTTCCTTACATAATCCCTTATTTGTCCTTTTCTTTTCCTCTCACTTCTCCTTTTTAGCTCTTTCTTTCCTTCACTGCTACACTTACTATTCTTCTTTTATTTTCCTTTTGTCTGTTTTGCTGCTCCTTCTCCTCCTTTCTATTTTCTTCTCTTCCTTTCTTTCTTTTTTTTTTCTTTTTGCCATTTATCCCATCTTGCTGCTCCCTCTCCTTTCCTCTGATTGCTTTCCTTTTCTTTCTTTTCCATTGGTTCAAAGAAGAGGGAATCAAGTGAGCTCCTTTACACCTACATTTAACTACACAGGCCTATCCCTCTACTTTAAGACCCCTCAACCTCCACCTCCTACTCAGCATGTGACCCCTTTCATAATAAGCTGCCACCTCCAACTATACCTCACCACCTCATCCTCACTGAAATACACATCCTTCCCTCTTTTCCATAAAGCCACCTCCATATCCACCTCATCTTTCATGACACATCCTTCTAATTTTCATAAAAGCCCTCATATTTGTCATTATAGCGCATCCTTCACGTTTATTACAATATCAATTTTGCTTCATATTTGCAAATATTTATTGTAGTATCATAGAAATCCATAATAAATTCAAAACAGGTCAATAATTATAATTTTGGGTATTACAATTCAACTTTATAGTAGTAACAGCCAAGGTTTTACGTAGTAAATTACCATATGAGACATAATATGCTTACGACAATCTTCAAAAGGAGTCATAGCAGGCAGAAAGACAGATAGAGAGTGGCAGTAGAGGTAGTAATTAGTCAATCCATTAGACGGTAGAGCAAATATCTGAAGAGTAGATCATCATCTATAACTTGAGAAGTGCATGAAGTCAACTTCAAATCTGAACAAGAGAGTACATCACGAAGTCAACTTAAAATAATGTAGATGAGAGGATCATCACAAAAGATCAGAGACAACAGCAAAGAGAAGTGCATGAAGTCGACTTCAAGTTTGAACAAGAGAGTAGATCATGAAGTCAACTTAAAATAGAGCACTTTTGAGCAAGTATGGAAAATTTCAATTCTAAAATTCAACTTGATATCTTCTACCACATATGCTTACAAGTTGTTATACTTTCATGAATGTTCACTTGAAAAAGAGATCATTTGGAGGAGCATCTTTAACACTCTTGTTTATGTCATGTACAATACAGAGCTAAAAGAGAGAACTATGCGGAGGAAGGAGCGGAAGATGGATCCAATTTTGTTAGATGAGGTATCTCCTCTGATGATGAGTGGATAGTCAAGGAGGCAGAGTCTTGTCTTCCGGATGATTCAAGTTGGTTAGATGTTGATGATGGAGATAAGGAGTATCGCGATATTGCTACAATTAATAATATAGCTAATGCGAAAGAAGACAAGGAAGATGCTCCGACAGCGAAGTAACAAAATGTTGACAGTTCTTATAAGCCGTCTTAGAAACTTTCAATGTTACGTCTATTTGAATGAATATTTGAGTTTTTTATTGAAATTATTTCTACATCATCCTTCTTAGAAACTTTCAATGTTACGTCTATTTGAATGAATATTTGAGTTTTTGATTGAAATTATTTCTACATCATCCTTCGCTCAAAAAGGAAAACCAATCGCCTTCAAAGATGAAGTGAATCCCAAAGATACAAATTACATTCTAGAGGAGAATGACTTGGTTCATATTTTAAGAGATGGACCTAGAGGATGATGATTTTATGTAGGATTTACAAAAGATTGTAACTTGGAAGTGTTCGATTTTGTGTTTGAATTTTTCTTTAAACTTGATGTATTTGATATTTGATGAGGCATTTTAGAATGGTTGTTTAGTCATGTATGACGGAATCTTGTTAAGAAATTGTAATACTATGTTTCTATATTCGATAATTGTGATTTTATGTTTGAAATTTATGATGATTCTAATTTTTAAAGTCATTTGAATAGATTGTATTTATGAAATAGCTAAATAATTAATAAACCAAATAGCCAACATCAGTGTTTTAAAGGCGATGCGCCTTAGCACCGCCAGCGCTCAGGCGAGGCTATATTTTAACTTAGTGTCTTGTGTATTGCTAGGCGATGAAGGTTACTATGGTGAGGACCTTTTGGCACCTTAAGAGCTCACCTTGGCGCCTCAAGCACTTGCCTAAGGCATGTGATGCAACGCGCGAGGTGTTTGTCTCTATTTCAAAATTTTGAGGGAGCGAAAGGTGTCCAATAAGTAAAGTTTATTTTTGTTATTGAATTTTATGTTTCTTTTTTTCTTGGTCAATTTTTTGCTATTTTAAGTTGTAATGTATTTTATTACCTATATCATTGTGAGGACATGCCACAATTTGACCCTTGAAGTTCAAAGTTTGCTACTTAATTGTCCATGTTAGCAGTTACTACTAGTTAATATTATTATTCGGTATTTGTTACTTACTATTTCATTTAGATGGTTTATAACTTTTTAGATTTGTGACTTTAAAATTTTGGTTGTGATTAATTTGTCTTGTTGCTATTTATTGATATTTGCATATTATTTCTAATATTTATGAATCCTTTAAATATTTATCGCATTAATTCACTCAATTGATCTCCTTTTGCTTTTAAAACACTAAACTATATTATGTGTTACGTTTTTTTTTCATTTTTTTCTTTAACCCTTCACATGAGGTAGAGTGTTACGTTATACATTATCATTATTTTCAACATTGGGTGAAAGTATTAACAATTTTCAATAGCTTGTGGATAACTCTTCACTAAGGTTATTAACCCACCCACCCCCAGCCCCAAATTTTTAAAAATAGGATGCCGCTTACTAAAAACAACCATCAAAAGATCTAGGTAATTATGACTTCTTAATGGAAGTTGGGTACCAAATCAGTCTATTAGGACAATAAGTCAGGAAAAAAAGTCATATACCTTTTACTACATAGGAACAATTTTCAATCATTAGTATATAGCAGCATCTAGTGATCAAATCTACTTCCACTAAAAAGCCAAAGGCTTAATGATGCATTATTGCAAGTTTTCACCTTGGCTAATCAGAGAATGAGTGAATAACATGCATGGAACAAAGTAGTATCACAATTGATTACATAATGTAGAGTAGGACAAGGTACTTTGTATGCAATACAAAAATGGATCCACAACAAGTACGAGAATAAACCAAAATAAGCAACACCAAGAAAGTTATAAAACCATAAAAAGTAAACATTATTCTTGAAATCCTTTTGATACTTGTTTCGGAAGGATTTATAATATGAAGCCTCTTTCGGAATCTGTAATGAAAAAACACATTATATGCAATAGTTAATAAGCTGTGTTAATGATTTTGAATTAGTGGACTGTTACATTACACAATAGAGTAAGTGAAGTAGAAGTATAACATGTTACTTCCAAGGAAAAATTAACAGAAAATGAAAATATAAAATGTTAAGACTAAACAAATTGGCTGGTAAAACATGACTTCAAAGTTCTATGAGACTTTGCCAATATTGATTCAAATTACTCTACAATCAAAAAATGGGTAAATGAACAAAAAGACATGTACGTTTCTGCATAAAAGGAACGTTGAAAAAACCAAATGGCAACTGGAAGTTGAGCGATGAGTGCGTAAACATTTGATGATGATTTTCCCCGCATTTGAACAAATTTAAGCACTGGTGTAAGAACACAGTAAATCCCGATTACTAATGCAACAACACTAGAATATTGTGCTAAATGTTATATTTAAGAGTAACTAAGAAACCATAATGCCTGCACGCAGCTTCCATGCATATTCCTGTTTGGTTTCCTTTATTTTTGGTACGTCAATAAGATTATTCTACATAACATCAATATCTAATAATAAGAAAGTTTATTCAGTATTTATTAGGTCTGAACTGGCTATTACCGATCGAGACAGCGGGTCATTGCTTGATTCTCTTATGTCAACAATACGAATTCGTGTTGGATCAGCTCTTGCACCAGCACCCATTGCAGAGAGCACCCTCAATCCTCTGTGATAACATGCAGCAAGGAGGGCCACCTATTATTTTCAGATAATTGGAAACAAATACCAGTTCTTTAATCATCCATACATTAGACATGATACAAGTACAATATTTTCCAGAAACATAAATTCTAAAATGCATCTTCTAACGGTTAAACAGGAAACCCATAGAGCACATGCTATAACTGAAGTACAATGAACTTGTATTATAACTGAATGTGGGACTGCCTGAAATCTTTGACAAGGTATTTCAGCTGTGATACCTCAGTCTGATTCTTTCATACTACTCACTAATTAACACACCTATCTTAATATTTTTATACTACAATACTTTGTTAATGTAAGATTACAAACTACAGAATTTGTTACTTAGATCTAGCAGTGATATAGGCATTGATCATATATGCATAAACTTTATCCTATATAGGATATGAGCCACCACTTAGGGTGGCCCGGTATATGAGGCTCCCACGATTGTAGGCACAGGGAAGGGTCAGAATCATCAGATGTACGCAGCCTTAATCGCTTCTAAATGAGCCATCAACTCATTTAGAAAAATTAGTTGCAAACTTATGCCCATTCCGTGTTTGGTTTTTTTTTTTTTTTTTGGTGGGGGAGGTGTGGTGGGTGGGTGCAGTTAAGAGAGATAATAATAATACGTACGAAGGAAGTCGCCCTTATAGACTGAATGGAACGAAAAAGTTATATAGCCAATAAAAATATGACTTATGGTCTGAATGGAAGAGAAAAATCATATAGCCACTAAAAATATAAGCGATAAAGGCTTTGGTGTTGCACAAAACACTAAATGGCTGTTCCAATGCGACAATTGACAATTCCAAAGTCAGCATCTATAGGTGTTGTCAGCATGGACAGTTAATCTCCAACCAAGGATGGCATTAGGAGAATCCATGTTTTACCCACTTTTCTCCACTTCAACATTAGTCTGAAATTTTTATCATGTTGTTATTAAGAATGTTCTTGAAGAAATTTCAGAGAGGTAGGAAGTTCAAGGAAGGACCAGTTGATCCAGGTCATGATAGGAATTATAGATCACTGTAAATCAGGTTTTGTGGAGTTTATGATGCTTTAAGAAGATGTCAACATAAAAAGATATAGTCTGAGATGATATATTATTATTATTATTGATTTTAGAATGTGTAACTGTGTAAGGGGGATTAGCTGTTAGTAGGACTAAGTTACTGAACAAATTGAAGAGGAAATGAGACTATGTTTCTAAAACCTAGTTATCGCTACACATGAATATGTATTGTGCCAGAAAGAGAATACAACCATTAAAAGAGCTAAGGCAGAAGACTACCTTGGTGTCAATATTATCTATGCAGTCAAGAACAAAATCAGGTCGGCCAGATAGTATCTCGTCCTCTGATGATGAATCATACAACTGTACTCTGGTTTCAATTTGACACTCTGGAAACATTGATGAAAAATGCTTTTGCAGGCATACAGCTTTTGGAGTTCCAACATCATCTCTTGTAGCAACAGCATGCCGATTTAATGATGAAAGTGATACCTAAAAATAAAATAAAGAGCTCCTCAGTATTTTCTGCACATATAACCTACTACAGTTCTAAATATACTATATATAGAAATTGGTAGGACATCTGATTCTGTCCCATTACCAGGGGCCATAAAGATCAATGGAATAGATATCAGAAGTTCTAGGATCCTAAATGCTTTAGAATTGGATAATTCAATAAACAAAATTCAATGCGACTGAAGTCCGGTAAGTGTTTTATAACCCAGACAGAAGGCAAAATAAACAAGTGGTCTTCACTGGCTACAGAAATATACTCGACGTCATTAATTAAAAAAAGAGGACCATAAATAGGTGTGTCTCGAAGCAGCAGGAAAAAAACTAATCTGAGACTGGACAATTCTTTTCTGTGCTGTTCCCACAGAGGTGAGATAAATGTTGGAGATCAACTAAGAATAGATAAAATTTCAAATTTTTGGAGTACTTTCTTGCCTTCCATAATAACAAAGATTTATTCAACCAAGTTAGGTCATTTACTGGATCCTTGAGCAATAATCAATAGTAAGGACTTCTACATACATCAGCAAGTAGCACAGATAAAGACAAATTGATGTACATTCTCAAGGGAATAAGCCCAGGTGTATTCACAAAAACTAAACCTACCTATAACATCAAAGAGAGAGTCTTTGAGCACCAAGATGTGAGCTTAAAAACAATATATTCTACTTGATGTCCGTTTGCAACCGAGAATTGGCAGGACTTTAAGTCATAATACAGTACAGAGGATATAAGGAAACTAACAGCAGTACGACAAGCAAAAACCAACAAGGCTAAAGGGGTATAAGTGTAAAAGGCTAAAGGTAGAAGTGCCCTTGTAGTAGTGTTAGATTTACTTAAGATGGTGCAAGAGGTCTGGGAAAATTCTCTTGCACCAGGAAAGGAATATAAGTGATCCACTAGGTAAGAAAATACTAAGCAATATGAAACCCTTAATATCTATAAAACATATAAGATTCTCCACTGTGTATATATTTACATTAAAAAGTTGAAGCTTATACTGCATTTATATGAAATATATATCACCACCATAAAACATCTCATTTGGTATGAAGGAATCTAGTCAAGTGAGAATGGAATAAAGGAATGGAATGAAATAAGCGGGGGAATGGAATGCACAACCCATTCTCATGTTTGGATGTGATGAGATAATGAAGAGGGAATTTCAATCTTTTTATTTATGGTATTGGGTAATTAATAAGCAATCAAGGAATATTTGGAATTTATTTTAAAAAATTTATTCTTACTTAAGTGGAAATGCCCAGTCTGAGGGTTTTAAATATCGGATATCGGCGAAATATCAAATAGCCAAAATTTATATCGGATTTGGATATCAAGAAAATATCGAGGATATGTAATCAAGATCAAGCAACAAAGCGAATGGTTGATCAATCAAGAGTTTTTCTCTATTGTTTTTACTTGCTGACCCAACTAGGGTTTCTAGTGGCCGACCAGTCTAGAGTTTCTACTGCCTTACCCACCTAGGGTGTTTCTACTGGCTTACCCTCCTGGCGTTTCTACTGGCTTACCTGCCTCGGATTTCTTCTGGCTGTGACTACTTTTTTGATAGATGACATCTTCAAGTATTTCGAGCAAAGAGTCTCGCAACTAATCATTCTATTTTCATTTGTAACAAGTTGAACATATATAGTATATATGCTCCAGCTTGAGGGGGAGTGTCGATATTATTAATATTTAGATTTATTAGATATTATGAGATAATGTGAAATGTGATTAGATATGATTATTTCATAACTATTTTCTTCCTAAAATGTGTGAAGGATGTTAAACCTATTAAAATGTCATGTAAATTGTTAAACCTTTTCTTCCTAAAAGTGTGAAGGATGTTAAACCTTTTCTTCCTAAAATGTCCTGTAAATTGTTTGTATAATCACCCAGTGCCCTTATGCAAATTGTCATTTAATAATTTCATCAAAATTCAATGGCATAGTAGTGATAATGAAAAACTATTTGGACAAGTTTTAATTATAACCCTTTTTTTGTTCTTTTCGTAGGTGTTGATGCGTGTTAGCTCTTTACCTTCCACAAGCCCAATAATTCCATTACTAAACCCTCTAATACTAAGTCAACTCAACTAAACCTATTAAAATCACAATTAAAACAATCTTTCCCCTTAATCATTTTCATACTTCCTTGAACATTATCATCTCCAACCTTAATTATAACTACTACTCCCCTTCTGGACATTTTCATTTTTTTTTCCTGTAACACCATCATCTCCAACCTCAATTATATAAGAGAAAGTCCTACAACAACTACAACAAACAAAAAAAGAGTAAAAAAAATTCCAACTCCACATTCAACCCATACCCCATCATCTACAAGATTACATATTACAACTACTACATATTCAATCCAAACCCATCAGCCCACCATCTCAACCCAAATGGGTTGCATATAGGAATCATAAAAGAATTAAAGATTAATTTTCTCTTTTTTCATTTTTGTATGATTAAGAGCATGTGCAATATTATTGAGCGGGTTTTCTTTTTTAAAAAAAATAAGCTTTTTTTGTTCTGTCACTGTATTCCTGCCTACAAGATTCAAGTTTCGGAGTTCTTTGAGGTGGTCCTGAGGCAATTACAACTTCATATCTGACAATTTTCCACTGCTAAATTGTTCAGTTTTCGTTATTCTTTTTATTTGTTTCATAGAAAAATCATGAAAATTGCTATCAATCCCTTAAATGTGTAATATTTTGAAATTAATTCCTCAAATTTCATTGAAATTGCTATTAGGCCCCCGGATTTCTAGGTTATTTCAAAAGTAGTCTCTCAAATCATTGAAACTGCTTTGTTATTCCCCAATTTGTTTCAGATCAATGTTACAGAAGGTACTAGGTGGACTAGGCGTTTGAGCCGGGGCCTAGCGCCTAGGTGCCTTTTTTTTAATTTATTTAATTATAATAATTGACAAAAATACGTATTAAGTTCATATGAATCGCAAAAAAACATAACTAACAATCTTAAATCCATAATCAACCATGCATAAATACTAAATAGCAAAATTAGTAATCAAATACTAAGAAACATCATCATGTCCAACATAACAATTAACTTAAATTAACTAATTAAACTAATTAATTAAACTAAATTAACTAAAATTAACTATTTAAACTAATTAATTAAACTGAAATTAACTAAAATTAACTAAAATTAAACAAGATTATACTAAACTTAACTAAAATTAACTAATTAAACTAAATTAACTAAAATTAACTAATTAAACTAATTAATTAAACTGAAATTAACTAAAATTAACTAAATTTAACAAGGTTAGACTAAAATTAAGAAAAATTAACTAAAACTAACTTAATTCAACTAATTAAACTAATTAATTAAACTGAGCAAAATCAACTAATTAAACTAATTAATTAAACTGAAATTAACTAAAATTTAACAAGATTAGACTAAAATTAACAAAAATTAACTAAAACTAACTTAATTCAAGTAATTAAACTAATTAATTAAACTAAATTGAACGAAATCAACTACTTAAATTAAAAAAATAGTTTATAAGTGAAATATTGGTCTAAAACAGTAAATAAGCTTAAAAATAGTTTAAAAATAAAAAAAAAGTTCAAAATCTCACCTGAGGGCCGGCGAGAGGCGGTCCAGCTTCAGTGGGGGTTCGGCGAGTGCGGTGGGGCTCCAGCGTGAGTCTAGCGGCTGTGGCGGGGCTCTGATAGGTTCGAGATGTGAGAGAGAGGGTGAGAGAGTGAGAGAGGGGGAGAGGTGGCTATGAGAGAGCCAGAGAGAAGAGATAGAGAAGGGGAGAGAGGTAAAATTAGGTTAGAAATTGTATGGGTATGGGTTTAAGGGTTTTTTTTTTAAAACCCTAAAAATCCAGGCGGCCAGCCGAAGCAGGCCGCCTAGCCTTAGTCACCACCTAGGTGGAGCGGCTGCGTAGGCAGGCCGCTCAAGCCTAAATTAGGCGGGCGAGTGCTCGCCTAGGCCTAGGCGGACGCCTAGGCCTGCCTAGGCTGCTTTTTATAACACTGTTTCAGATTAGCACATCAAATCAAGAGTAGAAATGCAATTGGAGTGATTAATTTCCAAATTTTATGAGACATGGGAGACCTAACAGCAAATTCGATGACTTGAGGGTCTAATTTTGGAATAACTTGAGAATTGCGGGACCTAATAGAAATTTCAATGATTCTAACGTAATTTCAAAATATTAAAGATTTAAGGGACTAAATTTTTTTTTTTTTTTGGTGAGGGCATCAATCAACTTTCATGTTTTTGATAAATTTTTTACTTTTGGGAACAAATTAATTATTATCATTTTTTGGCTACTAAGCTTCATTATTATTATTATTATTAAATCATAAAAAAGAATGTCAAGCAAATTTTCTTATAGATTGACCAAACAAGGATGCAATCTTCTGGAGCACCGTGGGTGACCTGAATGATTGGGAGGTTCCAATATGGCTCTCACAGTTTTTGGTTTGATTCTCGGTGGCTTCAGTATTAAAAAAAAAGATGCAATCTTCTGTTATGGTCCAATGCAAGCATGAGGCTTCCCTCTTCAAGTTTTAATATAATTATTTGAGTTACCTAATAAGGATTATGACTTATGGCAAAACAAATGAAAAAAAACAAGGTAGGTACAAAAGAAAACCTCAATCATTTCCTTCGAGAAACTGCTAAGCATGTCATATGACCTAAACTTGATTAAAAAATGCAAGTGCAATGAGCACGGATCCTATTAGAACCCCCAAGCAAGGGCGGGGCATTATGAGTGGCAAAGTTGTGAAACAGAGGCTAGTTTCAGAACTGTGCTCAGTGTAATGCCTAGGCAATCCAGAAAAAGGAATTTATAAATATTCATTTTTCGGCAGGCATCATGAGGTAGTACTCCTCTTTCTACAAGTGATAAGACTTAAGCACTTGCTTCTGAGAACAAGTGATACCAGACCAGCTTCAAGGATCTCTAATATCTCTAATAAGAAGAAATTCACAAAATATAGCATTAAGAATAGGTATTTTTATATCTAAAACAATTCCAGATTTTTTTTTTAAAAAAAAGTAGTAACCTCAGTACCAATAACTGAAAGTAAATGAAAGTCATAAGTTTCTCAAGCACTGAGTATGGAATTTCATTATTATTGTTATTGTTATTGTTGCTGTTGTTTCTGTTGTTGTTGTTATTATTGGACTAAAAAATTAATTTTTTGGGATGAGAAATAAATGGGTTTGGTTTAAGAGGAGCTGAAAGTTTGAGAGATCAATCATAGCAATCAATAAATCCTGAATAGTTGAGGCTGGAATTATCTCAGTAATGGATTATTTAGATTTAAAATTTAATGGTATTGAATCATTCTTAAAATATTATTGATGATAAATAATCTGTTTATTAAACATATATCTGGAAATATCCGACCTTTATGTAACTTTATTTATGGACATGTTCTGCAGGAAAAGTTATACATATAAATATTTAAAAATCAAAATATAACAACTCAATAAGTATTTATTCTAGTTGCCTATTTCGCCCTCTCAATTTTGAAGATTCCCTTTAAAGTTATTGATAGTAGTATATTTATACGCTGTATAATTATAAATAAGAAAAGTTATAAAATATGATAATAATGTATTGTCGCTATCCTAAATTAGAATTATATTATTATAATTATTAAATATATTATAATATTTAAATAAATTATGTTTAAATTATAATAATTATTCAAATTATAATAATAACTCATACAATTTTTATACACAATTTTACTGTACTACTCTTTCTAATAATAATAATTCATTTATTAACATAAAATTTTAAATAGAATTGATTTAAGAAATTATATGGCTAAACAAGTCACTGCACTATTTTCTAGCTAACGAAAAAAAATCAAAATATAAAATAAGTACGTCCACATGCAAAGCACGTGCTTTACACTAGTCTATTTAAGAGAGATTAAAGTTCGATGAATGATAAGAACTTTGCCTTCTCTATTTCTCTATAATATGATATCTGTTTAGTTCATTACAGTTTGTTTTTCCTTCTGTTTGGGATTTTTACCTTCAAAATAGTATTCAAATCCATCTCTAAAGCAAGTATTAGATTTATAAAAGGGTTTTTATGATATAAGACCTCTAAATCTTCTTTATTTCTATATTGCATCCTCAAATCTTGATATTTTCAAATTAAACCCCAAATCCTTTAAGTTGTTTTGAAAAAAAACTCCCTTCGACAGTTTCCATCCAAATTCTTTACCCAAGCATGGCCAGGGTTATTGCTGCAATTTACTCCAAATGGAAGAGTTAACCATGCTTGGGTAAGGAATTTGGATGGAAACCGTCCATGGGGGCTTTTGAAACCAACATAAAGGATTTGGAGGTGTAATTAAGAATTACCAAGATTTCGAGTTTAATATAGAAATAAAGAATATTGGGGTTCTTATATCATAAAAACCCTATATAAGGTCAGGCAAAGATGATAAATTTTCCAAAAAATGCACGGACTAATAATTGGGTAAGAAGAAATTACAAACATAAACCATATGTTAAACCGTCTTAAAATTTAACAGAAAGAACCTGATCAAAATCCACTAGCAGGAGCCTGCCAACTCCAGATCTCAACAGCATATGAGCAGCATGACTACCCACTCCTCCAAGACCAATGACTACAACAAATGATTCAGTCACTTTTCGTTGAGCTTCCAATCCAAAGAATTGAATATTCCTAAAATAAGAAAGTCAAAAACACAACAAAGAATTTATACATAAAATTTTACAATTGGTGAACACAAGATTTGAGACAAATAAGCATATTACAGTATACCAGGGAAAAATATGTACACAGACTCAGATAAAATGAAACAATAAGAAAACATAATAATTCATACTCAATTTTCTGAGTGCCATGACATAAGACACATTTTTAGGAACTGAAAATTTTGTAAGGGCACTCAAATTACAATATATCTTGACAATAATGCAACATCAAGGTTAGGTGTCACAACTAAAATAAGCAAAGAATAGGTGTTTGCAAATCCGAAAGTAAAGGTGAAAGTGTGAAAATGGAATCATTCAACAAATACCATGGGGAGATAAACGATAAAAGGTTTTTGCAACTCTGAAGTGGAAGTGTGAAAACGATGCTACTTAGACACCATGTATGACAAAATACAAAAATTATGGACTGCCTCTTCAGGTCTTAGAGAAAAGGTGGGAGATAAAAGTGTGAAATTAATAAATGAGTGGGATCCATATGAGAAACAACTTTCTGTCAAGCCTTATATAGTTAAATACAGGAAATAACTTTCTTGACCTGCATGTAGACAGTAAAAAAAAAAATCCAGAAGATGAGGGTCACATGCCCCTTGATCGTTAAAACTGGAAATCCGAGGTTCGCCCACTAAGCGAAGTTCGATATTCAACCGAGGTTCGCCCAAGCAGTTAAGCTCAACATTCAACCGAGGCTCACCCAAGTAGCGAAGCCCGTCGATCAACCGAGGATCGCCCAAGTGGTGAAACTCGACGTTCAACCAAGGTTCACTCAGATAGTGAAACTCGACTCTCATCTGAGGTTCGCCTGTGCAGTGAAACTCAACAGTCAACCGAGGTTCGCTTGCGCAGTGAAACTCAACAATCAAGCGAGGTTCGCCTGCGCAGTGAAGCTCGATTGTTAATTAAGGTTTATCTACACAGAGAAGCCTAACATTTAACGAGGCTCATGACTCATAACAGTATCGAAGACCCAGTCAGCCACATGGGCTAAAGGAAAGGCGTCAATTACGGGGAGAGTACGAGGTCAGGCATGAAGACCTTTTCCCTCACCACGCAGCAGCCGTAGCATTAGCTGATTCGTTCGAAAGCTTCTACATCAGCATGTACCCCGTCTGCAGAACAATTATGCGGATGCTTTGGCGTCACTGGCGGCTGTACTAGCCTTACCTGAGAACGCTACTCAGCAGATCATCGTGTCTAGCAGACAATTATTCCGGCCAAAATATGCATTGCAGATCCAAGCAGTCGAGAACAACCCTAAGTTGCCCGAAACACGAGACTGGCGGTTCCCGATCATCGACTATGTCCTGCATGGGATATTGCCTGAAGACGTAAAAGAAAGAG
>JBAKGM010000279.1:16117088-16128427 GCA_037177215.1 Asparagus racemosus | reverse complement strand
TATATATAATGGAGGGTCAGAAGGTGTTTGATCTGTATTTAATTTATAATTTAAAACATATGACAAGTAACGGTTAACACTGATCAAACAATTAACTGTTTATTATTTTTTAATTAAGTATTTATTAGTTGTTTGTTTTTATTCAGTTATGTTCAATCGATAAGTTCATTCAATAGTAAACAAATAATATTTAGTATTCAGTTAATATATAATTGAATTTAGCCGGTAGCATATTTGATTCATTTAATCATTAATTATCTGTATATTTTACATTTTAGTCCTTACAAATTTAAATTAATACAAATTGTACATCTTCAACTTTTATTAAGCATCTCCCTGCATATAGATATGATTAAGATGGAGAGAGTGAGAAAGACCTAGTGGGCCCTATCCTGGGTATTTATTAGTGATTTCTATTTTTGGTAAAAACAATTGTTAATCTTTAGGTTGGAAACTGTACTGCAACTGTTGATTGTAGTTTGGATGGTTATTTTTCTGCTTTTTTGAGATAGTATTGTTTTAGATTCTTACAAGTTTTTGAAGCACTTTCAGTTCTTTTGGTGCTTAACATCACTGTTTTGATCAATTTTGTTTGTTGGTAGGGTTGCTTATAAATTGTTACTTCTGCAGTATCACCCAATTGCAGATAGGCCTCCTGTAGTTCTAATTGTAGTTCTAATTGTGCGGATAGACCCCCTGAATGAATTCTTATAACTCTTAAAAGAGAAACAAAATTGTCGAGGTGGATAGAATCCTTGCAATTCTTTCAGTGCAGAAAGACCCCTGATTGCTTTTTTTTTGACTCAAAAAAGAGTTAAAGAAAAAAACTGAGGCGGTCTATGCGCTCTTGGGGAAATAGTACAAGAGGCTATCCGCACCAACAGAACTACAGGGGGTTTCCATTCGTAATTAACCTCATTTATTTAAATCTTAATAAGATGAATTGTAGATACACCTGTACTAAACCACTTACACCCTCTAAACTACTTTTTTAGCACTTAACAATACCTGAACTCCAGATGATATTAGTTCTATGTTAGGTTGACTTGTCATGTGAGAATTATGTGATGATCAGCTAGTTTTTTTTTTTTTTTTTTGGCCTCTAGTTTAACTGGAAACAAGACAAAAGTACCCTCAAAATCGAGAACAAGAAAGTAAATTTTTGTCATGTAATTCATGATACGTCAAGGGCCTTAAAAGCCTAGCAACATGTTTATTTATCCTGAACTCGGCTAAAATTCTTTAACTAGTTTATGCTAGAGTTAATTACTAGATATACTAACTGCAAATTTGGGATTTCTCCTTTACTTTTCCTTTGGGATCATGAGCAGATCAATGTGATATTCATCTAGTGATAAGGGCATAACCTGCAATACACTTGTAGTGAAAATAGAAAAGGTGATATTATTCAACTAACCCTAATCTCACTTAAATAGAGATTAGGATGATATTACAAAATAGGTATGAGATAAATCATATCTAATCGCATCTCACAATATCTCATGATATCTACTAAATCTACTAATACCAAATTATCAATAATATCTAATACTCCCCCTCAAACTGGAGCATGTATTCTTTATATGCACAGCTTGTTACAAATGGGAATAAAAGAGCTTGTTGCAAGAGCTACGGTAATGTCATCTTTGTCTGGTTGAAGACGTCAGCAATCCGCAAATTGTAGTCACACCTAGTAAAAACCCTAAACGGGTAAGCCACTAGAAGAAAGCCTAGCCAGGTGAGCTAGTAGAAACCATAGGTGAGTAAGCCAGTAGAAACAATGTAGAAAGAGGACCACTGGCGAGTAAGCCAGTAGAAACAATGTCGAAAGAGGACCACTGTTGTTGCATATAACTGCAAATAATGTCAAAGAGTGAATAGTAACTCCGATTACTGTTAATTGCATGCGCAGTAACCTCGGATAAGGTTCATCATGTGAATAGTAGATGCTAGCTTTTATTTTTTAAGGTTATTTTGTGGAGGGTGTTTGCTAAGATCTAGAAAACAATGATGCCAATGTTGTTGATGTTGTTGAAGCTGTCGATGCCATTAAAGCCTCCGAGGGTAGCATGAAGGCCATGCAAAACCCCCTCAATAGTCTTGAGAACTAAAAAGATGGGAGAAGTTCTATAGGAGGATCAAGTAGGCTCTGATACCATGTAGAGAAAATAGAAAAGACGAAAGATATTATTTATCTAACTCTAACCTCTCTTAAATAGAGATTTGGAGGACATTCTAAAATAGGTATGATATAAATCATATTTAATCACATCTCAACAATATCACATAATATCTACTAAATCTACTTATACCAAATTATCAATAATATCTAACAACGCTAACTGTATGATCAAGGTCGCAAGAACTACTATGTTTACTAACTGCTTAGAGTTGGTACCTGTCTAGAGCGCCCATTATGCCAGATCTCATCTTTGTCGACCAGTTTGACCTTTCAGCTGTCATGTCACCTCCATATTACAAAACAATGAACCCAATACATTGTCCATAAGTACTATATAAACCTGTAACATGAATAGCAACAAATTGTCATTTGAATAAGTTCGCATGAACATAGTATTTAAGTCAGTGTTTGGGTTGCAACTTCCAGTATGCAAACCTGCCATCTTCAGTAGAATATTGTCTGCCTGAATGGCTTTACTGGACTTGATATGCTGTCACATGTTTTATCTGGAAATGTGACCATGTGGTCAATGCTGGAACAGTTGTTTTTTCCTGTTCTTTTTTGAACTTGTGGGGTAAATCATGTAGAAGCTTGAATATTTGGGTAATTTATGGCTTGTTTAACATTCTAGCAATTTCTAGACAAAAAAGACTACTAAAAACAAGGTAAAGTTT
Source organism: Asparagus racemosus (assembly GCA_037177215.1). Lineage (NCBI taxonomy): Eukaryota > Viridiplantae > Streptophyta > Magnoliopsida > Asparagales > Asparagaceae > Asparagus > Asparagus racemosus. The sequence goes on along the minus strand of JBAKGM010000279.1, from coordinate 16,125,571 downwards.
TTCTCTCATGCGTACTAACATGCCCATGATTCGTCTTGCTTTTGCTATATTTTTGCATATTGCATCATTTTACCAATCTTATTTTAAACACTGTATGACTTGTTTACATGCCCATGATTCGTCTTGTCTCTGCTATATTCTTGCATCTTGCATCATTTTACCAATCTTATTTTAAACACTGTATGATTTGTTTGCAGTGTAATATTGTTACATAACTGATCTTTGTCATGGTTGGTAAATTTTCAGAGATGGGTTGCAAGGATGCTTTACATAATGTTAGAATCAGTTCATGGATAATACTGATGTACTGTTTCATTGATGTTGTATTGTTTTAGTAAAATTGTGTTTCGCAACCCATGCTCCAAAGCACCTGGAGTAAGAGGTATTGATGAAACGGGTTTAATAACCCATGCCACAAAATGCCTGGAGGCTGAGGCGCTGCTTGCTGCAACTTCTTGTAAAGATATTGTTCCGTGATATTGGAGAAGGAAGATTTGCTGAGCTTAACAAAGTTGGTAGAATAAGTTCGCACCATTCTCTTGTTAAATTATGTTACTATATGTATAATCTATTGAAACGAAGTAGGAAGCTTTTAAAACAAGTTGTGTATATGTTGGATACCAGAAGTAATCTCGTTGAGAATATCCATTATAGTTTTGCTTAAATCAACAAAGGTCTTGCGTATTGCTCAAGCCAGCTAGGTAATGGATATTGAGTAGGAAGTTTTTCACCATGACCACTGAGTGGGCCATCTTTTTAACTGTCGTGTAATTTTCTCCTTGATTTGGTACTTTTGTGGACAGGTAGGCCTATGTTCATTTCTTTTACCGTTTGAACACCATTATCTGGAGTTTTTAATTAGAGAATGTAAATAGGCGCTCACATGAAATATGTATTGGTGCTTACCTAAGGGATCAAATGCGCTATATAATTTACTCTTTTTGTTCGAGAACATGGAATGATTGTCATATCGCAAATTACTGCCTTCTATAGGTTACAAGCCGGGTGCGAGAGATTGTTCTGTCACGATGTCGTTGCGCCAGAGATTGTTCCCTAGCATTTTCCCCCCCACTAAGGCACGAGTTTCCTTATCAAGGGAGTTTAGAAACCCTGCATTAAAAAGACATGTAAAGTATCAAAACATTAAGAAATATTATTAGCACTAAATATTAATTTATTTTGTTAATTGAAATATAGAGCTCACAAGAAGATCAACTACGCTACGCGTTCATGATTTACTTTGTTAATTAATTAAACATAAGAGTTCACAAGACGATCAACTACATGCTATGTGTTCATAATCGACTAGTTAGAAGTCACAATTACAATATGCTATTTGCCCTTTCAATAACAGAAGCAAAATATGTGGCGGTAATAAAGTATCTAAAGAGGATCTAAAATTGAAAAGATTGGTTGTTGAGTTCAAGTGCATACTGCCATAGATCTATTATGTGACAGTCAAGTTTTACCTTTAAATACTTGGTCATTCGACAATAGCCGTCCTCGGTCAAATAGACCTCTTTTTTTTTCTTCAAATGACGATCGTAGGGGAGAGTAATCATTAAGAGTTAAGTAAAACAATGCCAAACTTACGGTCTTATTGAGCCATTTAAGAAACTAATTACTTAAGACTAATCTCACTTAGTCTTCCAAACTAAATATTATTATTACCTCTAAGTTTTACCTTTAAATATTTGGTCTTTCGACAATAGCTGTCCTCGATCAAATAGATTTTTTTTTTTCAAATGACGATTGTAGGAGAGAGTAGTCATTAAGAAATCAACTAAAACAATACCAAACTTACAGTCTTACAGAGCCATTTAAGAAACTAATTACTTAAGACTAATCTCATCCTAGTCATTAAGAAATCAAGTAAAACAATGCCAACTTATAGTCTTACAGAGCCATTTAAGAAACTAGTTACTTAAGACTAATCTCATCTAACTCTTCCAAACTAAATATTATTATTACCTCTATAAATAGAACCCCTTCTGCTCAACACCCAAAGTATCCTAACTAAATAAGAAAAAGATGGGTATCTGGATGTATGAGATATGGAACAAGGGAGAGAACAATGCAGTGTTCAACTTCCAGGGTGAGTCAAGGCAGCTCAACCTGGCGATGGTGAGACGCCTAACTGGTGTCTCGGTGACCGCAGTGATCCTCTGCTCGTGCATACCTCGTTAGGCGATGAATCTGACACTTGGAGAGTTTACGATGATAATTGGGAGATGCACTTCTACGTCGTTAGCAGCGGACAAGCGTCTCGTTGGTTAGGAAACATCAAAGTATTGCGTAACTATGGAAGGTTCAACGTTTGGGCATCTGATGATAGGATTGTGATTGGGAATGATGATAGGAAGTTAGGGAGGGAGAGTGACGGCCAAACTTTCCCCTACTTTCTTGTTACCCAGCGTGGGATTCAGCCCTACCACGCTTTTCCACTGTAGGGACTACAGTCTCTATATATGGCCATCTTTGTGATCTATGTAGTAAGGTAATAAATGCATGTGTATGTGCATGCTAATGCTTTATGTTGGTCTTGGGCTATGTCTTTGATCACAATAATGTATCGTGCTACTATGTTCCCGTATAGGGCTGATGAATAAACATGTTGCTGAAATTTCGCAGCTCTTTTACGTTAAGGTTCACATACATATCGCTTTTGAACTTTTAAACAAAACCCCTTCGTGAATTAGAGACAAGTACCCGGTCAATCAACTTGTTGATAGATTTTTCTTAATGGGTCTGTTACTCACCCGAAGATCGAACCTGCTCTCATCTCTGATCCATCATAATCTCATCTCACCACCAATCTCTCCAAAATCTTTGGCCCCCTACCCAAGAATAAAATGACGAGCCCTCCGAGCTGACTCCAGTGCACGACTTCCCTAGCTGCCACCCAAAACACTCCCAATGCATGATAGCGAAGAGTTTCGCCTGACCTTTAACCCTGCAAGGCAATAATAACATAGACGCCTCCCTTCAGCACTCTGCACGAACCACTGCCAAGACTGTCCCACAATCGAAGAACAAGTGTAGCCCCTGAATATGCCCCATCATGTCTATCCAATTGGCGGGGGAGAAGATAAGAGACAGAAATTTTTAGCCTTTGCTAGAGACCAGATCGGAAAATTCTGCAACAGAGAGCTCTAAATTTCTCTCTAGATGTTCCACTTCATAGTGAAACAATAGGAGAAGACCCTTCATACGTCATATGATGTCCACGAGTGTGAGAAAAGTGATTTATGCGTTCATTAAAATTATACATATATCATCATGTCAATAACTGATCCCATAAATTTTGTCGATAACTGAGTAGTTGCTAGTTCTACTAGGAACATAGCATCATTATGATGCTGCTCTTAGATAAATATTGGCCGGGGTTATACTAGCAGTTTATGGCGCAGCTGGACTCCTCATGCAAGTCTTTATCTACATCTTTCACGTCATCTTTTTGCGTACATCTTTTGAATCAAGGGTATCCAGCTAATTTTCCAATACCACTCTTATAGAGTAATTTTCCAATACCACTCTTATAGAGTAATTATTATGAAATTCCCTTCAAGTTTTACGACTTATTATGAAACACTCTTGATGTTTTTTTTTAATATTACAATGCCCTGCTGTTAAATAATATGTTAAAACTCATTTAATTTTTATATTTCCCCGCCTAAAATATCCTTCAATAATGTTCCCCTTCTTCCACCAATAATTGTAAAGCCATTTTTCCTCTCTTCACTTCAAATCCAAGTAACCACAACCATTGAGAAAGAGGAAATTAGTACAAGATCAACGTCATCTCATCAAGCCCTTTATATTTAGCCTCTAGTATTGTAACTTTCAATGCCCAATCTGTGTTATGTCTTTGGGGGAAAAGAGAAAATGTTAAGAGGAAGAAGAAAATGGTAGTGTTAGAATATCAATTGGTTTTAGCAATTTTTTTAACAGCAGCATATTTTATAATAAAAAATAACGTTAGAAAATTTCATATTAAGTTGTTAAGTTTGAAGGGGATTTCTTAGTAAAAACCCTTTATTATATGTAGTTGTTTCTCATTTACTATATAGATATATTATTATTATTATTTTGTGCATTTTATGGAGTAAATTAAGATTTCTAATTAGAACTTATTGCATTCGTATACGTTAGAAAATTTCACATTTTATACAAGATAAATTATAGGCAAAATTCTAGAAACACCCCCTAACTTTGGGTGATTATTAGATAACCCCCATAAGATTTAAAATATCAAAAACACCCCAAGTTTAGGTGATATCAGAAAACCCCCTTTAACTTTAAGATTTTATTAGAAATTATCAGAAAATAATCGTAAATTATTAACCACAATTTTCACATGGATGGGTAAAATCACATGAGGGGTATTTTTTTCTAGTGAAATTATGGTTCATTCTTGTTGGGGAGAAATCGAGGATACAACAAGTACAAGGATCGAGGACACAGCTACAACAACAATCGAGGACACAAAAACAATCAAATAGATGATGGCAACAAAAAAAACCAATTATCAATCACATCCAAATTATTAAGGTCGAGGTCGAGGTTTGGTTGAGGATTTGGATGGTAGAGGAAATTTTAATAACTCAAACAATGAATGTTATATATCTCATAGAAATGATCACTATGCAAAAGAGTGCAAATATAAGGAGAATTCCCAATCCGGACAACAAGTTTGGTTTGCATAAGAAAGCAGTGATGAAGACAACCACACTTTTTTTTATGGTTATGACAACCAGTAAGGAATCAAAGTATCACGCATGATTTCTTAACAGTAGGTGTTCTAATCATATGAGCAAGAAGAAGGAGTTTTTCATGGATCTCGATGAGTTGATGCAGTCCAAAGTTAAATTTTCCAATGACAACACTATACCAATGATGAGAAAGGGGAAAGTTCTAATCAAGTTGAAGAATAAAGACCACAAGTTTATTTTCGATGTGTTCTATGTGCCAAATATGAAGAACAATTTACTCAGTATGGTCCAACTTTTTGAAAATGGCATGGTTTACGTTTTTCTAGTAATCAACTCTTAATCTTTGATAAAAGAGGTATATTTATCCTTGAAGCCCCTATGACAAATAATCACATGTTTCGAGTTGATGTCAAGAATGATGTTTATCAGTGCTTCCATGCTATTACAAAAAATGAGTCCTAGTTGGTGGCATGTTCATTTTGGACATTTGTATTTTTATAGTTTGAACTTGTTTGCACAAAGAAATTTGGTGTAAGTTTACTTGCTTTAGATCATCCCGAGTAATTGTGTGAAGGCTGTATTCTTATAAAGCAACACAAATTACCCTTTGGTGCTAAAAATACTTGACATGTAAGGAAGCCTCTTGAGCTTGTCCATTCAGATGTGTGTGGCCCTATGAACAGTGTATCAAATGGGCAATAATCGGTAATTTTTTACTTTTATTGATGATTTTACAAGAAAAATATGGGTCTTTCTGCAATAAAAATATGAAGTCTTTGATTGTTTTAAGAGCTTTAAATCCCTAGTTGAGAAGAAAAATGACTACCAAAGTGTTAAGTACTGATGGTGGCGGTGAATATACTTTTAATAAAACTCATTAAGTATTATGCATAACATGGAATAAAGCGTGATGTCACTTTTTCCTACATACCTCAACATGACGGCGATGCTAAACGAAAAAATAGAATCATAGTTGATATGGCGAGGAGCATGCTAAAAGCCAAGGTATGCACATTCTTTTTGGGTGAAGCTATCTCATGCACCATTTATTTGTTAAAAAGATCACCGACAAAGAGTGTAAACAATCTCACTCTTTAAGAGGCATGGAGTGGTTATAAGTTTACGTGTAGGTCATCTCAAGGTGTTCTGCTCCGTTGCTTATGCACATGTTTCGGCAGAAAAAAGAAAGAAGCTTGATGACCAAGATGTATTTTCTCCAAGATCCTAAATGAATACATGCAATGAAAGAAGATATAAAGATGATCAAGAAGAATGCACATGGGAGCTTACTAATATCCTACAAAGACATAAAGCCATTGACGTGAAGTGGGTTGTAAAGGCAAAGATTAACGCGAATAGTGAAGTTGAATGGCTTAAAGCAAGATTGTTGGTGAAAGGCTACAAGCAACGACTTAGTTATGATTACCAAGATGTATTTTCTTCTGTTGCTAGAGTTGAAACTGTTAGACTGATAATTGTCTTAGCTACATAGAAGGTTGGAATATTCATTAGATAGATATGAAGTCAGCTTTTCTTAATGGGTCACTTGAAGAAGATGCTACATAGAAGGTCGGAATATTCATTAGATAGATATGAAGTCAGTTTATAAGTTGAAGAAGACGTTGTATGGGCGGAAGAAGGCACCGTGAACATGGAACAAAAGAACTGGTTCGTTCTTTCAGGAAAGTGGGTTTTAGAAGTGGCCTTCTAAGCATGCCTTATATGTGAAGGCAAACAATTCTTGTAATATACTACTATTGTGCTTTTATGTTTGTGACTTGATTTTTACTAGCAATAACATTAGTATAATTGAAGATTTCAAAAAAGTCCATGATGCATGAATTTGAGATGATGGATCTTAGCTTGATGTCTTATTTTCCGGCATTGAAGTAGCTCAAGGCGATCATGGGATTTTTAATATGTCAAAATAGGTATTGTGTAAAGTTGTTGAAAAGATTTTTGATGTTTGATTGTAATCCTGTTAGAACTGTGGTGGAGGTTGGTACTAAGTTATCTCGAGAAGATGACGATACACAAGTTGATTCTGCTTATTTCAAGCAACTTATTGAGAGTTTGAGATATTTTACATGTACAAGGCTAGACATAGCTTATGGGGTTGGTCTAATCATCAGAAATTGGAGGGCCCTTGTCAATCTCATCTACAAGTTGCAAAGAGATTATGTAGTACCTAAAGAGACTTGTGATCATGATATGTTTTATTATTCATCTAACCATTATGGTATTGTAGGCTATGTTTTCAATTTTGGTTCCGCCACATTTTCTTGATCGTCAAAGAAACAATCCATTATTGTACTTTCAACTTGTGAAGAGGAGTATGTAGCAGCAACATAGAGCACTTATCAAGCTATTGGATATGTAACGTGCTTAGTCAAATTCATGTTCAAGTTGAAAGCTCTACGATCTATGTTGACAACAAGTCGGCAATTGATTTGGCGAAAAATCATGTTACCCATGGGAGGAGCAAGCATATCCATACTCATATCATTTTCTTCGAGACAATGTTGAGAAGAACGAGATCATATTGGTGTATTGCAAGTAAAAAGATCAAGTTGCAGATATCCTCACTAGACACTTAAAGTTTGAAACATTTATCAAGTTGAAGCGTATGACGGGAACGATGACTTTATGAAATCAGGATTAAGGGAGAATTATAGTTACTAATCCTATTCTAGAAGATATTTGATTTGGATATATTTCGAAGTTTTTATCTCTAAGAGTTAGCTTTAATAAAGTTTCTTATGAGTTTTCATTATTAGTTACTTAGAAGTTTGATAACACTTTATCTCTAGGATTTGTGTTATCATGAAACACTGTTTACAAGCCTATATATTTGGCATCAATGTACCAATGAGTCAGTAGCTAGAAAAGCCAGGGAATAAATTTTTTAGTTTGCTTCTTCCATCTCTCTCCCACATATTCATTATTTTAGTTTTAAAGTTGCTCCAATAGTGGTATCAGAGCTATGATCCATGTGAATGGGATGACACTGCATTCTATTTCCGTATTGGACAAGACGAATTATCATCAGTGAAGAGTACAGATGACGGTCTTGTTAAGATATACTTGGTGTCGTATAGAAAGGAGTTGCCGATCTTGCGGAGAGTGCGAGCAAAGGTGAGAAGAAATCCCACAGTGAGAACAAGAAGAAATATTAGAAGGAATGTGTAGGAGTAAATGATTCAGTTTTTGAGAAGATCGACAGAGCAACCATGACAAAGCAAGCGTAAGATATTTTGGAGATACCATACCATCGAGTTGAAAAGGTGAAAAAAAATTAGAATTTAAACATTGAGATGCTAATTTAAACTTTTGCAGGTGGAATCCGCTAAAAGTGTTGCAGATATATATATCTCAAGTGCTTTCTTTAACAAATCAAACAAAAACAAATAGGGAGAAGGTTGTAGATTTAGCAATTGCTCTTAACATAAAATTTGATCATATCATGGTGGCAATCGAAGAGTCAAAGGATTTGGGTTGTATGATGGTTCATGAGTTGATGGACCTCAAATAGGAGGTAGGAACCTATTTTAACTCAAAAGCTATAGCTTTCTAAGTATTAGCCCCAACTCCTATTTAAACTCATCACTCTTTCTTATCCTATACAATGTGGATCTATACTCACATGTTAAAATATCAACAACTCCCACTTAAATTTGTGAGTATAGTTCAATATTTAACTATAATTCAATCTTTCATGGGATTTAGTAACACACACAACGCACATGCACCCAACCTACACACAAGATAAAA
>JBAKGM010000279.1:16093206-16116027 GCA_037177215.1 Asparagus racemosus | reverse complement strand
AGCTGTTTTCATTGTGTCAGCTAGCGGTTCGTCGGTTCGTCGTTTTGACGGCTCGTTGGTTGCGCCGGTTGACGGTTCGTTTTGGTTGTGAGCCCAACCTGGCGAGTCAGCTGCGGGGACTAATAAGCGATTTTTCCAACGCTTACACTTTCCAAATGGACCCCTCTAGCATATATGTCTACATATATATTTAAGTTCTCAATCTTATGGAACACTCTCAATCACTCAAAGACCCTACCCATACTCTGCTCATACACCACCCAAACTTACAAATATAATTTTGCAGTTAAGCCCCTCAAACTTTCAGTTTTGCATGACCCCCTTGTTGACTTCCTAAATGGACCAAGGCTCATATTATCTATATATCAGCTTAAAAAAAATTTAATTGTAATCAAATATTTGATAATCCTAATCAAAATATAATTATCCCTATTAAAAAGTCAAATAATAATATTCTTAATTCTCTTTTCTCTCTTCTATAAAAAACAAATTGGACATTATTCCTTGAAAAATGCGGAAATGACAAATACCTAAAAAAATAAAAATCACAAACATCCCTCTGAAAAATATGAAATTATAAATGAATCCTTTAAAATCTATAACTTACTAACAACTCCTTTAAATTTCAAAAATTACACACTAGCTCATTGAAAATTTTTAAAACTCCAAATAGGTTCTTGAAAAATACAAAAATTACAAGTAACACTTTTAAAGATTTGAAAATTACAAACAACTACACAAAAAATTTAAATATTAAATAGCTCCCTACAAAAATTGAATATGTGTATATATAAAGTATTGGGTTTTCATACTGTTTGCATAAAAGTCAAAGAGAATCTCACGCGTATCTTAGATCTCAATGCCAATTGTAATGCTTATATATTGGTGTTGGTTAAAATAAATTTCATGTATTGGGTTAACTTATATGATCCTACTTTAACCGGATTAGATAATTTAACATTTTTTCTTAATGCATCAAACATTAAAACTAACACATCCAAGAATTGCTAAAAAAGAGACGAGATATTTGAAGGATGGAGGATTATAATTCCCTCCATTTGTTCAGACAAAAGATCTATAAGATTATTTTTTTGGGTCTTTAAAATTACAATTGACATAGATTACAATTGGAAGACTTACAATGATACTAAGAAAAAAATTATATTTCTTAGTGGTTCTTGTCTGTGTGCCGGTGGAACGTCAATATTGTATTCTGTTGTTGCACCGACTAAGATGATGAGTCTTTTGCTGTTGATGAGAATTTAGTGACTTGCAAGCTAGCTCAGTCTTCTCTTAGCAGCTTGGATCCACAATAATGTTATAGTTCCCTCTACTCTTCTTCAGTGTCTCAAATACGTAGACATGAATAATGAAGTCAAGACAGTGGTCGCGGACAAACAGCCGTTTAAGGGGATAGAGAATTATTTCACTGATTCTCTCCTCTATGGTAATGAGTCCGATAATGAATCATCAGCCCAAAGCACGGACATCGGTGGAGAAGCTGATACCGAAGTCGGGCTTGATTATGATGGCGGTTTTGTTCTGAATGACATTGTACCCCTTGTAATCAATCTTGATGATGAAGAATCGTCGGACGAAGGTTGCAATTGGCAACTTACTGATGAAGTAATAAAAGAGGATTTAGAGTACTCATTGTTTTTGACTGATATAATAACAGGGTTATACGACGACCCTGACTTGTACCTACCAACACGGTCGTCGTGCATAACACAGAAGTTGTTCCGAGACTCCTTTGGGACAACACTGGTCATCCCAAGTAGAACAAGTAATGAAAAAGATTTGGTCTACGGTAAAGGAGACGCAATTCCGACGCCGAACCACATATTGGAGGACGTCGATGACAATGAGCCTATACTCCACACATTCAGATATAGTCTGGAAATACTGGATATCATGAAGAAGTGAGAGTACAACTTGGCACACGGGGAAGGTTTTTGCTTCGGACGAGGTCCTCAAGTCCCGCCCAAAGCGGCATATGTCCCAAGAGGGAAGCCGAACAATTATTATGCATTCAGAAGGGGATTGGGATATGAATCCTCCTCAGAAGACGAATGCTCTTGATTAATTGATAATCACCTACCCGATGAAGGAGATGGACATTCGTCTGATTCATCTGCTTGGGATTCCGACGTCAGCCTGGGCGAAGCCTTCAAAGCTCTGATAGTCAATATGGCTACTGCCGACCCTACCACAATGGAGGACGATGAGAAAATATCAACATGAGAAGACCCGTGGGTTCATCACCTCAACATGCAGTATGGGGACCGGTTCGAGCAAAGAGAACCCCACCACTGAAGATATAGTCGTTCAAGTTAATATGGACGACGAAGCTACTCCAAAGCCCATCTTCATGAGCGGTAGTCTTCCCCCAGAAGAAAAGGAAGAATTAATCACTCTTGTTAGGGAATATATCGATGTGTTCGCTTGGAACTACGAAAATATGCCAGGGCTCAATCCAAATGTGGCGACCCACTACCTCAATATCAAGCCGGATGCCAAACTTGTCAAGCAACAGCAAAGACAGTTTCATCCGCAAATTATGGAGGCGATCGTGGCGGAAGTAAAAAGGCTTATCGAGTCAGGCTTCATCATGGAGGTACAGCATTCGGACTGGGTGGTGAATATTGTCCCAATACTGAAGAAGAATGGGACAATCAGGATCTGCGTCGATTACAGAGACCTGAACGCTGCTTGCCCAAAAGACGATTTTCCTCTCCCAATCACCGATGTCATCATGACAACACATGTGGGTTCGAGAGAATGTCCTTCATGGACAGCTTTTTGGGTTACAATCAGATCAAGATGCATCCGAATGATGCCAAACATATGGCGTTCAGAATACCCCTCGGTATTTTCTGCTATACAGTCATGCCGTTTGGTTTGAAGAATGCAGGCCCCATGTCAGAGAAAAGAGATGAGATGACACATACCTCATAGTTTGAAAGAGATGAGACGACATGAGGCGAGAAGAAAATAAGAGAAAAAAGCACAGGGGGGCTGGCCTATGTCAGAGGAAAGAGAGGAGAGGGGTATTTATAATAGTCCCTAATAGGGCCCAGACCAGTTCCAATTAGGACTATAATCAGTCCCTAATTAGGAGTCCTAATTGGAACCCTATCCAGATGCTAAAACAGTGCCAAATCAGCTCGTTAATTGGCTCCTCCTCTCCCCCACACATCCGAGGGATCCCGGACAATTTTTCAGCAAAGTTATTGCCACATGAAGGCCGCTTTACGTCCGGTTCAATTGATACAAACTCTAGAAAAACTCCAATAAGGTACACAAGTATTAACTGTTCCCTATTCCTCTTGAGAAGTTCCTGGAAAATATTTTTATTTTAAGGATAACTCGCCCATACTCCAAAAAGGTACACGAGTATAAACTGTTTCCTATTTTGGTTGAGAAGTTCCTGGAAATTATTTTCATAAAAGTTTCTTAAGGATAACTCGCCAACCTCCAAACGGGTACATGAGGTTAAAATATTTCTCGAAAACTCCAGTAAACACACGAGTATAAACTGTATTGACGCCGGGCAACGCATTGCCGCTGTAGGAGTCACCGATCAACGGTTCAAATCTAAGTAAAATTGGACGCCGGTCAACGCGTCGCACTCACCGATTGAAGGCTAAAATTCTACAAATATTTCAGCGCCTATCAATACGTCGCAACGAAGAATTTCCTGATCAATGGAGGAGTCTCGTAAAAAAGTTTGATGGTCAGTCGAACGATAACTCATCAACACGAGTCAGATTCAAACGAACTCAATCAGTTTCAAGATTCCGACAGCGGTCTTGCAAAAAAAATGCAGCGCTGTAATACCTTCAGCTATCCTACAAAGAACTGGAGAATCTGAAAGGATTGGAGGAATCAAATATTGAAGCTAATCTCAGAAGAAATTCATTTATTGACTTCAGGTCAAGATCTCGACAACGGTCAGACAAAAAATATAGTACCGTCATGTCTTCAGCTATCCTACAAAGACCTAGAGAATCTGAAAGGATTGGAGAGATCGAACTTCTAAGTCGTTCTCAGGTCCTGTCACACCTACTGAAGGTTGGGGGCTTTCATATCCAAAACATCCCAGGCTCGTCAAAAAATCGAAACTGAGACACTTTGGAGGGGGTATCTGTAGGCGTTGAAAATTGCTTATCAGCACCCGAACGAGACTCGTGACGGTGGGTTGACACCGACGACCCATCTAACGATGCAACCAAGAACCGCTGACGACGTAACGGTGCCGCAAAACACATAAAACGAGTCGACGAATGTATGAAGTGAGTCGGCAAGGCGTACAAGTCAACAAAGCAATGTATCATGGAATAAATCCAACAACGAAGCTTTAAGTCAGCGAGATTCGACAAGGCAAGTTGACCGGACTCAGATGTCAATGAAACGGAATCAACGAGACTTAACCCATTGACAAGATTGACTGATTGAGTTCTAAGTTAGCGAGAAGATCAATCGGACATGGACTCAGCACGACGACGACAAGATCGGGAGAAAACAACAACCAGAAAACCCGGGAACGAGGCCAAACAGCATCTCGGCCAGGCTGAGACACCACTTGGTGTCTCGGCCACTTGGCCGAGAAACCAAGTGTCTTCGGCCAAGAAAACCCCCCTCTTGCCTATAAATAGAGAAGGGGATCTCAGTTGTCCCATGTTGGAAAAAATTAGATTTTGGGAGTTTCAAACGAGATCCACACGAGCTTTTGCACAGATCTGAGCGTCTACAAGATCAAAAGACTAGATCCAGATCCCGTGCAAGCAAAGAACTCCTTCCGAGTCAGATCTATGCAGCGAGGAAGAGAATCAAGCCCAGATCTACGTCGATCCAGGTCAATTCTACGATTCTAACTTCTAGATTAAGATTCGTCTTAATCTCAGGGTCTAACGCGTGACTTCGCTTCGTCGATTTCACCAGCTCTGGTGATCATCTCCTTCGTGAGTTGATCTCCGTCTGTATTTTATTTCCTTCGTGAAATAAATACCCCAGATCTGTAGATCTAGCATCTAGATCAGATTACGTGGCGGTCTACGGACACAAAAAGTCCCTGGCACAGGTAAAGACACCCACGCAAGCGAGGATCCAATAAACGGATCTCGCGTTTGTTTATTAAGGGTCAAAGTTGTAACCTTTTTTTGACGACTAAAGCTGTAACAAATTCAAATCAATGGAAAATAAAATGACTTTCCCCATGAACAGTCCTCTGGAAAAATACCATGTAGGACGTAGTCGATTATGGGGAAATGCCAATCTCGGGGCTCGAATTTGGCTCGAGTTGCGTATACTTCTTTGGTAACCACCCCCTTGTCTTCCTCTGCCTCATCATATATCAGCACGAATAGTTGATGAGTTCTGACCGTGACTAACTGTTCAGACTCTGGAGGTTGCGCTAATGATACCGCCAATGCCGCTAATGCATCCGCGTATGCGTTCTGGAGGTGCGGGATGTACTCGATGAAAAATTCTTCAAACGAGTCCGCCATCTCAATGGTCCCCTGGTGATATGAGATCAGATTCGGATTCCTACCTTTATAGTCTCCACAGATCTATCGGACTATGAACTGGGAATCCCCGAAGGCTTCGAGATATTTAACCCCCAGCTCTTTGACGAAACTGAGTCCCATAAGCAATGCGTTGTATTCGGTCACATTATTGGAGCACGGCTCAGTTAGAGAGTAAACCTGAGGTATCACATGCTTCCCTAGGGAAACTAAGACAACTCCAACCCTGGAACAAATCTTAGAACATCTAGGGGTATTTGCCATTCGGGTTATAAAGACTTTCATTTGGATGGCTTTGGGGTAATAACTCCTACATCGATTAAGGCCTGGATTTTATGCTTAAGACCATAGCACGACTTTGTTGGGTGGTGTGCCACTCTGTGGTACGCACAGTATTTCGGATCATTGGTCCTCTTTGCTTCTTCTTGATTTTAGATCGGAGGGAGCTTGATCTTGTTATTCTCCAGGAGGTATTTGGAAATACCGGGAACCTCGTCTTCCTTGAAAGAATAGACTTTGGAGAATCTAGGTTCTGAAGTATTCTGCTTCTGCGGCCGTTGCGGCACTCGCTGTTGGATAGTTTGGTTTGCGTCCATAGTTTCACCTGCCCTTTCCCTTTGCCGCGTGGGATGAAATTTTGTTTGTACGCATATGCCACTTGCTGGCCTCCTTCTGCCCTTTTCCTCCTAAGGAATCGCTCAGCTTCGTCCCCACGCCCCTTCAAATCCTTCCAAATCTTAGATAGCGCCGTTCCCATTGCTTCGAGAACGTCCAATGAAAGGTTATTGTGGCAGGTTTGGAGAATGAACTCCTCAGTTATCGGGTCCCGCCAATTCATCGCTTTATTCCAGAACCGCTTAACGAAGCTGTCCACCATCTCTCCATCCTTCTGCTTCTCATCTAACAACATCCCGATGGATATCTCAGTGTCGTCGTCAAAGAAGTTTGCAAGGAACATGGACTCCATGTCGTCCCAGCTGGTAACGCTCCCAGGTTTGAGACGGCGGTACCAATCGAAGGCAGCTCCTTGAAGGTTGCTAATGAATAATCGAACCATCAAGGGCTCGTTTCTAGAAATAACCCCCAAGTGGAACTTGAAGTATATCAAGTGCTGGGTGGGGGACCCTTTTCCGTCGAACGGTGTGAAGTTAATCAAACTAAACTTCGACGGGTATGGGATCGACTCCCACTCCCTTGGATATGGACATAGTATACCCGTCTTCTTCACCTCTTGAGCGGAGATCAAGGTGTTGATCTTACTCTCAAGATCCCTTATCTTCTCATTTTCTAGAAATGACAACGTTGCCACTGGCGTTCTCATGACTACCCCCAGCATTCCGTTCATCAGGGGGATGTCCTGCGCCACGGTCTTCCTCCCCATCTGTGTTGTTGTCAATTTGATTGACGTTATTGCGATGACTGGATTGACCCTTGCGGTTCGTCAGTACTTAGATTTGTTGGTCATGCATTTCTCTCATCTGCTGCATGGCCATCTCCATCTTGAACTTAAAGTTCTCTTTCTGTTTGACCATCGCTTCTTCGAGCATTTTGGCCACCTATTCAGAATTGATCATGAGCGCTTCACGGGGTTGTCCCTCACTGGAAACTATGTTATTACAGGCCAGTGCGGAGCCAGCATCCTACACTTCATCATCTGACGGCAACCCCTTCAGGGTCTTGGCGTAATTAGAATGTTGAATGGTCCCGGTGCGCAACCGAGTGATTCAGTTGGATGGTTTGGCACGAGTTGATGCCCCTCTGCCTATCATGTTGATGGTGACTCTTGGCAATTCATCACCTTGAGACACTGACCTTCTCCTGGGGAAACATCTTGACCTGGGCTTCGGCATTTCGGCACCAAGTCTATCGAAGACCGACAACCTTTCTAGAGTTGCTTTGTTGTAGCTGCACTCTGATAGCACTACCCTGATCAACTTGGAACAGAGGCAATGTGCAGGCTTCTCAGGGGAACTCCTCTTTCAAGATTTATTCGTACCCCCAACATGATAGTACAATTCATCGGCATGAATGCCGAAGCAACCCATCGTGTGTCGGCATGACTTCTCAGGTATAACGTCGTCATCATCAGACGAAAACGTCTCCTTCTAAGGACGGACTACTTTATCAAAGCTGCCAAAAGTGACTTGTCTCGACGTTCACCTGTGGGGTCGTGAAGTCTTGATGGACTCTTGGACTTTGATTCTCAGTCCGGTGTGTAAAGCTGCAGGGGTCTTCCCGTCCTTGTTGAGGTGGGTGCTACCTCCTACATTAGGAGTGACCCGTGATTTCCTCAGTGGACCCAGGTGTTCTTTGATTAGAATTTTACCTCGATCATCTTACAACGGGCTGAGGCACTCCTTGATTGTTGGCTTGCTAGTTGAAGCAGGAACCAGCTTAGCCAGAAGTTTGGATGTCGACGCCGAAGGTGGCCTTAGCATCGGGGGAACTTGAGCTGGGGCGCCCACGGACTTTGGCCTCAGCACCGGGGAGACTGGAGTTCGGGCGCCTATGGAGTTTTGCCTCAGCACCATGGAAATTAGAGTTGGGGCGCCCGCGGAGTTTGGCCTTGGTGCTGGGGAGATTAGAGTTGAGGCACCAGATTTCGGCCTCTAGATTTGGCAGATTTTTGGCGACTTCGTGGCCGCCTCTTCCTTCTTCAGTCTTCAGGCTTCTTGCACCAAAGCCAGTGCATGCGCAAGGAGTGCGCGGCACTTTTAGATGCGCTCCTCCAGTGCTGAACGGTTCTGCTTGACTCGGACCCATTCGTTTGTCGATGGCTTGGAGGGGCCATCGGTCACCTGAGGCTGAAGCCTTTGCTTTAATCTAGACCTTAGATCCGCCTCTTAGCAGATCCCATCCGTTGATTATAGCGCCTTGGCGAATCGACGCGCCATGCTTTGGCACCGTCGCTGCCAGGCTCTCTTTGAGAGTGCGGGCGAGCCATCGGCGGTCATCTCCGGTGCCGAGGTAACGGAGGCTACGGGCGCAAGGGGAAAATACTTCTACCTGCAACTTTGGCGGCAGCGAGGCTGGAATCTTCTTCCTGGAACTCAATATCTGAGGCCCAACGGATCTTCCTTACAGTAGAGATCCTTCTAGACTTACGGGGAGAGGCAGATCTGGATGAGGAGGAGAGATACTCCTCAAACTTCTGCTGGTCGAACTCGTATTCGACCTCTTCTTCGATCGGGATCTGGATCCGCTGTTGCGACACGACGATCTCAAATCTGAGACCGTTGGCTCCCACTGTGGTCGCCAGCTTGTTCGCAGGGAAAGTCATTTCGATTTCCATTAAATGAATTCGTTACAAACTTCAGTCGCTTACAACGAGATTCAAATAAAAAGATCGCCTTTTTGTAAGGCTTACAATAAAAAATCGAAAAAGATTACAACTTTATCACCATTTTGTGAACAAACGTGGGATCCATTTATCGGATCCTCGCTTATGTGGGATCTTCGCCTATGCCGAGGACTATTTTCCATCCGTAGATCACCGCGGGATAAGATCTAGATGTGAGATATACAGATCTACGAGGATTATTTCACGAAGGAAATAACCGCCGATGGGAATCAACTCACGAAGGAGATGATTGCCGGAGTGGGTGAAACTGACCAAGCGAAATCATGCACGAACCCTGAGATTAAGATGAGGTTTAATCTAGAGAGTGGATCTGGTAGATCTGACCTGGATCCACCTTGATTCTTCTCCTCGCTGTGTAGATCTAAGTTGGGATGAACTCTTCGTGCGTACGAGATCTAGATCTAAATTTTCCCTTTGCAAAAGCTCAGATCTGTGCGATAATCTCCCATTCAGATCAAAATTTTCCAGCCCGGACAACTAAGGACCCCCTCTCTATTTATAGAGGAGGGGAGGGCATTTTGTGTGGCCAACACCCCTTGGTGTCCTGGCTATTGGTGGAGACACCATTTGGTGTCCCGGCCAAGTCGCCAAGACACTAGCCTTTTTTCTATTGTTTTGGTTTTTTTGGCTTTTCGTCCAATCTCATTTTCTTCCAGTGTTTCGTCTAATCTCGATTTACCCTGGTCACATTGGATTCAAATCCAGTTGATCATCTCGTTGATTCTGGAGTCTGATCGGTTCGATTTCGTCAATGCTTGAGTCTAGTTGAATCCGTCTCATCGACGTTCGAGTCTGGTTGGTTCTGTCTCGTCAATATCTGCTGATCTGAAGCTTCGCCGTTGGATTTATTCCATGATTCATCACTTCAATGACTTGCATGCCTCGCCGACTTACTTCATGCATTCGTCAACTCGCTTTGTGTGTTTTACTGCGCGATTATGTCGTCAGCAGTTCTTTATCGCATCATCGGATGGGTCATCGATTGCCAATCCATCGTCACGAGTCATGTTCAAGCACTTATAGGCAATTTTAACACCTACAGATACCCCCTCTAAAATGTTTAAGTCTCGATCTTTTTTAGACGAGCCTGAAATACTTTGGATATGATAGGCCCCAACCTTCAGACGGTGCAGCAGGACCTGAGATAAGCTTCAAAATTTGATCCCTCTAGTCCTTCCAGATTCTCCAGTGCTTTGTAGGATAGCCGAAAGTATCACAGTGCTGTATTTTTTGTTTGACCGTTGTCAGAATCTTAAACTGAAGCTGGTGATTGAGTTCATTTATTTTTGACTCGTATCGGTGAGTTGTCATTCAAATGACCATCAAACTTTTTACGAGACTCTTCCGTTCATCAGGGAATTCTTCGTTGCGATGCGCTGATCAGCGTCAAAATTTTGTACGGAATCTAGCCTCTGATCGGCAAATTCTTCACGGCAATGCGTTGACTGGCGTCAAAATTTGTTCAGAATTTATCCTCTGATTGGCAAATTCTTCACTGCGACGCATTGATCGGCGTCGAAAAAAAAAATTTTTTAGATCCAACTGTTGATTGTTGAATTCTTTGGCGACGACACGTTGATTGGCATCAACACAATTTATACTCGTACGTTTACTGGAGGTTTGGAGATTATTTTATCCTCATATACCTATTTGGAGGGGGGCGAGTTATCCTTAAAATATAAAAAATATTTTCTAGGAACTTCTCGACCAAAATAGGAAATAATTTATACTCGTATACCTTTTTTGAGTATTCCTGAGGCCCGAATAAATTGAGGCAGATAAAAATTGACCCCTAATGGGTGATATCCCCGCTGAAAAATTGTCCAGGGGTCCCTCCATTCTTTGTCAATTGCAGGGCTTCAATTTGATGAAATTTTTATTGCTGGCAGGGGCGCCTATCGAGGCTTATTTTTCAGTTCCTTGTTTAGATGTTCCTCCTGACCATGCCATGAAACCATCTGAAGCAGTCGGTGCGTCAACGGCGGTTAGTCCTCCGGTAGCCCCTCTGAGCCATGAAGCTGCGCCGATGGAAGCAGGTATGAGTTATTCTGCTAAGGATGTCTATGTGGACATTTTGAGTTGCAGATTCTAACATGTTCATCCCTTTACTTTTTTGTAGGGCTAACATCTCGACTCCATGATCAGACGAGGACATTGATATCAGACCACGACCCAGATCGGATCATTGTTTGCCTGGAAGTTCACTCGTCCTTCTCTCTCATGAGCATGGTGATTGACAGGCTTCTCGACAGCGAGCTTTCCCTTCATCAGTTAAGGCCGGTTCAGCGTCCTGGAGTTGACAAGGGTCAACGCAGAAGAAGCTCAAACTGCAATGTCGGAGAAATTGAAACTCTCGAAACAAAAGCTTGCCGAAGTGGAGGAAGAGGCTGCAAAGACTCTGAATGCCAATGTGGACTCTCTCAGGGCCGAGCTGTAGGAGGAGTTCTAACATGCTTACCAACTGAATAAATTTTCCTCTTTTTATCATTTATTATGATTCTTTTATTTCATTCAAAATAATTAACCATAACACTCATAGAATTTTTAGCAAACCCTCAGCCATCAACGGATTTGATGAGCCTTTACAGACTACGGTTTGAATCGGGCTAGCATGCAGATTGTTTAAATCCGTTCCCCATGTAACGTTGTGCTAAAAGAATAAAACTCTTTTAGACTTTATGCTATGATGTTGAATACATAGACTTCGTCTTCTTTTACAGGTAAGAGACTAATTGGTAACGCGTGTTAGGCGTCAACTTTAGGGTTATTGGCCAACCCCCAGCTATTAACGGATTTGATGTGCCTCTACCGATTACCATTTGAATCAGACTAGCGTGTGGATTATCTAAACCGGTTTCGCACGTGACGTTGTGCTAAAAGAAAGAAACTCTTTAGACTAGGTGCTACAATGTTGAATATGTACACTTCATTTTTTCACAAGGATAGACTAACTAGCAACGCGTGTTACGCGTAGACTTACCCCTTCTTAGGCTTCAGGATAAAATTCTCTAGAATCAAACTCTAGTGTCTTCTTCAATTAGAAAAAGGACTAAACCGATAATACGTGTGAGGCGTTGACTTATCCCTACTTAGGCTTCGGGACAAAATTCCCCACACGTATAAGGCGTGGATTTTGGTGTTATTAATAATGACCCGCCACACTTTTGAATATGTAGGCGTTTATTCTTTTTACGGTTAAGAATTAACCGGCAACACGTGTTAGGTGTAGACTTATCCCTACTTTGGCTTCAGGATAAAATTCCCCCGCATCGGATTCGGATGTCTTCTTTAATCGGAGAAAATACTAAACCGACGACGCATGTGAGGCATCGACTTATCTCCACTTAGAATTCAGGATCAAATTTCCCACACGTGTAAGGCGTGGATTTTGGTGTTATTAATAACAACCCGCCACACGTTTGAATATGTTGGTGTTTATTCTTTTTACGGTTAAGAATTAACCGGCAACGCGTATTAGGCATTGGCTTTATCCCTTCTTAGGCTTCGGGATAAAATTCTCCAGAATTAAACTCTGGTGTCTTATTCAATCAGAAAAAGACTAAACTGGTAACACGTGTTAGGCGTTGGCTTTATTCCTTCTTAGGCTTCGGGATAAATTTCCCCCGACTTGGATTCCGGTGTCTTCTTCAATCGGAAAAAGATTAAACTGGCGACGTGTGTGAGGCGTCAACTTATCGCTACTTAGGATTAGGGATCAAATTCACCAAGATGAATCTTGGATTGAAGGATTAGCAAACATTGATGCAGGAAAGAAAGAATTTTATATTTTATTTCTCGATGGAGGAGAGGAAGGATTTTGTATCCTATCTCCGATGGAGGATAAACTCGAAACAGGAGAGGAAGGATTTCATATCAAATCTCCGGCGGAAATAAGGTGAAACTAAGAGCAGGGTCTCTGCCCCGAGAATTGAAAAGATTCAGGCAAACCATCAGTCGTCGCTACCTAGAAGAGGAGTGAAACTAAGAGTGGGATCTCCACTCTAAGAATTAGAAAGATTCAGGTGACCTTCAGTCCTGGCGCATACCTTCAGTTGGCGCTACATGGAAGAGGGGTTAAATTAAGAGTGGGATCTCCACTCTGAGAATGGAAAAGATTCAGGCGACCTTCAGTAGGCGTAACCTAATCTGAAAATTCTAGCGCATACCTTTAGTCGGCGCTACCTAGAAAGGGGATAAAACTAAAAGTGGGATCAACACTCTGAGAATCAGAAAGATTCAGGTGACCTTCAGTCGGCATGACCAGATCTAGAAATTTCGGGGCATACCTTCAGTCGGTGCTACTTGGAAGAGGGGTGAAACTAAGAGTGGGATCTCCACTCCGAGAATCAGAAAAAATCAGGTGACCTTTAGTCGGCGTAACCTGATCTGAAAATTCTAGCGCATACCTTCAGTCGGCGCTACATGGAAAGGGGATGAAACTAAAAGTGGGATCTCCACTCTAAGAATCAGAAAGATTCAAGCAACCTTCAGTCGGCAAGACCTGATCTAGAAATTTCGGGGCAAACCTTCAGTCGGCGCTACCTAGAAAGGGGATGAAACTAAGAGTGGGATCTGTACTCTGATAATCAAAAAGATTCAGGTGACCTTCAGTCAGTGCAACTTGATCTGGAATGGGTTTCTCATTTATCGAGAGAAAGTCCACTTCAGCCCTAACCTAGAGGAGGCGTGACCAAAGAGGAAAGGATGGAGCCTTTCCGTTTATCACGAAGAGAGTCTTACGCTTGGAGAGGAAGAATTTTTTATATTCTATCTCTGACGTGAAGGAAATTTTAAGTGGACCTCTTGTTCGTGTAAGGAATCAAGAGGAGATTTTGGTAGCTTGGACTAGAAAATTTTTGTGGACCCACCGTTAATGAATTTGATTGATGAGGGAATTTGTGGTGGAGGATAAATTCAGGGTTATCCTTGAGGAAAATGGGCGAAATATCCCACAAATAACTTCCCGTTAAAATGGGTTATCCCAAATATACTAGGGATAATACTTTTTCAGAAACTTCCTATTTCTTGGCATCAATTACCTATCGCCATTCTGAGTAATCAGGTGATATGTACTATTTGAATAGACTGTCTCTATTATGAATGGTCCTTCCCATTTGGGTTTGAATTTACCTTTCTTCTTAGAGTCGAGGATTGTCAGCCGTCGAGCAGCGAGGACCAGATCTCCTTCCTTGAAGCTCCTCTGTCGTACTTTCTTGTTGAAATCTCTTGATATCCTGGCTTGGTAGAACTCAATGTGTTGTTGAGCTTCCAAGCGCTTTTCATCCGACATCTCCAGCTCTTCGAGACGTTTCTGATGCTGTTCTTCAGTCGTCATCTCTGTTGTGAGGACAATGCGAAGTCACAAGATTTAGACTTTCAGTGGAAGAATTGCTTCACACCTGTACACCAGAGAATAAGGGTTCGCTCCGGTCTGTGTGTGAATGGTAGTGCGATATGCCTAGAGTGCTTCTCCGAGTTTATCGTCCCAATCTCGCTTGTTAGTTTTCACGAGTTTTGACAATATCTTGGTGATTGTCTTGTTGAATGCCTCTACCAACCCGTTTGCAACAGGATTATAGGCCGTTGACGAGACGTCTTGGATCTTAAATTTCTTACAAAACCTGTTGAAGGCGCTGCTCATGAATTCAGGACTGTTGTCATGTACGATCTGTCTTGGCACACCGTGTCAGTAGATGACGTTGTGTTTAATGAACTTCATGACGTTGCTCGTCTTCACTTCTTTAAGCAGGATTGCTTCATCCCACTTGGAGAAGTAGTCGGTAATCGTGAGAATGAATCGATCACTTTTAACTGACGAGGGAAAAATAGGACCCACAATGTCCATTCCCCATTTCTCGAACAGCCAGGATGTAGCCGAAGGATGCAAATGCTCCAGAGGTTGATGCAAGTAATTTGCGTGAATTTGACACGCTTGGCATTTTTGAGTGTACTCGATTCGTCATTGATCATCGTTGGCCAAAAGTATCTCATTCGTCTGATACGATCATAGAGTTTGGGACTGGGCTGATGTGCGCCACATTCCCCTCCATGTGCTTCCCTAAGGACTTCTTTCACCTCTTTGTTCGAAAGGCACTGGAGCAACAAGCCATCATACCCGCGACGATATAATATCTGGGTCTCTACATCATAGAAGAACTTTGGAGCTCTTCGTCAAATCAATTCTCTCTCCTTCACGTCTTCTTGCAAAATACCATGTAGGACATAGTCAATTATGGGGAAACGTTAATCTCAGGGCTCGAATTTGGCTCGGGTTGCATATACTTCTTTGGTAACCACCACCTTATCTTCCTCTGCTCATCATATATCGACAAGAATAGTTGATGAGTTTTGACCATGACTAACTGTTCAGTCTCTGGAGGTTGCGCTAATGATACCGCCAATGCTGCTAATGCCGCTATGCATCCGCGTGTGTGTTCTGGAGGTCCGAGATATACTCGATGAAAAATTCTTCAAATGTGTCTGCCATCTCAACGACTACCTAGTGATATGGAATCAAATCTGAATTTTTAACTTCACAGTCTCCACGGATCTGTTTGACTATAAGTTGCGAATCGCCATAGGCTTTGAGATATTCTGCCCCCAGTTCTTTGACAAAACTGAGTCCAATAAACAACGCGTTGTATTCGGCCACATTATTGGTGCACGGCTCAATTAGCGAATAAGCCCGAGGCATGACATGCTTCCCCGAGGAAACTAAGACAACTCCAACTCTGGCAGAAATATTATAACATTTAGGGGTGCTTGCCACATTAGTTGCTTAGGAAGCTTCATCAAGATACAATCGCTATATTTATTGGTGTGATGTAGTGTTAGCTTCGTGAGCTCCACCTGGCAAATCGTCATATAATTCGGCTGCATCTGTTGTCAGGCTTGCCGCCAAAAGATCACAAATTGCTTGTCCTTTGACCGACTTCTATTGTTTGAAGTACAGGTCATATTGGGATAAGAGCAAGGCCCATTTCACCAAAGCCAACTAATGGAGGCTGGTTGCATCATGAATATTCAGACTGGATTTACGTTGGAGATAACATAAATCGTCTGTCCGACCTGGTAGTGCCGCATGTTCTGAATTGCGAACACCAACACCAGACATTGCTTCTCGATCATTGATAACGAGACTCAACACCTACTAAAGTTTGACTCAGGCAACATCTTGTGCGAGTAAAGGGCTTAACGAATGGTCTGTTGCCTTGGTGTAAATCAAGAACGGTCTACCCGACTGCAGTGCAACGAGAACAGGAAGCTTTGCCAAATATGCTTTGATATCCTCGAACGCTTTTTGACAAGCGTCGTCCCAAATGAATGACATGCCTTTCCTGTTCAGTTTGTTGAATGACTGGCACTTCCTGGATAGATTCGAGATGAATCGCTGTATATACGCCAATCGCCCTTGTAACCCTCTGAGCTCTCTTAGATTTCTCAGAGGATGCAGTTCTTTTATTGCCTTCACTTTATCAGGGTCAACGTGGATACCCTTATTAATGATGACGAACCCAAGGAACTTGCCACTGGACATCACAAGGAAGGACTAGTAGGGTTCATCTTCAGCTGATGAGCTCGCATGAGCTCGAACACCATCCTCAAGTCTTTGATGTGATCACTCTTGTCACAGCTCTTCATAACCAAATCATCAACGTAGCACTCGACCGTTTTCTAGAGGTGTTCCTGGAAAATCTTTGTCATCGCTCGCTAGTATGTGGCCCCCGCATTCTTCAGGCCGAATAGCATGACTGTGTAGCAGAAGATACCGAGTGGAGTTCTGAATGCCGTGTGTTTAGCGTCATCTGGGTGCATCTTGATTTGATTATAACCCGAAAAACCATCAATGAAGGACATTCTCTCAAACCCACACATATTGTCGATGATGACATCAGTGATTGGAAGAGGGAACTCTTCCTTTGGACAAGCAGCGTTCAGGTCTCTGTAGTCAACACATATTCTAATCATCCCATTCTTCTTCAGGACTGGGACAATATTCACCACCCAATCTGGATGCTGTGTCTCCGTGATAAAGCCTGACTCGATGAGCCTCTTCACTGCCACCACAATTGCTTCCATGATCTGTGGACGAAACCGTCTTTGCTGTTACTTGATAGTTTTAGCATCCAGTTTGATATTGAGGTGGTGGGTTGCCACATTTGGGTTGAGCCCTGGCATATCTTCGTAACCCAAGTGAACACATTGATATATTCCCTAACAAGAGCAATCAATTCTTCCTTTTCGTCTTGGGGAGACTACTGCTCATGAATATGGGCTTTGGATTAGCTTCGTCACCCATATTGACTTAGATGACTATGTCTTCAGTGGGGGGTTCTCTTTGCTCGAGCTGGTCCCCATGCTGCATATTGAGGTGATGAATCCACAGGTTTCCCATGTTGGCATCTCCTCATCGTCCTTCATCGTGGTGAGGTTGGCTGTAGCCATATTCGACATTAGACCCTTGAAGGCCTCACAGAGACTAACGTCAGAATCCCAGGCAGAAGAGTCAGACGAATATTCATCTTCTGCATCGGGTAACTGGTTGTCAATCAACCAAGAGCATTCGTCTTCCAAGAAGGATACGTATCCCAGTCCTCTCCTGAATGTATAATAGTTATCAGGTTTCCCTCTTGGGGCATGCGTAGCTTTGAGCAGGATTTGAGGACCTCGTCCGAAATAAGGAATTGTATCCCCACTTCTTCATGAGGTCTAGTGTTTCTGGGTTGTATCTGAAGAGATGAAGTCCAGAAACATTGTCATCAATATCCTCCCCTAAAAAGTGGTTCGGCGTTGGAGCTGCATCTCCTTTACCGTAGACCAGTCTTTTTCGTTACTTGTTCTACCTGGGATGACAAGTGTTGTCCCAAAAGAATTTCAGAACTTCTTCTGTGTTATAAAGGATGACCGAGTCGGCAAGTGTAGCTCGGGGTTGTCATATAATTTTGTCACCACATCGGCAAAAGACAATGGGTATTCTAAATCATCTTTTATTGATTCATCGACAAGTTGCCAATTACAACCATTATCCAACAATTCTTCATCGTCAAGATTGATTACAATGGGTACAATGTCATTTATAACAAAACCAACATTGTAATCAAGCCCAGCTTTAGTGTCATCTTCCTCGTCGCTGTCCGTGCCCTGGACCGATGATTCAGTATTGGACTCGTTACCATAAAGGAGGGAATCAGTAAAGTAATTCTCCATCCCCTTAAATGATTGTTTGTCTGTGACCACCGTCTTGACTTCATTATTTGTGTCTACATATTTCAGATACTGATGAAGAGTGGAGGGAACCATAACATTATTATGGATCTAAGGGCGACCCAACAATAAGTTATAGAAAGTCTCTGCGTCAATCACATAACATGTGACTTCAAACTTCAAATCTCCCATTTGGCACTTCACTCAGATTTTACCAAGCGGCCGAGACCCGCTGGTGTTAAATTTATAGATCACGATGCCTGTTGATGCTAGCTTACTGGCAGGAATCCGGAGGCTGTACATGAGGTGCAAGGGCATGATGCTCACAGCGGAACCCGGATCGACTTGGATGCGGTTGACTTCACTGGAGCCAATGTACCCAGTAAACTAAAGTGGCTTGTCATGCTTCGAGTTCTTCGTCTGCATGTCCTCCTTGCTGAAGGTGATGCGGGGGAGGTGCTCAGCTGCGAGATTACACTATTTGGCCACTAATGATTCCAGCTCTTCAGGAGCTAGCTTGATCTATGTGAGGAAGACCTCAGAGTCAGCCAAGAGCTCTTGTAAGGCTTCCCGGGTCTCTTTAGACAACCACAGCAGCTCATAGAGAGTGATCCTCGTCGGATTTAGCCAATTGGGCCATCACATCGAAGCGGTAGGAAGAGTTCGAGCTTCCTGATTTATCTCTTTCAATCGGGCGTTTGAATCGAGATAGTTTCTGGAGCTGAACCTCCTGAGGTGGCTTCTCCTTATATTTGGCCGCGTCCTCCTTGGTAGCCACCTACTGTTGTGCCTTTTCAGCACGTGTAAGGGGAGTCATGGCCACTCCTAGCTCCGTTAATGTTTTGGCCTTCCGGTCAAGAGCTTCAGGATATTTGTACCTATACTCATGTCCGCTCCTGGTGGCAAAAACTTCAGGTTCTTCTCCGGAGAGCTAGAACATGACCATCTATTCATCGTCCTTCTCTAGGATTGCTGAAGTAGCATGGCATAGTTTCCCATTCCCTTTTGATTTCTTCTTAGATGAAGAGGCCGCCCATTAATCATCTTCAAGCAAGTCAGGGTGGACCCACAGAACTTCACCATTTGGGGCTGTATATGGTACGAGCTCTTTTTGACGTTGTTAATGAGGATCAACATTCACCACCTTCATCCCCACTTTCACCACAGGCTTTGGTTCAAACCAAGTTAAAGGTACCGATCCAAAGCTGATGGATACTGGTTCACCCCAACTTTCTTTTCTTTGGATGGCTTCAGCGTGGTGACTCCCACATTGATCAGGGCTAGGATTTTATCCTTAAGACTGTAGCACGACTTAGTGGGGTGGTGAACCCCCCTGTGTTAGGTACAGTACTTCGGGTCATTGGTCCTCTTCGCTTCCTCTCGATTTTGGATCGGAGGGAGCTTAATCTTATTATTCTCTACAAGATATTTGAAAAGACCAGGAATCGCATCCTCCCTGAAGGAATAGGTCTTTGGGAATCTCAGTTCTGAAGTCTTCTGCCTCTGCGGCCCTTGTTGCCACTGCGACTGTGACTGTTGCGGTGCTCGCTGTTGCGGCTATTGCAGCTGGAACGTTTGGTTTGCGACCGCCGTTCTCACCTGCTCCTTGCCTTTACCGCGTGAGACGAAGTTTCGTTTAGGAGCTTTTGCTGTCAGCTGACCTCTTTCTACCTTCTTCTTCTTGAGGAACCGCTTAGCTTGCTCCCCACGCACCTTCAGGTCCTTCCATGTACTGGACGGTGTTGTTCCCATTGCTTCCAGAATATCCAATGAGAGGTTGTTGTGGCAAGTATAGAGAATAAATTCTTTGGTTATCGGAGCCCGGCTATTCATCACCTTATTCCGAAACCACTTGACGAAGGTGTCAACTGTCTCCCCATCCTTCTGCTTCTCGTCCAGCAGCATTCCGATGGATATTTCGGTGTCGTCATTGAAGAAGTTTGTAAGGAACATAGATTTCATATCATCCCAGCTGGTAATGCTTCCTTGTTTGAGACGGTGGTACCAATCGAATGCAGCTCCTTGAAGGGTGCCAACAAATGACCGAACCATTAAGAGCTCGTTTCCAAAAATAACCCCCAAGTGAGACTTGAAGTAAATCAGATGCTAGGTTGGGGACCCCTTTTCGTCGAATAACATGAAGTTGATCAGACTAAACTTTGACGGATATGGGATCGACTCCCACTCCCTTGGGTACGGACACAGTATTCTAGTTTTCTTCACCTCTTGAGCAGAGATCAAAGTGATGATCTTACTCTCGAGGTCCTTTATCTTCTCATTCTCGGGGGCGACGATGTTGCCACTGGCATTCTCTTGGCGACACCCAGCATTTTGTTCTTCAGGGGCATTATTGGCACCACGGTCTTCATCCCCGTCTGTGTCGATGTCAACTTGATTGATGTTGTTGCGATGGCTGGATTCACCCTGGCGGTTGGTCAGTGCTTGAATTTGCTGGCCATGCATTTCTCGCATCTGCTGCATGGCCATCTCCATTTCGAACTTAAAGTTCTCTTTCTGTTTAGCCATCGCTTCTTCAAGTATCTTGGCTACCTATTCAGCACTGATCATAAGCACTTCACAGGGTTATCCCTCACTGGAGATTGTGTTATCAGAAGCCAGTGGGGAGCTAGCATCCGATACTTCATCATCTGACAGCAACCCCTACAGGTGCTTGTCGTAATTGGATCACTGAATAGTTCTGGTCTGCAGATTAGTTATTCAGTCGAATGGTCAGGGACCAGCACGAGTCAATGTCCCTCTGCCTGTCATGTTGATGGTGACCCTCGGCAATTCATCGCCTTGAGACACGGATCTTTTCTTTTGGAAGCATCTTGATCTGGGTTTTGGCATTTCGACACTAAG
The DNA here is from genome assembly GCA_037177215.1 of Asparagus racemosus. Lineage (NCBI taxonomy): Eukaryota > Viridiplantae > Streptophyta > Magnoliopsida > Asparagales > Asparagaceae > Asparagus > Asparagus racemosus. The sequence goes on along the minus strand of JBAKGM010000279.1, from coordinate 16,095,072 downwards.
TCTGTCGAAGACTGACACCCTCTCTGGAGTTACTTTGTTGCAGTTGCACTCTGATAGTACTGCCTTGATCAACTTAGAACAAAAGCAATGCGCAAACTTCTCAGGAGAACTCCTCTTTTAGGATCTGCTCGTACCCCAAACACAATAGTATAACTCATCGACATGAATGCCGGAGCAACCCATCATGTGTTGGCACGACTTCTTTTTTATAACGTCGTCGTCATCTAACAAAAATGTCTACTTCTGAGGATGGACTGCTTTATCAAAGCTGCCAAAAGTGACTCATCTCGACATTCGCCTGTGGAGGCATGAAGTCTCGACAAACTCTTGGACTTTGATTCTCAGTCCGGTGTGTAAAGCTACAGGGGTCTTCCTGTCCTTTTTGAGGTGGGTGCTACCACCTGCATTAGGTGTGACCCATGATTTTCTTAGCAGACCCAAGTGTTATTTGATCAGAATTTTGCCTCGATCATCTTGCAATGGACCGAGGCGCTCCGTGATTGTTGAACTACTAGTTGAAGTAGGAACCAGCTTAGCTGGAAGTTTGGATGTGGACGCTGAAGTTAGCCTCGGCACCGGGGGAACTTAAACTGGGGTCCCCACGGACTTTGGCCTCGGCGCCAGGGAGACTGGAGTTCAGGCGCCGGAGGAACTTGGCCTCGGCACCGGGGCAGCTAGACTTGAGGTGCCAGATTTCGGCCTCAAGACTTGGCAGATTTTTGGTGACTTCGTGGCTGCCTCTTCTTTCTTCAGTCTTCAAGCTTCTTACACCAAAGTCCGTGCATGCGCAAGGAGTGCGCGGCGCTTTGGGATGCACTCCTCTAGTGTTGAACGGTTCCGCCTAACTCAGACCCATTCATTTGTCAATAGTTTGGAGGGGCCATCAGTCACCTGCGGCTGAAGCCTCTGCTTTAATCTGGATCTTAGATCTGCCTCGTAGCATTGATTGCAGCGCCTTGGTGAATCAGCATGGCATACTTTGGCGCCATCACTGCCGGGCTCTCTTTGAGAGTTCGGGCATGCCATTGGCGGTCATCTCCGGCGTGGAGGCTACGAGCGCCTAGGGGGATTTGCTGCTACCTGCAACTTTGGTGGCAGTGGGACTGGAATCTTATTCATGGGACTCAACATCTGAGGCCCAACAGATCTTCCTTGCAGCAGAGATTGTTCTGGACTTGCGGGGAGAGGTAGATCTAAATGAGGAGGTGAAATACGCCTCAAACTTCTGCTGGTCGAACTCGTATTCGACCTCTTTCTCGACCGGGATCTGGATCCATGGTTGCGACATGACGATCTCATATCTGAGACCGTTAGCTCCCACTGTGGTCACCAGCTTGTTCGCGGGGGAAGTTGTTTCGATTTCCATTGAATGAATTCATTACAAACTTCAGTAACTTACAACGAGATTCAAATAAAAAGATCACCTTTTTGTAAGGCTTACAACGAAAAATCGGTAAAGATTACAACTTTATCGCCGTTTTGTGAACAAACGCGGGATCTGCTTATCAGATCCTCACTTGTGTGGAATCTTCACCTATGCCAGGGACTCTTTTCTATCCGTGGACCACCGTGTGATCAGATCCAGATGCGAGATCTACGGATCTACAGAGATTATTTCGTGAAGGAAATAACCGCCGATGGGAATCAACTCACGAAGGAGATGATTGCAGAAGTGAGTGAAATCGACCAAGCGAAATCATGCACGAACGCTGAGATTAAGACAAGGCTTAATCTAAAGGGTGGATCTAGTAGATCTGACCTGGATCCGCCTTGATTCTTTGATTATCATATTTTAATTACAATTTAATACCCTCATTACCCATTTTATATGAATAAATATACCACTAATAACTGCTTTTATCTGAT
>JBAKGM010000279.1:16052391-16075393 GCA_037177215.1 Asparagus racemosus | reverse complement strand
TGTCGGCCCAGCAAATCCACGGGACTAATAGTCCGTTGATTTGCTGGGCAAAACTCAAATGTGCACAAAATATGCACGGGTCTATTAATATACATCCACTTCATATACATTGCTTGTTCTTTGACCAAAACTTGCACAAAATATATCATCCACTTCATATATATTGCTATATAGTGTAATATTTGTATAAGTTATAAATTTTAAGAAATAAACACCGGATAAAAACACATTCAATCAAATTCACACCATCACAACACAACACAATAGATACGTTATATACATATCAATACAAAAAAATCCAAATGTTTCAAGTCTATCCCTACGACAAATATAGTCTAAGCAGAAAAACTAAAAAACTATCACATGCAACCTAAAAATCCGCCTCTCCCTCGTTGTCTCCCTCTTCGTACTCGCTCAAATCATCGGTGTCCTCCTTCGACTTGAGCTTGTACGTGCTCGCTCTCCGGTTGTGTGTGGGGGCTGTGATGGACCAGCTTCATTGTCCTGAGAGCAAAATCCACAGTCTTCGTGAATCTAATAAAGATGCAGTTTCTCAAATTTGGGCTATATTTTATCTCTCTTAAACATTTACGAGTGCACAAATGTAATTTTAATCCAAAACTTCTTAAATTTTAACGGTATTTAGATTGGACGGTGAAATTGAGATAAAGAATTAATTTGGAGGGCAATTTCAAAATTACAATGTTTTGATGCATAAATTTAAAATAGCTATAATATAGGGGTATATATAAAAAAACCCCTTTAACTTAATTACTAATTATTCCTAATTAACTTTTACTTAGAGTTTTTATTAAAAAATGAAAAAAAAACTTTTACTTAAAGATATAAAAAGAGAGGAGGAGGGGGGAGGAAGAGAGTCATTGGTGATTTGCATGGGTGGAGGAGCGCTACAGAATGTAGACATCGTATTAAAGCTATTCTTATAGAAATAGAATGGTTTTTCCGGTTGATAGAATTATCACAATTTCGAGACTAAGTGTTTGACAACTTTTCAAAATGGGCAATATTCAGTTTGACTAAAACTGGGCTAACTGGCCCAGTTTTTCTAAGGCTAGTTTTCACCTTTAACCTAGTTTTATTTTGAATCACCTCTCTCTTGGTCCAAAATAAAAAGCAGTTTTGTCTAAAATAGGACTAAGGCCAGTGCGGGCCCAATTTTCACCAAACACGCCCTTCTCCTCCCATAAATAGTCATTATGCATATCAGCCCCTTAAATATTTAGTATTCTAAAGTTAGTCCCTCAAAACATGAATTTGCTCTAGGGCCCATTCTTACAAGTTGTTTTAAAATTACTCTATCAAATTATTAAATTTTCTATCAGGTACCTTAATTTTTATAAATTGTTTCAGATTAATCTCACCACTCGAGAATAGCATATTAGTAGTAGAAGCCGGGGGACTTAATAGCAATGTCAATAATTTGAGGGTCTTTTTCAAATTAATCCCTCATTTTCCTCGCATATCGTCTCTTATTATGGACGCCATCCGAATCCACCCTAAAAAACCTAACCCCTCTTCTTCCTTTATCCCCCGCTCTCTCTCTCTCTAAACCCCTTCGGCCTCTCCCTCTCTCTTTCTCTTTCTAGATTCTTTATTTATTCTCACTCTCAATACTAAGAAGAGGAGGCAGCAGCAGGAGGGAAGCCGTAGTCTTCGTACAAAGGTATGCTTCGAACCGCTTCTAGGGTTTCTAAGGTTTCTAGGGTTTTGGAGAAACTTGTTCTTTTTGGGGGAAAAATGAGACCCATGAGAACAAATGATCTGTTGTTGACAGTCAAGTGCGAAAACTCTAATCTTTGAGCGGAAACTGTGGTTTTTATTGTTTAAGTGGGAGATTTTGACCAAATGTAGGAACTTAGAAACCCTAATGTAGGAACTTTGTTATTCAATCAGTGTTTAGTGCATTTTTTAAAAGTGAATAAGGTAAAACCCTAAATTTAGGTTCTTGAGCAAAGTTTTCTAAAAGATAGTTGTTAGAGCACATTTTTGAACTTTTTTTAATCTATTTCTTGGTAATAACTGTAGATACTGAGACGCATGAAAGGCGTCCTCGGCCTAGAAAATCAATATTAAGTTCTGTCATCTGCACTTTATGTTCTCCATTTCACATTCCTTTTGTATGTTTTCTCTATTCCATGTGTTGAATGTTCTACCGTTTGCTATAATGGCAATCTTCTTTGTCAAATTTGCAACCACCCTACTTTACTGTGTCAGTTAATTTTTTAAGCTTAATTCCTATTAATTCTAATGGTGCTGTCAATCACTCTCTATTTCACATGTTCAAATCATCCAAAATTATTTCCCTCACTTTATCCTTGACTTAAGCTTTCTCTAGCTTCTGGACGTATCATCACATATCCTTTTCCTTAACATGGTGTTTCCAATCCTACCATGTCACTTCTAAAAATTGAAACTTCACTTGGTGGATCATGTATGAATTATTATATCTGGTGGTACTCCCCCCCCCCCCCTCTCTGTGTTCATTCGTGTTATTTTGGTGTATGTGATTTATATGGTCGTATGAAATTATGTTGACATGATAACAGAGACAGGTGTTTAGAAGAAACTATGTTAATAATAGGATATATTTAGTGTAAGGCCAAGTTATCTTTAGATTACTCTCTAGGAAATGAGGAGTAGTGATTAAGATTTATTTGTTATTGTCATGAAAGTGCGAGATAGGGTTTAATGTTCATCTTGAACAGACTTGCATTTTGATTAAATTAGGAAACCAAGGCTTGTTAATTTGGTATTTACTCTGAAAGTCTTCATGCTCACTGCTTGCTTAATGAATGGATTTGATTGGATCAATGACTATTAAGTATAGACCAGAAGCAGTTTGGGGTGTTAGGGATTGATCGGAACTTAATCGAACAATAGAGTTTAAGCAGTTTAGTAGCTGTTTTCAACAATAAAATAGTTATTCAAGTTGTAAAACCATTGTATAATTAAGCTTATGGGCCACACAAAAACTATGTGAGGCATTTATTGAAAAAAAAACAATTTCTTTTCCTGAAAATCTATTTGATGTATGTTAGGTTGTAGAGAAGCAAATCTACTTGTCAAGATTGATGGAAATATATAGGTAAAATTATCTGGTTTTCATTGATTTAAAAATTCTTATGAAAGGACCCTTGGAGAAATATATGTATTTGGTTTTAGGAAAAAAAATGAGCATTTAGTTGCTATCTTGATGTTATACATAATGGAGTTACGATGATTATTCAAATGAAAGGGTATAGACCTTCCCCTACCACCTTAGGCTTACACCAAATCATGTTAAATTCATCCCTATCCACCAATTAAGGATGAATATGTATTTGCGTGCGTTTGTTAATGACATCTTATGATCTGATGAAATTACATAAAAGAGAGTTTCGGTAGGAAATGGGTAAAAAGATTTTCGATAGAGACATGAGGAATACATTGGCACGTGTGAAGAACTTAGCTGTGATAAGATTAGTTGAAGTTATAAAATTATAGTTGATGTATGAGGATTTAGGATAGTCATGAGCTAAAGTGGATTGTGGTCGTTAAAAAGGATACATGAGCTAATTTAACAGAGAACATGACAATTAAAATAATTATATGGAGAATAAGGATTCATGCAGCCATACCCCAAAGATTTGGAATTGAGTCTGTTATTGTTGTTATAGCATGTTCCCATGTCCATGTCCATTCCACAGATGCATGCATTATAGAACTTTAGATGCTTCATTCATGTGGTGCTCATATCATAGCTTCCTTTAATTTTTTTAATATCTTCTTATTTCATGTTTTATCGTCGCTGTATCTGCATGAATACGAGATAATTACAGCTAAAACCTATTTTCTGCTTGTGTATGCAATCATGTTAATCCCAATTTGGTTCTCTTGGATAAGCATAATTGCCTGCTTAATTAAATTCTTTGCAATAGTTTGTTACACAAATCAGGCAGTCTTTCTTGTTTGGATTTTCTCAGTTTACGTTCAAAGAATTTAGTTGCAGGAATGGAGTTTCATTTCATAGATTGTATCAAGTTCATGGAAGGTTTCTTTTTTGTTTTTGACAAACTCTATGTACATTGATTTGATGTTCCATGACGTGTTTATAGGAGAACTATAATTTTAAGCTTCTTCCAGCAATTTTTAAACGTTCCATGCAATTTTTACAGTTCCCTATGCATAAGAAAGTTGATTTAGCACTTCCTTAAAATAAGTCATTTTTCAACAGAATTTGATTCTTAATTGTAACATTTGATTTTATGTCTCTCCGCTTGAGGAAGCTATTTTTTTCATACTGTTTTTTCTGTGCATTGATGAGTTCTTCCCATATATGTTCTCTATACTTATCTTTTAGTATCTTAAGACCTGAAATGTTCTGTTAACAGTACTATGGATGCTTATGCGTATGGGAAACCCAAGCCGGATAATTTCAAGAAAAGATCTCGCGACCAGTTTGATAACGGAAAACGGAAGAGACAAAATCCTTATCCTAGTCATGATCCTAGTTCTGGTCCACCTAAAGTTATCGAGACGGTTTATCGTATTCTTTGTCCTGTCAAAAAGATTGGTAGTGTTCTTGGCAAAGGGGGTGAAATCGTTCGTGCTCTCAGAGATGAAACCCATGCTAAGATAAGGGTTGCTGATGCGATACCTGGAGCAGAGGAGAGAGTTGTTATCATTTTTAATTACCCATCAAAACAATCAGGGGAAGTTGATGGTGATCAGGGCACTGAGAATAATGATGTTGTTGGGAATAAATTTGACGACATGCATCCACATTGTCCTGCTCAAAATGCTCTTTTGAAGGTCCATGATAGGATTGCTGCCGATGAGTATGTTCGTGGTGGAGTGGTGCATGAGAAGAACAATCCTGATGATACTGTCACTGCTCGCGTATTGGTTCCAAGTAATCAAGTCGGCTGCCTTCTTGGCAAGGGTGGAACTGTTATAAAGCAACTTCGAAGTGAATATGCTAGTGCAAATATCCATGTTTTGTCTCATAAGCATCTTCCGCCTTGTGCTATGAGTACTGATGAATTGGTGCAGGTATATTTCTTTCTTTTTATTCTTCTTATTAACAATCATTTTGTCTGGTGGCATATCAGCTAACAACGAGCTAAAAAAGGAAGAGGGCCCGAGTAATATTACTGTGTTTATGGGGTTGGTGAATTAAGCGCATTAAACTTCTTAATCAAGCAGCTCTCTGGGGATGAAGCTTGTATGTTAGGCACATTACCATTTTTGGTGTTCCAGCTTCTAGACATGTTCTGGACATTCGCATTTTTTATGTTTAAAGTTCTACACATTCAACTTTGAGGTTTTGCATATAACTAATTGAATGCTTAAAGATAATAAGGAACTAGTCAACAAATATAATATATTATACCATTGGACCATGGCAAAGCCTAGATCTGGTGAAGGGTTATTACAAAGTTTTCTAACAGATTCTTGAAATTTGATCAAAATTTGGTGCTTTATGTGACATGAATACTGTACCTTTTTGAGTTTTCCGATCAAAATACTGCCAGTCTGATATTTAGGTATATGTTTTCAGAGATATTTGGAATAAACATCCAACTTTAGATTTAATAAATGTAAAGTCGAAGAGGGCATACATGCCACAGTGATTGCCACCGTAGTTTCTTGTGAAACTAGTGATATTTAAATTTTGTGACAGCATCTTCAATAAATTCTATCCTGATACTCTGTTTCTATAGTGTTCCATATAATCTTCAAATTAGTAATTCAACATTTATATTTTGTTGTTTTTTTATTTTCTTTCTTTAGTCATGATGACTACATAGGCAAGCACCATCATGGAAGGATGATATGTCATCAGTGCAGCAGTAAGTTTTGAGATAGGATTTTATGTTATTCTGTAAATCAACTCTGCATAATTTATCCTTACGTTTGGGGCATACTTTCTATGATTTGTTTCACTGTCCCTCAAGCTACCTATGAAGTATTTGACCTCTATAGTCTGTATAGAAATGAGTTCCAAGAAACTTTTGACCCAATATTATCATCTAAGAACACTGCACACCAGCTTCACAAATCTTAGGTGTTGAAAATCCCATTAAACTTGTAAACTAAGCTCTTAATGGCTATTGAGGACATTGATTGGATTTTCCAGATGAGAACACCTTAACCATGCGTTTATCCTTTCACTCGAGGAAGACGAATATTGCCCTATAATCACAGACGTTGAAGATTCTCACCAGTAGTTTGAACATCTAAATTATGCCCGATGACCCAGGTTGTTTGTTTATGCATACATCTCAATGCAAAATTTTGGTTTCTCTGGACTGCGACTAGAATCGGCTTCATGATATAACTCATCTGCCTACTCAACAAGTAACCAGGGGAATAAACCAAGCCTTTGTTTTTCTATTCATATATGTAGTTGTTCATTTCCCCTTGACTCTCCATATTTAGTTGAATAAGTTTGATCCAAAACATAAATATGTTATTCTGAGAATGCTGGTGACCTTGGATTATATAACCAATGGTGAAACACTGACTATAACATATGTAGTATTGGTATCTGCCACATACTGAGTACTTGTCTGACACTTAATTGATGCATTCAGATACCCCTTTTGACATATTGTATAATTCCAATGCCTCCTAAACATAGCACAGACATCATAGGACTACCCAGTCTAATATAAGTTAACATTTTAATGTTTTCGGTGATGGTTTACAATTATATTTGACTACTAGATGCATTGCATTTGTTCCGTATTTAAGAAGAAATGATAGTTATCCCATAATTTACCGATTCATACCCTTCACAATATTCATAATATCTGAGGTATAGTGCTATTGTAGACTTTCTAGCATTATAAATTCATGATACCAATAAAGACGAAGAACATTGACAGACACTAGGCAGGGAAATGGGTGCTTATGCAGCAACATGTGAGTCTTTAATGATGCAATGTGTTACATAGTAAAGTATATAATTTGTGTTCAGTGTGGGAATGTGATAAACTTTGCTTGGGAATCAAATACCTGTGTGCCGCTTTTCATTGTTTTGGTTCACCATTTAATGTTTGTTTGAAACTGAACATTTAGCAACATCTTTGACCATGTAAAAATTGGCATCCAAATTATGAGATAACATTCTTGAATTAAAAATAATCTCATTGTGCTCTTCAACTTATCGTGAATTTATTAAAACCTAACGCAGAAGTTTTCAATACAGTTTAGAAGAATAGGTTCGCTGTAGTATCAGCATAGAAAGCAGAGACTTTTTTGTTGTCGTTATTTGATGAGCGTGTAGAAGAAGTCTTTCTATTGAATGTATACTTCATTTTGGTTTCATCCCTCTGCCCAGCAAAGCATTTCAAGCTTATTTTAGCCTAAAATAAGCCATCTACATACAAGGTTGGAAATGGAGATTTCTTGACTCTAAGTGACTGAATAATTTGGCTTGTTAGTTTCTAAAAGATTCTTTCTGTAATTATAATTTCTTTAGGATTTTAAAGGCTGTGATTTGACCATTCAATATGACCTGCTGGAAACTTTGTCTCAACTCTATACGATGCAAGAGCGTAAAATTCCAGTGAATTATTACACAAGTTTTCTTTGTGATTTCACATGTTTTATTTAGCTATCTATTATGTTATTACGTATTGTTTTGACTTAAAATTTTAACACCTTTTTTTGGCTTTGAAACTTGCATTCTTGCTTATTATTAATGCTATTTCTTGGTCATTCTACTAAATAATGCTCTGAATTGCATCTTGCAGATATCTGGACCACCAACTATTGTGAAGAAGGCTCTATATGACGTTTCTACTCGGTTGCATAAACATCCTCGTAAAGACAATCCTCCTATCGATGATCTTATATACGCGAGTACTCAAGGCTTATACCAACCTGGTGCTTCCTTGCCCCCACCACCTCATGGAAATCCTATGTGGTCTTCACCACCACCCCCATGGCATGGTGAATATAGAAACGAGCCATATAGAAATGAACCGTATAGAAATGAGCCATCTGGTTTTCCCCCGAGTGGTTACACAAGTGGACATTCTGATAATTTTGGGGAAGCACCCGAAGAATTCTCTATTCGACTTTTATGTCCAGCTGGCAGAATTGGTGGGGTGATTGGAAAGGCTGGTTCAAATGTCAGACAGGTAGAGCATGAAACACAAGCTAGAATTCAAGTTGAAGACACTCCTCCAGAGGCTGAAGAGCGAATTATTAGTGTCTCCTCTAGAGAGGTAAGCTTGTAAATTCCCTGCATATTTCATGTTAATTGTAGCTTATCTCAATACGAAATGGCTGCAGGGTCCTTGGGATCGAATTTCGCCAACCATTGAAGCTATTCTTCTGCTTCAAAGCAGAACATGTGCAGCCTCTGAAGACGGTAAAATCACCACGAGGCTTCTAGTTCCATCAACCAAAGTTGGCTGCCTCCTGGGACAAGGGGGGAAAATAATCTCAGAAATGAGAAGGCAAACTAGAGCAGACATTAGAGTTTATTCCAAGGAAGACAAGCCGAAGTATACATCTGCTGATGAAGAGCTCGTGCAGGTGATGTGGTTAGCATGCATTCTTTGTCCCACTTTGTTTTTTCTATGAGCATATTCTGTAGTTTTTAGTGTTAGGTTCTAATTATTTTACTTGGTTATGCAGATATCTGGAAGTCCTGATGTGGCTAGGGATGCTCTCTTGGAAGTTGCATCAAGGCTTAGAATGAGGACTTTCCGAAGTGGGAATTCGACTGTAACTCCTTCACCTACAGTCCCCAACCATGGATTTGTTACCTCAGAAAGGATGCCCGGTAGAGGTCCACCACCATCTCGCATGTTTGGACCAGCTGGAAGTCCACCTCCTGTATATCCTGCCCATGGATTTGCTCCCCCTGAAAGAATCTCTAGTAGGCCATTGTCATCATCCAGCATGTTCAGAGGGAGTAATCCTGTTAGCTATGAGTATCCGGAGTATCCAAAGGTATTTTTTATTTGGCTATATATGATGTTGCTAATTTTCATTCTCTGATTCTATGATTGTAGATATTCTATTTGACTTCCTTTAATGTACATTTGACAACGAAAGAAATTGTGTATCCCCTGCGTTTGTTGCCTATCGTTCCTTGTTCATTGTTTCTATATCACAATGTTTCCTTTCTCTAGGGCACTTTATCGATTTACATAATCAATCATCTTATTTAACTCTAATCTCTTTTCTCAGTGATCTGTGTGATTTCACTAGTTTAATCGGCCTCATATACTGCTTTTCCTGTTTGCACATTGGATGTAAACTTAGTAGCCTTCCTGCCAGAATTAGAGTTTCTATAATAGAAAAATGTGGATTTGTGAACAACCACTGCAAACTCTGTGAACTCTAGATCAGAGATGCTTTAATCAAAAACCTTTTCGTATGGTGGTTGGAAATGTGAAAATAAGGTAGTTACACATTAGTTTTTGGAATCTAAGTTTATCTTATATTTTAATGCGTTTTTAGAGTCAGTAATAGCAAAATGCCTGACTGTAAATAAGACAATAATGCACAAATAGAGTCAAGCAGGAATATGTATGAAATCATCATCATCAAAATGAAGAGTGGGGAGGACTACATTTGAATGCCAACTCAAAAAAGACAATTTGCAGGACTCCATCAGCTTGTGGTGTAATTTCTGTTGGCTAATCTTTCTTAATGTCTCTTTGATCCTTTGTTTGCTGTACCCCCATTTTGCATGCTTTTCTGCGGTGTCTTTTTGTCCGGTCAATGTTTCTCATTCAGATCCTTAGTCACAGAAAATGTCTTTAGTTCACAATTCACCTTTGATTCCTTGAATATTGTTTACTTCAAGGTGAAAGTCCTTGACCTTTTTGTGTGATTTTACTATAGTGAATTTACTATTGAGAAGCTGCTTTCAAAGTGACTTGTCAACTATTAATGACCCTGACAGTGGAAACAGGTTTCAAGTAGCAGTTTTGAAAATGTACTTGATGCATGTCTTTTTTGGTTTTTTAATACCACTTTGGTTTTTGATTTAAAGTATTTATTCGTTAGATTTGTTGCAATAATTTATTTATTTGTTACAATCAGTTTAGTACAACTCTCACCATAACTTTGGATTTTGGTGTGATAGAAGCAATTATTTAAGATGGTGCTAGAGCAACCTAGGTTCAAATTTCACTGAACGCACATTTAAATCAAGATTGGAAAATGTACTGTTTGGGTGAAAAAGAAACTCAGGTTTCGGCATATAAGGATGCCCAACTTGCAGGGGTATGTTAAGAGATAAAAATAATAATAAATAAAATATCACCCTCAACCCCTGACCACAGTTTCGAAGGTTTGGTGTCGTAAAATGTATTTGTAGAGTATAAAACCTATATGACCATGTCTCTTTATATGGAAATTTCTCTTCGCACTCCACAAATCTTAGGTGAAATGTTTCAGATATGGCTGTTTTTTTTTTCTTTTTGACATTTGTTATGAAGCACCGACATCGATGGGCTATGGAAATGACAACAACATAATTTGAAAGTAGTGGGCCACAACAGAAATAGGACTGCTAGAAATAAAGTATATTTGCATAAGTTCTTTTGAGTTCCTTATTTAATAACAAATAGATTTATCCTGTTAAAGTCCCTCTAACCATTATACCAAAATTCCAAAGTTATGGTGAATGTTGAGGGTTATAGTCTTATATTTTGACATGCCCCCGCAGGTTGAACGGTCTTTCTATGGGCCAAAACCCAGAGTCACACATCAGAATCAATATATTTTTTAGATTCGCATAAAATTCGTGGCTAGTAAGTCTTGAACCTGGGTTACTCTAGTACCATGTTAAAGTCCCTCTAACCGTTGCACCAAAACTCCAAAGTTATGGTGAGGGTTGAAGGTTATAGTTTTATATTCTAACATATCCTAACATTACCCTTATCTTAAACAGTAAGAAATTGCCAGAATAAAATTCTGGTTCTTGATCTGGCATCTAGTATATGAGTTGGTGGGGAAATTCTATCACAAACAACATTACGCAAGAGAGGAGCTTAGCTTAAATTGTGTAAGTCCAGCTTACAGTTGGACACAGTTATAATATACCTTGTTGCGTACAAGAGTTTAAGATCTCATTGCCACCAGAGAAATCTCCTAACAATTTAGTCATATTTACATCTGTACATCCTACACTCATTTTTGTATTTATGTGTATATATGCTTCTGTGTATCTGTGTACATACACACACATATGTATATATACAGATATGTATGTGTTTGTGCACGCCCACACACATGCACAAAGATATGAACCTGAACTTTTGGAGGGGAACTGAAACAGATTCAAAGAAATGGAATTCCAGACTTTTCCGAATAGATTAAGTGAATATGATGTTTTATATACATACTTGCTTTTGGTTACAGAGTAACAACAACAACTACAACCAAGCCTTTATCCCAAATGTATGGGGTCAAATCGTTTTAAATTGTTTTGTGGCTGCTGGGATTCGAGCCCAGGTCTTCATGGCCACAACATGAAATTCTCACCACTAAACTACAGCCACAGAGTAATATCCTTCAAATATGATATATGATCTGTTTTCTATTGCTTTCCCAGGGGCCTGGATCTGCATACGAAGCACCGCCAGTTTACCCTTCTGGTCCACCACCAGCTGCTTCTGGGTATAGATTAGAGCCTCACTTGCTTCTTTTTCCCTTTATAACATTGTCATTCATTGAAGAAGTACCTCAAAGGATACATTGTTTTGCATTATATTCTAGGTACTCGAGCATGCCCACCAGTATGGAAATCAAGATTCCAAACAGTGCCGTGTCTTCTGTGCTTGGCGTGGGTGGAAGTAATATTTCTGAAATTCGTCAGGTATCTTCAGTTTTATGAACTCAAAAATAATTAGGATAAGTTACAGAAATTCCTAACATTTGTAGATTAATTGAAAACCTTAAAGCTTCAAAGTTGATGATTTTTGCCCCTCTGTTTTAACTTGCAAGGTTAACGCTGATGTATAAATTATGGTCTTAGGATGTGATAGTTATCTGTTCTTCCTTAAAAACATGTGTTATTATTTGGGTTAATTGCAGATTCAACATCTACATTATAGGGGCATAGCAACTTGTTATTCCTGAACATTTTTTATTAGCACTTTGACTCCCTAAAATCCTAAACCGGAGTTATCTGTCACGTGTGTATCACGTGACTCCCATGTGTTGTAGAGGGATCCCTTGATATTTCAAGAGTTTTCTAGAAAAACCTATCATCTCTTATAGTTGTTGAACAAACTAACAGAGAGGTACCTCCATTTGGAGTCTTTGGGCATTAATAGATAAGTGCAAAAAATGCTAAGTTGGCTAACTTTATAGTACAGAGGTTATATTTACAATCCCCCATTATTTTATATAAATTGATGATTGGATGGGGGAAAAAATTGCTTATTAGACTAGAAATTGAAAAATGAGGGGGGATTAGAGTCACTTTTATAATCTTAAGGATAGTTTTGTGATACCTACTAATACTAATCAATAGGGGGATGTTCTGTATTTTACCCAAATAATTCTAACAAGATCTATGAGATTTAACTGAAGATAACGGTTCAGTACAAAGTTTTCACATCCGTGACATTAAGAATCTAATTTACCTTGCAGCGAAATGCAAACCTACAATCCTCAGCCACCACAGAATTCATATTTCCCACTGTTAAACATATAATTGGTTTTATAATATCTTTAGATTCTAAATCTTAACCATCCTCATATATTTCTTTTTTTTTTTTATAAATATGCTATCAGATTTCTGGAGCTAGAGTCAAATTACACGATCCACTTCCTGGTTCTTCAGAATGCATTGTCGAGATACACGGGTCTTCTGAACAGTTAAAGGCAGCTCAAAGTCTCCTTCAAGCCTTCGTAGCATCCGGTGGCCAAAGCTCTGCTCAACCTCCGATGCAACCTCCACTATACCCTCGATATTGATCTTAATCTGTTCATCTTGATCATTTTTAGAGTTCTTATTTACCTTTGAAATGATTTTATGATTTTAAGTTTATCGTTTATTGTTTGTTTGCATGGGTATGAATGGTGGAGTTTCAATTGGAATTAGAAAGGGACCAAGATTTTTGTTGTTTTTATTCTACTGATCTTCTGTAAGCTGTAAGCTGTTGAGGGATTTGTGGGTCTCAGGAGAGATCTGATGCAAATCTTGTAGTAATGATATGAGCATTTTCATGCTTTTATTTTTGTTGTCATCTCGTAAGCTTTAACTTAAAAGAGTAGATGTGATTGCATTTTATTTTTTATTTCGTCCAAACTTTGTCTTTGGAAGTGTATTGATATGCTGGCTTCTTGCAGATGAGCAGAAAGATCTGCCTGTATAAATTTACATACAAGTAATCACATTTTAACCACAATTGGATGGAGGCTAAAAAGAGAACTAAAGTAGTCATTTGCATAGCCAGTTCCCTAGATTCCTGAATCAGGAATCTACTCTTTTTGTAAAGATGAGGGTATCCGAGAGTAAAAGGGCGGTAAAAGACGAGGAAGTCCACGTCTGCTTCTCATGAAACCACCTCAGATGAGATATGATTTTATATTGAGGACCCTCTAAAAAAAATCATATGCATACTTTAAGAATTCATTTTAAAATTGTAGAGAAGGGTAAACCTAGTTATCCTATTTACAATAAAGAAGGATTAAGTTGATTAGCTCTTCAAGTTAGATTTTATTGAGAAGTCATTATGAAGAACGTGTGATAGAGGAATTGATCAGTCTAATATGGGGATGATAGTGGAAACACTCCAAATTCAAAATACTTTCTCACAAAAAAGGGAGGTAAACAAAAGAGTCAAATACGCCAATAAAGAGGCCATAAAGTTTTGATTTGATTAGCCATCAGTGACTAGTGCATTACAGATCATAGTTCTTCCTACTTTCTGAATCTTATAGTTTACGGATAACATCAGGATAACCTTGTGTATGATCCTCTGACTTGTGATAACCATTAAGTTTATAGATAATTAAGCCTTTTTAGCTTGTCCATACATGGCGCACACAAACAATGCGGAGATTTATGTTGGCCCAAGTCTAATATATTTGTTTTGTTTTTGTTTTTTTTTTTGGCTGCATTCCAGCCATTAATCAACCATGATAATTTTGGCTGGCAGTGGATTGGGCATTAGTATCATAATCCAAATACCCGGGTTCAAAGCAGTATCGGACCTAAAACTTTGCTCCATTCTAAGGGTAGAGGAGGCCCTCACTTCAAGCCCAATCCATGCTCAGGCGCAAGACTCTTCATCTATAGACCAGTCAAGCGTGTACATGACACTATAATTCAAACATCATCACTTTCAAATCCTTCTGTCGACCTACTTGAAGCTATTTTGCATACGGTCATAGTCTTCATCTCTCTCTCAGGGCGCGATAACTCCAAAATTAAGTTGACCATTCACAAGTAGTTCGAAGCACCATCTTGACAAAATACTAAACACAACCTATCAGCAGTCCATGACAGGCTAACTTTATCCTCAACCTGAAAGAGATAAGGGAACTCAACTTATCATTTACATGCTAAGTCTTCAAATTAAATCACATCTTTATTTGTAAATCATGAGCTTAAGCATCGGAAGAGTTCTAGGCCAAACTTAGCCCTTAACGCAGGACGTGTTGTTTGCCAATGTGGGTTGTCTGATCACAGGAGCCATCAAACTGAGGAGACAAGACGACTCCTTCATGAGCCTCTCATTTCATGTATCATCTTTACACACTATCAGTATCACCATCATCCACTTTAATCATTCAGGTTTTGTTGTCTAGATCTTTCGACGTCAAACTTTAAAGAAACGTAGCAACCTCTCTATTCCTCGTATCATTAGAATCTTGGCCACTTCTTATTTTTGAACCAAAGATTACAGCCTTCGAGTCTAAGCAAACTACACGATTTCAATCTTGATTATCGTTATTAGATTGGACATTGATCCGAACTTTGGGCATTTTCCCATGATTGGATCCGGTACTTGCTCTTTAAGTGGGTCCAAATCGGATCCGATTCCATTTCCAACCCTTAACTCCAAGCTCATTAATTATCATATAATCTAAAGCTTTGCTTCCTTAAATAAAGAGGGTCACCGCAATCTCTAGAGACAATCAAAAGGCAAAGAGAGCCATCAGCCTCCCCCCCATCTCTCTCTCATCATAAATGCATAATGCTACTAGCTTTCCTTCACCGTCGATTCTTTCTAATTCCCTTTGCCATGGCAATCAGAGCTTGACTGGTGTTATGTTTCCCTATAATGTCTCAAATTTTCTAAGTCTCCTCCTCCTCTTTCTCCATTCCTCTTCACTTCTCCTCATCAAGCTCTTCACCTTCCTCCATGACAAGGCACTCTCCAAAGGGTAATCCATGCGTATAGATATAAACATGTCTATCATTACCTCATAAGTTTCTATATCTCATCATTTCTCTTGCATTGTAGGGATCTTGACGTCCACAACAATGTTTCTCATCAAGAGCACAAGTTTGAGCCTGTAACCTCCGGCGATCTTTATAGGAAAGAAGACTTGGTCGCTGACGTTCTTGGAGGTGAAACTCTACTTTTTTTGCGCGGAGAAGGCGCGAAAGATGATACCCTTCCTCTCGACGAAGTTAAAGATTCTAGAGATGTGATTTTCTTGGACGAAGAGGATAGTACCATAATCTCGGAATCAACATATTATTCCCCTCAAGAGGATCTTGCACATGACGAAAAGCCTTCTCTCGAGCATAACGAAGTCACGGTAACCAATGTGTCACCTTCCTCAGAATCTGAAGATTTTACTTTGGAGGGTAAGCGTAAAATTCTTCTTGGTTAATATTTTACTTGACGGTAACTCGTCCTGATATTGGTTATGCTGATGTTGAAGAAAATGTCCGTCCAAATATAGAAGACAAGAAGGACTCCTCAGAGGATGAGAGACGAATAAGTCGCAAAACGTTTCATCCTCGTAGCGGAAAATTTCGCCTTGAGGATGTTCCTGAAGGGAGAGAGAGCTACTACGGCGAGTCTCTCACTGGCGAATCGACCTCCAAGAGCTCCACCGAATGGCGAAGCTCCACGATATTTAGAGACTCAGAGACAGAGTACCCTTTTTCCTCTTCGTCTCGAAGGAGCTCATCTCGATGGGAATCGTATACAGTTTTCCCCAAGTACAATGAAGGAATGGTGTTCTTGGATCGAATATCTGCGCAAAAACTATCTGAAACAGGTTAGTCACAATAATTTCAATTCTCTGATCAACGTTCTTCAATTTCAATTTAAACTTACCCATTATTTCATTTTTTTAGAATCGCTTAGGTCTATCAAAGTTCATCCGAGATCGATATCAGAAAGGATATGTCACAAATTATCGACAAAACCAAAAAACTATGCAATGGGGAGGAGAAACCCATATCAAGAACTTGAGAGTGCATATGTCGCTCAAATTTGCTTGGCATGGGAAGCTCTCAGTTGGAATTACGAAAACTTTCGACAGAAAAACTCGAAAAATATGGATGAGGGTTCGGGATGTCTAGCTAGAATTGCGCAAGAGTTTCAACAATTTCAGGTTTTGTTGCAGAGATTTATAGAGAATGAGCCTTATGAGTTTGGTAAAAGGCCTGAGGTTTATGCTAGGAGGAGGATTTCATCTCCTAAATTGTTGCATGTTCCTGAATTCAGAGGTATAATCATGTCTAATTTAATTTTGGCTTTTTCTCATGTTAGTCCCTAAGTTTTATCATATTTTAATATTCGGCCAAAACAAATCCATTATTAAGTTTTTAAATAACACCTTATATTTGTAATTTTACACTCCCATATCCACTGAGCTGTTTTAGATAATATCCCCATTTCGAACAAATATTTAAATTTGAAGGTCTAATATAGAAATAAGATAAGATTTGGGATATAATACGATCTATTCGAGGACTATAAACTTTCAATCTTTATATGAGCCCAAATTTGGCCTACATATATGTTTTGATATAGCTTCCGTGTAACTTTTTGGCTTAATCTAGATTCGGAAGGTGATGAAGGAGAGGATTCAAATGAAAGTTCAAAAATTTCTTCCGTTGAGTTCCTCGTGCTATTAGAAGAATGTATTCAAACATTCATGAAATTTCTCAAGGCCGATAAAGAGAAATGTGGAGACAAAATCAAATCCTTCATCAAGAGGAAGTCCATCTCTGTTGATCCAATATTTCTTCGGTTTCTCAAGAAATCCAATAGAAGAGTAAGTTCATTTATATATCTTTTCTTAGTCTTCTTTAACACCATTTTTGTGGTCAATATTTGGACTCACACAACAGTATCTTCTTTTTAATCTAATTTTCTGATAATGTTGCTGATGGAATTTGAATGTGAATAACTTCGATACCATGTTAAAGTCTCTTATACTAAACCAAAACTCAGAAGTTATGACTAGAATTCTTAGTTATTACACGTACTCTTAACATTTTTCTTGTTGTGACTTTTCAGAAGAAAATGAAGATCAAAGATATTGGTAGGCGAAGCAAATCCATAAGGAGGAGGAAGTTAGCAGAAGAGGAGGAGATGAAGATGCTAATGGGTTTGATAGACTTGAAGATTGTTTCTAGGGTTTTAAGAATGGACGGTATCAGCAATGAACAATTACATTGGTGTGAGGAGAAGATGAGTAGAGTTAGAGTAGGGGATGGGAAAATGCAAAGAGATTCTTCACCACTTTTTTTCCCTGTACATTAAGATTTGTTATTATCAAGTAAACTTTATTGTAGGCTGCTTGATGACTACATAAAGTGCATGGAATATAGGAATATGCACGCAATCTTATCTCCCTTTGTAATGTAAATATACATACACAGTAAAAGATATGTGACAAATTTAGTTTACCCCCCTCTCCTCTCATTTTATTAAGTATTGGTTTTTCTTACTAAGATGTCTTGGCCCTTATGTATGGCATCTATGGAATAGACATTGGTCATAAGAAAATTAATTAGTATCATACAAATGCAATATTTTGGTTCATAAAATTTCATATGAACTCCCTTTGTAGTTTTGTGAAAAAAATCAAATTCAGACAAGGGAGCTATACTTAATTTTCCAAGATATATACGGAGAAAAATAAGGCCCGCATTTAAACATGGATGCATGTGTTTACATACATTTTCAGGAAAAAGGATGCCGGGGTTAGGTTTTTCTTGATGAACATTGAAAGAAAAAGGTAAGGAGAAAAAAAGTTAAAGGCATGAGAGAGAGGAGGGAGATTGAGACATATGCACAACTTTAACTTTATTTTGCTTTTATAACTAAGAAGTTTTTTGTTAGTGGGGGAGTATGCCTTCCTCAAAAAATGGGTCTTCGGATTTAAAGAAGCTAAGGGAGCAAATCACACATCAGAGTTGCCTTTAGGAACATGGTTTTTTATGGCTCATGCATCATCCAATGTACTTGACTCAATAAAAGTTATGAGGTAATAGTTTAGAATATCCATGGAATCATGTTATGAGGAGAAAAATATCATGTCATTAGTTCTCTTTTTATGAAAGGCGCCACTATAAGTTGTCTTTGAAATTTGTACTCCTTGTAGATCACTATGGTGTCGTGCATGTGTTAGCTTGAGATGTAATTGGCAATTTAATAGACACGAAGATTCCCATCTTTGTGCATTAAGTTTGGCATCATTAGGACTTATATAGCACTTCACTGGTTTGTTTTATTGAAATTTTCTATGCTCTTAGGATAGGATTTAGTTCCTTTCATCATTTACGAACTCTTTTTTTTTCTTAATGGTGGAGAAGGACCCTAATGGGTGCTTCTCAGTTTTTTATGGTCTACGTTCTTGCGAGGATAATGGATAGTGCATATATGAGAGATCTGATTGCTAGAGCATTTGGCGGAATTAATTTGAAGTAATTTATGAGAACTGGGGGACCTAGTAGCGTCTTTTTAATGATTGAAGGGACTAATTTTAATGATTTGAGGTACCAAATGGCAATGATTTGAGAGATCAATTTCAAAAAAAGTAATATTTTAGGCACTAGTATATATTAAAAAAAGTTAAAATCAAAATTTCTTTGCACCGATTTGTTTTCCGCTAAACACAGAATTTGAATTTGCACTGGAAAAATATTTCCGACAATATGCAGATGCCTAAACAATGAGTTTGAAGATGAGTTTCCTGTTGCAAGATTTACCACAATCGTTGCATCATCCAGAGAGTGCAGAGAAGAAGCAGTGCACTCCTCGCATATTCATGGAAATAGTGGAATATTATGTCTCAGTCTTGGCATGAGAAAGTGTATGTATCTGCTCTGAAATTTGGCAGAGAAAAATGCGGCTATTAATTATGGGGATTGGCAGAGAAAAATGCGGCTATTAATTATGAGATTGCAGAAGCAAAGAATCAACAAAGCACTGAATCAGTGGAAGTAGTAGTATGTTAGTGTGATCCATGCTATCCTATATCACTGTGTGGTAGCCAGCAATGCGAAAGGCTACAGTAAGGTGGAAAGGTTAATTTGCATATATACCCCGTAAATCATGGGTATTTGCACATCTACCTCCCAAATCTGAGTATTTGCAGAACTACCCATCAAATTATCAACTTCCGAAAAAGACCCTAAATTTTTTTTAAAAAATATCAACTTGATGACAAAAAATTATTATTTTGTTGGTATTTTTTACGTTGCAACTACAACTTAGCATATAAAATGATTGGTTGATCTGGGGATATTTTTCTTTAAAATTGCTGATTTAAGGGGTAATTTTGCAAAATTTGAGATTTGGGAGAATCATGTAAAACAATTTGAAAGCTAGTTTGTAATAATTATGGCATATATTTGTATTGATTCAGTACTTATGAGTGTATTAACTATTTATCTATATATTCACACTAAATACGGACGGGCCACTAAGACTTATAATTGGTCAGGCCCATAACAAAGCTCCTTAAAACTATTAAAGCCGAGATTGGTTTATCCTTGGGCTGACGACCATGAACAGTAATAAACATTAATAAATACAATTATTAATTCCGTGTCACAGGGACTGTCTGGATTTCTTTAGTTTCTATACGTTGGTTTATAATTCCTTTAAATACGTTAAGCTATCTTAATACAATAAGAGAGATGATTGATTATATTTCTTTGTAGACTATAAGTTATAGATTATCTTTTAACTACTACATTAAAGGGGTTTTTTAGCCCCTAGAAGCCACCTTTAAAATAACATCATTCTAAATAAACCATCTTTAATTGTCAATTTATACATAAACAACTTTTAATAGTTTTTTTTTTTTTTTTTTTTTTTTTTGTGCAATCTATCACTTAGACTCACATTTTAAGTCAAGTTTTTTTCTCGATTTTGTTGTAATAATTAGTTGTCGAATGGCAGGTATATTAGAGAGATGTGTGCAGGTTAGGTGAGATCAATTGTTTAAAAAAAATTAATTGAAAAGTGGCCTATGTGGTTGACTGCAACAATTTTTTTAAAGGTAGTTTATATATAAATTGAAAATCAAAGGTGGTTCTATAGAATGACCTTATATTAAAAGTGGTTTCTATTAAAAACCCCAAATGCTTATGTAGCAAGAGAGAACGAGCACTCTTTTTTGTTGTGGCTATGTTATGAGAAGAAGAGAATATAGTTTTTTTTATCAGTTTAAGTAGATAGTTTGAGTGGTAGGGTTTTTTAGATAGGTTACAATTTTAAGTTTAAATTCAAAATTAGATAGCTTAACCATCAATCTCCTTTACAAATCTAAATAAAAATTCAAGATTTGTAAAAACTGAAAAAATTTATGTGATTTTAATATCATGAAATTTCAATCAATGCTCATGCTTGGTTCACTCGAGATTGGGACGCGAATGAAATTAGGACCTCTAATTTCCAAAATGGATAATAAGAAGTTCCAACACCCCCTAGTATTAAGGACACAGGATTTCTCATGCCCATTAAACCCTCACACCTCGTGCATTCCCATCACCAACGATATATTATAAAATTTAAGGAGTTGCTTGTAATATTTTCAAATTTGCAGCATGATATTTGTTATTTTATCAACTTTCATGGGACTAGTTGTAAAATATTCAAATGTTTCTTTGTAAAATTTTCAAAGATATATTTATATTTTTTGAAACTTTCAAGGGGCTCAATACAAAAATTTTAGGGGGTTGTTTGTAAAACTTCAGGGGCTATTTATAATTTTTGAACTTATAAGAGGATTGTTCATAATTTTTGAATTTTCTAGAGATTGCTTGTAATTTATGGATTTAAAGGGGGTAATTTATAATTTTCTGAATATTGTGGTGCTATTTGTAATTCTCAGATTTCTCAAGAGGTATTTATAATTTTTGAATTTATATTTTTAGATTTTTCATTGAGTTTTTATAATTTTTAAAACTTTTAAGGGTCATTTCTAAAAATTTTAGGAAACTATTTGCAATATTTCAAAATTTTTAGCAAGGTAATTATTTATTCTTAGAACTTTCACATGGCTAGTTGTAGAATTTCTAAAGGACTATTTATAAAATTTTCCAGGGGCTGGTTGTAAAATGTTTAATGAGCTGTTTATAAAATTTAAGATGTGTATTTATGAACTTTTCATAAGACTTTTTCTAGTTTTTGGATTTTCTAGGGATTGTTTATAATTTATAGATTTTAAAAGGAGCATCTTATATTTATATGAATTTTATGGTGCTATTTGTAATTTTTAGATTTTTAAGGGTTTAGTTATAATTTTTAAATATTAAGGGGGTTTCCAAAAAACTTCTAATTTATTAAGGTGTATTTGGAATTTTTTATTTATCAGAAGCTTGTTTCTAAATTTTGGATCTTAAGAGATAGTTTACAATTTTTAGATTTTTAGTGGGTTGTTTGTTAACTTTAAATTTTGAAGGGGCAGTTAATAATTTTCTAATTTTAAAAAAATCATTTTATATAAAGGTGGGCTTGGATAAATAGAATTTTTAAATTATAGATAATTTTAATTTGATAAGGATTCCTTTTTTTATATATGGGAATAATTTGGTAAGGACTTAGGGAAATATAATTAGAAATGAGGATTGTGATTATTAAAAGTTTCTAATTACAGATTATTTTAAGTTGTTTAGGATATTTGAGTGAAGATAGGATTAGGTTGCAACATGTTAATTTCTAATCGAATAGATAGACACATGATTTTTTTTTTTTACATATGGCATGTTTTTAGCCTTTAAGAATAGTTCGCCACTGTATATATAAGGAGGGATATGATTATAAGATTTTTTTTTTTAATTATAGATAGTTATAATGCAATTAGGATTACCATATATTTGATTATTAGAATTTTCTAATTATGAATAGTTTTAAGTTGACGAGGATTCTTAATTAGGTGAAAATAAGATTAAGTATCTGTGTGTCACTTTCCAATAGGATAGAACGATATATGACTATTTTTAAATGTGACACATGTCATATATTTAGATGGCACATGTCAATTTTTTACTTTCAAAAGAACCATCAATTTCTCATTAATATATAAAAAAGAGGGTTTTTATTTTTAGAGAAAAATCATAGTTGGGACTTGAACCTTCGATCTCCACAAAAAGTTTGGGAGTTGTTCTGGCTGTTTTTTTCTGAAAGCTTAATCAATTAATTAAATAAATATAAACAACATTTGAAGGTACGAGCAAAAGTTACCATGTTTTAAGGGCTCAAGGTCGGCCTTTAGATCAGATTAGCCCTGGCCAATTCTATCAACTTGCGGTCAAACCCAAAAAGTTGAAATAGGGGTTCTTTATTTGTTTTTTCCCCCTTTTCAGAAACCAGAAATAGTTGTTTCCAATTACATGGAAAATCTTAGTACCAAGTTGACTTGATAGTGATGTGGACAAATGTAGTCCACATATGAACGGTTGGGTGAATTTTATAAAAAAAACATTCACTTTTAGCAAAATCCGAACTCCTTCATGTTTGGACCAAATATGTCCATATCACTACCAAGTTCCATTGAGAAACTTGGTACCAAGGTTCTCCATATATATATA
>JBAKGM010000279.1:16013307-16040836 GCA_037177215.1 Asparagus racemosus | reverse complement strand
AAGGCTCATCTTATCCAAAGTATTCCAGACTCCTCGACAAAATATAGCAGAGTCTGAAAACTTTAGAGGGGGTATCTGTAGACATCGAAAATTACTGATGAACCCCAAATGCAATTTAATCATGAGAAGATTGAAGAACAACGTCATCAAAGTCTAAGGAAATTAACCATGGAGTAAAACTAGTACATGCGAGACATTTACTATGTCTAAGCCATGTCCGAGACACTTATTGTGTCTCAGCCATCATTGAGACACCAAAAGTGTCTGAAATATTTTTTAGGTATTTTATTGTTATTTATGGGGTCCATTGGACCTTTTCAACATGTGGGGATGTTCATCTACATGGTGGGCAGTTGCATCCTTGAAAAACACCCACTAAGCGAATAAATGGGGCATTAAACATGCGTTAAAAAGTGGGAGGAGCAGTTACAACAAGAGGGACCTGACCTCTTTGGCCAAGGCAGTTTTGGGCCGAGCTACAAAAAAGTGTCGCGCCCACTACGCAATTCTGGCAAGTCACAACTTGTGTTTTTTTCAACGGTTACATCTCCTAAAGGCTATAAATAGCTTCCTACACCTATGAGGAAGGGGGATCCTTTAGAAGGCTGGATATTCTAAGAAAAAGAGATCTCAAAGGAGTAGAGGAAGAGTTTAAGAACATTTCACTTGATGATTCCTCGAGTTTAAGCTACGCCTTAAATCTTTGGAAGAGTAGATATCTTACTTGGCTAAGATATTTGCTTAAATTCTTGTTTCCTTTGTGAAACATAAACTCAACCCCACCAATTTGACGATCGTTGCTTGGTGGTCCACGGACGACGCATCCCCAGCACAGGCAAAGAACCCACGCAAGCAGGAGCTCCTACGTAGTGATTTCTATACGTGTTTTGTTAAGAGAGCGAGATCATTTTCTTTGTATTAGAGAGAGTTATACATGTAATCTTTCATTTGTTTTCATTTTAAAATGTTTTGAAATAGAAACTACGAAGAAAACACAACTCGGCGGAAACAACCGCCAATGATGGAGGATAGTCACTGTACCCTTAGAGATATTGGGCTATCTGGGAAGGCTGCTATGAGTGTCCACTACTTTAGCTGCTGTTTCCTCTGCGATGAGACAATATCGTACATATGGGGCAGTATTAGGAAAGCGGGTGATTAACACGCTCAACTATTTAGGGCCAAAGGAAGATCATTTAGCATGTCTCCTGATTGCATCACATGCACAACTCTTATTTATGCTAGGGGAAGGGTTTTAAGAGTGCGACGAATTGATGGAAGACCTCAGTGTTCATGTTTGCTTCGTCGATGGATCGAAGGTTCATGAGCAGACATGGTTGATCAGATCTAGGGTACGAGATGTCGCATACTGACCCTTTTATTTGTGTATTTTTGTTTCTTTAGGGAGATCCGTGTGTCGGTCCTAATAGATCTGGCTGAAAGGCTACCTGCTTGGAGGTTCTAAATGGTCAACACAGTACTAATGATGTATGGACATAGTGTTGATAAGGAAGAAGAATCTCAGAGAGATTTTGACCGAGAGTCTCATCAGCTTAGGGAGTGAAAGATGACACCCACTCATTTGTGCAAGTGGGAGTTTGTTAGTAACCGGTGGGGTTTGCCCAATTGAGTGGGGTGGATCCTAAGTGGGCTTAAACTAGTTCTTTAAAGAATTGACTCCTAATTCTAAAGAGTTAGGGTTTTGTCCTCTACTCTATATATATATCCACTTATATAAAGATTAAATAGAGAGATAGAGAGAGAAAACATATACTATTGTCATCTCCTTCCTCTACATCAATTCTATGATTTATGTGTTAGTCGCGGGGTGATACGCAAGGGCATCTCGCCGTATCAGTGTGGCTACCCTCTTGCCATTGTTCAAAGATTGAGATTAGAAGAGCGGCGATCCTTCTAAAAAATTCTAGAAAGATTTATCTAAACAAGCGATTTATAAATTCGTATTTATGCATGGTTTATAATATTCAAACCCCTTATTATTAGATTTATTTTTATCATATTGGTTTGAGAACACCATTATCCAATATTTGAGGATAGTTGAATTTATAATTAAGCATACCATATTAATATAATTTGATGTAATTGTTTGAGCTACACCAATAAAATGAGGATAAATTATTATTTAAACACAAAATAGAGTTCTTTTATTTTGCACAACTCTTTTTAGGTATGTTGGATGATATTTGTGTTAATCCTCTTTCTACTTAACTGAGTATTTGATTAACAACCAAACTTGAGTTGTTATATGATTAATAATTGAAAGTGTCCAATTATGTCCGAAGAGACTCAACACTTAAATATTTATAAGAGCTTGTGATATTATCACAAGTAATGTGACTCAAAAGAATATTTGCTTAATTGGAGGTGTAGGAGTAGTCCTTTGAGATACCTCTACTAAATTATGGAATGTTTTGCCACTCAAATAACATATCAC
The DNA here is from genome assembly GCA_037177215.1 of Asparagus racemosus. NCBI lineage: Eukaryota > Viridiplantae > Streptophyta > Magnoliopsida > Asparagales > Asparagaceae > Asparagus > Asparagus racemosus. Next base: position 16,038,381 of record JBAKGM010000279.1, on the reverse strand, counting down.
GCTAACATAAATTAATAAATATACTTGTAGATGATATAAATGACTTTATCACTATCATTACAATACGAATAGTGCTGAATGTTGATGATTGATAGGATTTTTTTTGTTAATCCTTTGCACATATAGACAGATTTGGTAAGCTGCTCCTAGACTACGAGGTATTTCATCTCGTATGTTAAGGATTACATGAGTACGTACAAAGCGGTTTGACTGTGATGTGGATGGTCGTATATCCTAACTAGTTGTATGATCAATGCTTCGGAGGATTGGGATTTAGTACATAAGAAAATAATTTAAATAATTACGGGGATAGGGGTTATAATGGGGTAAGTAGCATCTTAAGGTAAATTGATCGGCCATAGGACTCCGAGATAACTGCCTATTTATGAGTTATGAGTATATATATGTGTAACCACCTTAAGCTAACAGGCTCAATCATTGCATATCAAAATAACAACGTAAGTAAAGATTAATTTAAAATGATATTTGTCTAGTGTAGTTGTGGTTTGAATTTATAATTTACGTCATGATTAATACGATGATGTCATATCATGAATATGTTACAGCAGAGTGGATGATATCCTCTGCTTTCTTTGATATATTAATGATTATTCTCACATCATTTTCACTTGTCATTTATTATAAATTTTTGGTATAAGTTATGACGGTATTGTATGACTAGAATAGATAAGTTTAGTAGTGGTGTTATATATAATGAAGTGTAATATATTCATGTAGGCATTAAAAATTGCCTATAAGACCCCGAATCTGATTCGTGACAAGGAGTTGACGTGTGGCAAGCCATCCGACAATTCAATGACGATCCAATGGCAAACAGTTGATGACACCAACACATGAAGTGAGTCGACGAAATGCATAAAGTAAGTCGACAATATGCGAACTCAACGGTGAAGCCACGGTGCTAAGAAAATCAAAACCTAGACGCTGGGAGAATCAAAGCCAAGACGCCGCGGGAAGCGACGCCTATGCGCCGAGGGAATCAAGGCCACGGCACCGAGGAAATCAACAAGACGGCACCAACTGGACTTGAACATCAACGGAACTGAACCGATCAGATTCTAGAATCGACGAAACAAACAGCTTGACTCGGGATACGACGCGATCGAATAAATCAGGCTCGAAAAAAGATGCTGAAATGAAGCTACAAGGGTGGCTTAGGGGCCGAGGTAGCTCGGCCAAGGCCGAGGCAACTTGGCCTTGACCGAGGTAGCTTGGCCAAGACCGAGATGACTCGGCCTTGACCGATGTAGCTCAGCCAAGGCTGAAATGGCTCGGCCTTGGCCGAGGTGACTCGGCTAAGGCCAAGGTGGCTCGGCCATGGCCGAGGCACAAAGCCCCCCTCTTTTGCCTATAAATAGAGAGGGGGGTCTCATCTGCAAGGGCTAGGAAAATATTTGCAGAGGCTACACTTTTTGCTCGCGGATTTCAGAGCTCTTCTTGACGTAGCTTTGAAGGCTTAGCAAATCCCATGTGCTAAGCGAAGGAGTTTGAGGAGATCTAGATTTGATCTACGGCACTTCCCTCTAGATCAAAACTTAGTTTTTGATCCCGAGAAGAGTAACGATTTCACTTGGTCGATCTCGTTCACTCAAGGCGATCTATTTCCTTCGTGAAATAGTCCCCTCAACCCCATAGATCTGACCTGGATCTGATCACGCGGTGGTCCACGGACAACATATCCCCGGCACAGGCAAAGATCCTACGCATCAGGACTTTGAAAAACAGGATCCTGTGTATGTTTAGGAGAAAGTTGTAATCTTTATTTGATTTTCATTGTAAGTCTTATAAAAAGACCCCTTCTTTTGTTTGAATTCATTGTAATTGCAATGAGCTATAATAGATTCATCTGCAATGAAAATTGACCTGACTTTCTCAGCGAACAAGCTGGCGATCACAGTGGGAGCTAACGATCTCAAATCTGAGATCGTCGTGCTGCAGCCGCGGTCGTGATCCCAGTCGACAAGGAGGTCCAATCCGAGTTCGACCAACAGAAATTCGAAGAGTATCTCTCATCCTCATCTAGACCCTCCTCTCTCTGCAAGTCCAAGATGATCTCCGCTACAAGGAAGATCTGTTGGGCCTCAGATTTTGAGTCCCAAGAAAAAGATTCTAGCCCCGCTGCTGTCAAGGTTGCAGGTAGCGGTATTTCTCCCTCAGCGCTCGCAGACTTTGTCACCTCGACGCTAGCAGACTTCGTCCCCTTAGCGCATGCAGACTTCGTCCCCTCGACACTGGGGATGATGTTGAAGGCACACCTACACTCTCAAAAAGAGCCCGGCAGAGACGACACCAAAGCATGGCGCATCGATTTGCCAAGGTCTTGTAGTCAATGAATGGGATCCGCTATGAGGGGATTTAAGATCCAGAACAAATCAGAGGCTTCAGCCTCAGATGGTTGAGAGCCCCTCCAAACCGTCGACGAATGAATAGGTCCGAGTCAAGCGGAACCGTTCAACACTTGAGGAGCGCATCCGAAAGCGCTGCGCACTCCTTGTGATGCACTGGCTCTAGTTCAAGAGGCTCGAAAATTGAAGAAGGAAGAGTTGGCTACGAAGCCACCAAAAATGCGCTAAGTCTGGAGGCCAAAGTCTGGTGCCCCAACTCAAATCACCCTGGTGCCAAGGCCACCGCCGGCGTCCACATCCAAACCTCCAGCTAAGCCTGTTCTTGCTTCAACTGATCCCACAGGCACATCCCGAAGCAAGCCAATAGTCATGGAGCACCTCCGCCCATTGCACATCGATCGAGACAAGACTCTAATCAAGGAACGCTTGGGCCCATTGAAGAGGCCCCAGACAACCCACGGCACCGGGGGTCGCGTCCACCACAACAAGGAGACCCCTGCAGCTCTTCGCACTGAAATGTGAATCGAGGTTCAAGAGTCCGTCAAGACTTCACGCCCACATAGGTGAACATCAAGACGAGTTACTTTTAGAAGCTTTGAGAAAGCAGTCCATCCTCAGGAGGAGACGTTTTTGTCTGATGACAACGACGTTATACCTAAGAAATCGTGCCAACACACGATGGGTTGCTCTAGCATTCAGGCTGATAAGTTGTGCTATCGTGCTGGGGTACGAGTAAATCTTAAAAAAGGAGTTCCCCAGAGATGCCTGCACATTGCTTGTGTTCAAAACTGATCAGGGCAGTGTTGTCAGAGTGTAACTGCACCAAAGCAACTTCAGAGAGGGTGTCAGTCTTCAATAAACTTGGTACCAAAATGTCGAAGCCCAGGTCAAGACGCTTTCACAAAAGAAGATCGTTGTTTCATGGCGATGAATTGCTAAGAATCACCATCAATATGACTGGCAGAGGGACGTCTTCACATGCCCTTCCTGGTGCATCTCAACGAATAACTCGATTGCGGACCGGGACTATTCGACGATCCAATTATGACAAGGTGCAGAGGGGGTTACTCTCAGATGACAAAGTATCGGACGCTGGCTCCGTAATGGCTTCCGATAACACGGTTTCCAGTGAGGGACAACACTGAGAGGCGCTCATGATCAGTGCTGAACATGTGACCAAAATGCTTGAAGAGGCTATGGCTAGACAGAAGGAGAACTTCAAGTTCAAGATGGAGATGGCTATGCAGCAGATGAGAGAAATGCATGACTAGTAAATCCAAGTGCTGAAGAACTGCCAGGGTGAATCAAGTCGTCGTGTCAACCAAGTAGACAGCAACACAGACAGAGATGAAGACCATGACGTCAGTAATCCCCCAGAGGAACGGAATGCTGGGGGTGGCCTCGAGAACACCAGTGGCAATGTCGTCGTTCCCGAAAATGAAAAGATAAGGGACCTCGAGAGTAAGATCAACACTAAGATCTCTGCTCAAGAGGTGAAGAAGATGGGTATGCCATGTCCATACCTAACGGAGTGGGAATCAATCCCGTATCTGGTAAAGTTCAATCTAATAAACTTCACGCCGTTCGACGAGAAGAGTCCGCCTACTCAGCATTTGATATACTTCAAGTCCTACCTGGGGTTATTTCTAGTAATGAACCCTTGATTGTTCGATCATTCGTTGGCACCCTTTGAGGAGCTGCCTTCAATTGGTACTACTTTTTTAAACCAGGGAGCGTTAACAGCTGGGTCGACATGGAAACTATATTTCTTACCAATTTCTTCGATGATGACATTGAGATATCCATCGGGATATTGTTGGATGAAAAGCAGAAGGACGGAGAGACTGTGGATAACTTCATCAAGTAGTTCCGGAACAAGGCGATGAATTGTCGGGACCCAATAACTGAGGAGTTCATTCTCCAGACCTGCCACAACAACCTTTCATTGGAAGTTCTGGAAGCAATGGGAACGGAGCTGTCCTAGACTTGGAAGGATTTGAAGGTGCGTGGGGAGAAAGCTGCCTTAGGAGGAAAAAGGCAGAGAGGCCAACAAGCAACAGAGGCTCCCAAACAAACTTTTGTCCCATGCGGCAAGGGGAAAGAGCAGGCGAGAACAGCGGTCGCGAACCAAACATTCTAGCTACAACCGCAGCAACAACCACAATAGTGAGCACCGCAGTAGTCGCAGCCCCAATGGCAATAGAGGCCGCAGTAACAGAAGCCCTCCGCTTTGAGGTTCCCTGAAGTTTACTCCTTCAAGGAGGACGAGGTTCGCGGGATCTTCAAATACCTCCTGGTGAACAATAAGATCCAGCTGCCACCAATCGTGAATTGGGAGGAGGCAAGTAAGATTTTAGATCTGAAGTACTGCACATTCCACAGAGCGGTGCACCACCCAACGAAGTCATGCTACCATCTCAAGGATAAAATCTAAGCCTTGATTGATGTAGGGGTTATTACCCCAAAGCTAGCCAAAGAGAAGAAAGTGGGGGCGAACATAGTACCCATCAACTTCAGATCGGTACCACTAACCTGGTTTCAACCGAAGCACGTCGTTAAAGTGGGGGTGAAGACAATAAATGATTATCCTCATGGGTAATGTGAAAAGGGGCTTGTGCCGCACACCACCTCAAATGGCGAGATTCTTTGGGTCCACCCTGATTTGCTCGAAGATGATCAGTGGACGGCCTCTTCATCTCGGAAGAAGTCAAAGGGCAAGGGGAAACTATGCCATGCCATGTCAGCAATCTTGGAGAAGGAAGATGAATGAATGGTGACACTCCAGCTCTCTGAAGAGGAACCTGAAGTCTTTGCCACTAGGAGCGGACACGAGTACAAGTACAACTATCCCGAAGCTTCTGACCTAAATGCTAAGACGTTGACGGAGCTAGGACTAGCGATAACTCCCCCTATGCATGCTAAAAAATCACAACAACAAGCGACTGCCAAGGAGGACATGGCCAAATTGAAAGAGAAGCAACTTCAGGAGGTTCAAGAAGCAACTTCAGGAGGTTCAACTCCAGAAGTAGTCTCGATTCAATCACTCGATTAGAAGAGACAAATCAGGAAGCTCGAACTCCTCGTATTGCTTTGATGTCACGGCTCAATTGACTAACATCCTAGCGAGAATAACACTTTATGAGCTGCTACGATTATCGAAAGAGACCAGAGAGGCCCTTCAGGAAGCCCTGGCTGACTCTGAGGTCTTCCTCACTCAGATCAAGCTAAGTCCTGAAGAGCCAGAGTCTTCTGTCCAATAGTGCAACCTCACTACCAAGCACTTTCCCTGCATCACCTTTACCATAGAAGATATGCAGACGAAGAACTCGAGGTATGACAGGCCCCTATACTTTTTCGGGTACATTGGCTCTAGTGAAGATAATCGGATCCAAGTTGATCCGGGTTCCGCTGTGAGTATCATGCCCTTCTGCCTAATGTATAGCCTTGAGATCTCTGCCAGTAAGCTGGCATCAACCGGCATAGTAATTTATAGATTTAATACCAGTGGGTCTCGGCCACTAGGTGAAATCCGGGTTAAGTGCTAGATGGGAGACTTGAAGTCTAAAGTCACAAGCTATGTGATTGATGCAGAGACTTCCTATAACTTATTATTGGGTCGCCGTGGATCCATAATAATGCTATAGTCCCCTCCACTCTTCATCAGTGTCTCAAGTATGTAGACACAAATAGTGAAGTCAGGACGGCAGTCGTGGATAAGCAACCGTTTAAGGGATTAGAGAACTATTTTACTAACTCCCTCCTTTACCATAACAAATCCGATACTGAATCATCGACCCAAGGTACAGACAGCGGCAAAAAAGCTGACGCTGAAGCTGGGCTTGATTACGATGATGGTTTTGTAATAAACGACATTGTACCCTTTGTAGTCAATCTTGATGATGAAGAATCGTCAGATAATAGTTGTAATTGGAAACTTACTGACAATAAAATAAATAATGATTTGCAGTACTAGATGCGTCTTGCTGATGTGATGACAGGATTGTATGACGACCCTGAGTTGCACATACGGATTCAGTCGTCTTGTGTAACGCAGAAGCAGTTTCGGAACTCTTTCCGGACAACGCTCGTCATCCTAGGTAGAACAAGTGACAAAAAAGACTTGGTCTGGTAAAGGAGATGTGATTCCAACGCCAGACCACTTTTTGAGGGAGGACGTCAATGACGATAAGCGTGGCTCTCACCTATTCAGATATAGTCCAGAAGCACAAAATCTCATGGAGAGATGGGGGTATGACCTTGCGCGAGGAGAGGGGTCTTTGTTTTGGATGAGGTCCTCAAGTCCCACCCAAACTTGCACACGTTCCAAAAGGGAAACCCAATAATTACTATGCATTCAAGAGAGGATTGGGATACATATCTTCTTCAAAAGATGAGTGTTGTTGGTTGATCGATAATCAATTATCTGATTCAGGAGATGGACACTCATTTGATTCTTCCGTCTAGGATTCTGACGACAGCATCGGTGAAGCGCTCAAGGGCCTGATATCAAATATGACTACAACTGACCCCACCACGATGGAGGATGATGAGGAGATATCAATATGGGAAGACCCATGGATCCATCACCTCAATGTGCAATATGGGGACCGGTTCGAGCAAAGAGAACCCCCCATCGAGGATGAAGTAGTCTAGGTCAATATGGGCGATGAAACACACCCTAAGCCCATATTCATTAGTAACATTCTTCATCTAAGGAGAAAGAAGAGTTGATTGCTCTCATTAGGGAATATATCGATGTTTTCTCTTGGAGCTACGAGGACATGCCAGGACTCGACCCTAATGTGGTGATTCATTGTCTCAACATCAAAGTGGAAGTCAAACTCGTCAAGCAACAGCAGAGATAGTTTCATCCGTAGATTATGGAGGCAATCGTTGTAGAAGTAAAGAAGCTTATAGAGTCTTGCTTTATCATGGAAGTACAGATCCAGATTGGGTGGTGAATATTGTCCCAGTCCTAAAGAAGAATGGGACAATTAGAATCTACGTCGATTACAGAGATCTAAACACCGCATGCCCAAAGGATGACTTTCCCCTTCCAATCACCGATGTCATCATTGACAACACATGTGGATTCGAGAGAATTCCTTCATGGATAGCTTTTCAGGTTATAATCAAATCAAGATGCACCTGGATGATGCAAAACACACAGCATTCAGAACTCCCCTCGGCATCTTCTGTTACACAGTTTTGTCGTTCGGCCTGAAGAATACAGGCGCCACGTATTAGCGAGTGATGATAAGGATTTTCTAGAAACATCTCCGAAAAGCGGTCGAGTGCTACGTCGATGACTTGGTCGTGAAGAGCCATAATAAAAATGACCACATCAAAGACCTAAAGATGATATTCGACCTCATACGATCTCATCAGTTAAAGATGAACCCTACTAAGTCTTTCCTTAGAATGTCCAACAGTAAATTCCTTAGGTTCGTCATCACTAATAAGGGTATTCATGTTCACCCGGACAAAGTGAAGGCGATACAAGAAATGCAACCTCTGAAGAATCTGAGAGAACTCAGAGGGTTACAGGAGTGATTGGCTTATATTCGGTGATTCATATCGAATCTCTCTAGAAAATGCCAGCCATTCTCCAAACTAGCCAAAAAAGACATGTCCTTTGTTTGGGACGATGCTTGTTAGAAGGCATTCGAAGATATCAAAGCATATCTAGTGAATCCTCCTGTTCTCATTGTACCGCAGTCAGGTAAACCGTTCTTGATTTATAACAAGGTGACGAACCATTCGTTAAGCGGTTTGCTCGCACAAGACGATGACAGCGGTCACGAACAGGCAGCATATAATCTGAGCCAGACTTTAGTGGGTGTGAATCCTGCTATCCGAAGATCGAGAAGCAGTGCCTTGCGTTGGTGTTCGCGATTTAGAAGATGCGGCACTACCTAGGTGGACACACGTTTTATTTAATCTCCAACGTAAATCTAGTTCGGATATTCATGACACAACCAGCCTCCATGAGTTGGTGTTTGGTAAAATGGGCCTTAGTCTTATCTCAATATGACTTACACTTCAAGCAACAGAAGTCGATCAAGGGACAGGCAATTTGCAATCTTTTAGCAAATAACCAACGGCAAATACAGCCGAATTATATGATGATTTGCTAGATGAAACCCACAAAGTCAACACTACATCGCATCAGTGAATATGGTGATTGTACTTTGACGGAGCTTCTTGAGCAACCAATGTAGCGAGTATCCTGGGGTGTTCTAAGATTTCTTCCAGAGTTGGAGTCATCTTAGTTTCCCTGGGGAATCACATCATCCCTCGGGCCTACTCGCTAGCCGAGCCATGCTCTAATAATGTGGTCGAATACAACGTGCTACTTATTAGACTTAGTTTCGCCAAAGAGCTAGGGGTCAAATATCTAAAAGCCTTTGGGGATTCCCAGCTCATAATCAGACAGATCCGTGGGGACTATGAAGTCAGAAATCTAAACCTGATTCTGTATCACCAGGCGGCCGTTGAGATGGTAGACTCGTTTAAAGAATTTTTCATCGAGTATATTCCGCACCTCCAGAATGCATACACGGACGCATTAGTAGCGTTACCAGTGTCATTAGCACAACCTCCTGAGACGGAATAGTTAGTCACTGTGAGAACTCATCAACTATTTGTTTCGATATATGATGAGGAGGAGAAACACAAGGGGGTGGTCATCAAAGAGGTGTACATAACCCAAGTTGAACTGGGGCCCCGGGATTGGCGTTTTCCTATAATCGACTATGTCCTATATGGTATTTTGCCAGAGGATGCGAAAGGGAGACAATCGATTTGATGAAGGGCACCGAGGTTCTTTCATGATGCAGAGATCCAGACGTTATATCATCGTGAGTACGATGGCTTGCTCCTCTAGTGCCTTTCGAACAAAGAAGTGGAAGAAGTCATTAAGGAAGCACATGGAGGAGAGTGTGGCGCACACCAACCTGGTCCCAAGCTTTATGATCAAATCAGAAGAATAGGATACTTCTGGCCAACGATGATTAATGATGTGATCAAGAACACTCGAAAGTGTCATGCGTGTCAAATTCACGCGAATTGCATGCATCAACCCCCGAAGCATTTGCATCCTTCGGCTACATCTTGACCGTTCAAGAGGTGGGGATAGACATTGTGGGTCCTATTTTTCCTCAGTCAGTTAAAGGTGATTGGTTCCTCCTCGCGATTATTGACTACTTCTCCAAGTGGGCTAAAGCAATTCCGCTAAAAGAAGTGAAGGCGAACAGTGTAATCAGGTTTATCAAGCATCACATCATCTATCAACACGGTGTGTAGAGATGAATCGTACATGACAACAGTCCTCAATTCGTCAGCAATGCCTTCATCAGGTTTTACGAGAAGTTTAAGATCCAAGACGTCTCGTCGATGGCTTATAATCTCGCTGTAAATGGATTAGCGGAGGCGTTCAACAAGATGATCATTAAGATCTTGTCAGAACTCGTGAGGACCAATAAACATGATTAGGACAATAAACTCAGAGAAGCACTCTGGGCAACTCGCACCACAATACGTAGGCCTACTAGAGCTAACCCCTATTCTTTGTTATACGGATGTGAAGCTGTACTTCCATTAGAAATCTAAATCCCATCACTTCATATCGCTCTCACAACTAAGATGATGATGAAAGAACAACATCGAAGACGCCTTGAAGAGCTCGAGATGTTGGATAAAAAACTCCTACAAGCTCAACAACACATCGAGTTTTATCACGCCAAAATGTCGAGGGCTTTCAACAAGAGAGTCTGACAGAGAAGCTTTAAGGAAGGAGATTTGGTCCTAGCCATTCGACAACTAATAATCCTCAATTCCAAGAAGAAAGGTTAATTTGCACCCAAATGGGAAGGACCGTTCGTGATAGATACAGTCTATTCGAACGGTGCGTATCGTTTAATCAACCAAAATGGTGACAGGCAATTAATGCCGATAAATGGGAAGTTCCTAAAAAAGTACTATCCTTAGTACATTTGGAATAAGCCATTTTGACAGGAAGTTCCTTGAGGAATATTTCACCCATTGTCCTGGAGGATAACCCTAAATCTGTTCTCCACCGTAAAATCCCTCACTCATCAAATGCATTGACAGTGAGTCCACTAAAAAATCTTTCTGCTCTAATCCACCAGCAAAATCTCCTCTTGATTCCTTCCACGAACAAGAGGTCCACTTAAAGTTTCCTTCACACTGGAGATAGAATATAAAATTCTTCCCCTCCAAGTGTAAGATCCTCGTGATAAACGGAAGGGCTCTATGCTTTCCTCTTTGGTTACGCCTTCCCAAGGTAAAGGCCGAAATTAGAATTTTGTCTTGATAAACAAGAAAATCATTCCAGATCAGATAGCGAATCCTATAAAAGTGAAAGCTATCTAAATATTTTTGATTCTAAGAGTGAAAATCCCACTCTTAGTTTCACCTCTCAAAATTCTCAAACTGAAGATCCCACTTTTAGGTTTTTTCACACTGGAGATAGAATATAAAATATTTCCTTTCTAGCATCGGGAAATAGAATATAAAATTCTTCCTTTCTCACATCAGCCCTGGAGATAAATTATAAAATTCTTCCTCTCAGGAGTAAGAGATAGGATATAAAATTTTCCCTCTCTTGTTTCAGGTTTCTCTTACCTGGAGATAGGATATAAAATCCTTCCTCTCCACCATCGAGAAGTAGAATATAAAATTCTTCCTTTTCCACATTAATCTTATCCTCTTAACAGAAATCTTTCAATCTAAGATTCATCTTGAAGAATTTTATCCCGAATCCTAAGCAGGGATAAGTTAACGCCTAACACGCATTGTCGGCTTAGTCTTTTACCGATTGAAGAAGACACCCAAACCCAAGTCGGGAAAATTTTATCCCGAAGCTTAAGTAGGAATAACTCTACGCCTAACACATGTTGCCAGTTAGTTTTTAACTGTAAAAAGAATGACAACCCACATATTCAAAATTGTGGCATTTTGTTATTAATAACACCACAATCCATGCCTTACACGTGTGGGGAATTTTATCCTGAATCCTAAGAAGGGATAATTAAACACCTAACACGCATTGCCGGTTTAGTCTTTTACCGATTGAAAAAGACACCAAAATTTAAGTATGGGGAATTTTATCCCGAAGCCTAAGTAGGGATCAGTCTACGCCGAACATGCATTGCAGGTTTAGTATTTTACTGATTAAAGAGGGCACCAAAATTCAAGTCTGGGTAATTTTATCTTGAAGCCTAAGTAGGGATAAGCCTGCGTCTAATACATGCAGCCGGGTAGTCAATTTCCATGATAATTGACCAAGTCTGCATATTTAATATCGTAGCACAAAGTCTAAAAGAGTTTCATTTTTTTAGCACAACGTCACGTGCGGAAGAGGTTAGGTAATCCGCACGCTAACCTGATTCAAACGGTAATTGGTAAAGGCTCACTAAATCTGTTGATGGCTGGGGGTTGGCCAATAACCCTAAAGTCGACGCCTAACACGCATTGCGGGTTAGTTTCTTACCGGTGAAAGGAGACAAAGCCTATGTATTCAACATCATAGCACCAAGTCTAAGAGAGCTTCATTCTTTTAGCGCAACGTCACATGTGAAACGGGTATAGAAAATCCGCACGCTAGCCCGATTCAAGTGGTAATCGGTAAAGACTCATCAAATCTGTTGAGGGCTGAGGGTTTGCTAAAAATCATATGAGTATTGTGGTTGATTATTTCAAATGAAATAAGAAATCATAATATGCAATAAAAAGGAGGATAAGAACCTATTCAATAAAGGAAGAGTTGAGTGCTTCCAACAAAGAAATTACAGCTATTCAAAGATCAAGTCTATGACAAAAAATTTGTTGTTCCAGCTGAGTCAACTTGTCGTCATAAGCTTGTTGGAGTTCCTTCTGCAAATCAGCCCTAAAAGACTCCTCATTGGTGCTCAAGGACTTTGCAGCTTCCTACTCGACCTCAACTAGCTTCTGCTTCGAAAGTTCAAGCTTCGTGGACACGACGGTGAGAGCCTCCTATTTGTTGGCCCTTGTCAGCTCCAAAACACTCAAGTTCTCTTCCTTTGCCTGAAGCTCTCGCCTAAGCTGTGCTATCTTGGCCTCGCTCGTTGTAACACAGGAGTGAAGGTGGCCCAGAGATAATGAAATCTCAGCAACAACGGCCTCAATCTGATCCACTTGGTCCCGATGTATCTCGACCTCCAGTTCAGCGAAAGCACAAGCGTCACGCCATGCCTCTAGATGAGCTTCTGTTCGAGTAGCTATATATGAAGAAGCACTCGCTGCTTGTAGCTTTTGTAGTCTCTGAAGCTTGGGCTCTAGATAATCAAGGTCATCAGCAATGGCCTAGGCTAACTCTGGATAACCAGCATCCCGTATCAAGGCCGTCCTAGGGCCGAGCATCGGCCTAAATTGACAAAGAGAAAGCCCATCACGGAGGAGCTTGTCAATCACCACATTCATCAAAGAAAAGAATGAGTGGACCTCCAAGCAGATAAGAAGCCGAGCTGGATCGTTATCTAACATCAATGCCCTCTCCAGGTCATGAAATCTCAAGGTGAGCCCTACAAAAAAAAGGGTTAGACACTTCAGAATCTTGAATTAAAAAGCAACGTAGATATCCTCAGCGGGATAACCCGTACCTACTTCCATCGGTATAGCTTCGTGGCCTGCGTGCTATCAGGGGAATAACAATCGTTGGTGCACCAACTGCTACAGTCGGTCTCACGACCTGTTCTTCTGGCACAACAGCTACCATGGTAGCCGACTCCGAAGGAGCTGGAGGATGAGCCTCAATAGGAATTCTTGCTAAAAGTAAAATAAATTCCTCAGAGTCATCAAGATGTAGTTGTGTCTGTCAAAGAATGGCTAGTCCTGCAATTAACAAGAGGAAGAACCCATACCCCTAGAGGGACAAGCCTCGGTGTTTCCAGAATTCAAATCGAGGCTAAACCGGGAACCAAAACAGCACCAAATCAGCCCGTTAATTGACTCCTTCTCTCCCACACATTTAGAGGAACCCTAGAAATTTATTCAGCAAGATTATCACCCCTTGAAGATCACCTTCCATCCGGCCCAATTTATTCAAGTCTCATGGATACTCTAAAAAGGTATACGAGTCTAAACTGTTTCCTTTTTTATCGGAAAGTTCCTAGAGAGTATTTTCATAAAATATTCTTAACAATAACTTGACAACCCCCAATGGACTACTGGAGCGTGTAAGCACGAACTAGCTCTCCCAGCCTCAAAAGCTCGAAAAGCTTAAATTATGATGACACTGGTCAACCCGTCGTGAACGGAGAATTCGCTGATTAACCGAGGAGTCTTAAAAAGTCTGATGATCAGTTATACAACAACTCACCAACACAAGTCAAAGCAAAGAGATCTCAGTTACTACCTTCAGTTCAAGATTTCAGCAGTGGTCAGATAATAAATGCAGTACCGTGACCCTTTCAACCATCTTACAAAGCATTGTATAATCTGGAAGAAGAGATCAAGGTCTGAAGCGATTTTTCAGGTCCCGTTATACCTATTGAAGGTTAGGGCCTATCATATCGAAAGTATTTTAGGCTCTTCTATAAAAGAACAAGACTAAAGCACTTTGAAAGGGGTATCTGTAGGCGTCAAAAATTGCCTATAAGACAGTTGATCACGCGACAAAATTTGCCATCCGACAATCCAGCAGCGACCCAACGGCAGACAGTTGATGACGTGAACACATGAAGTGAGTCGACGAAATGCATAAAGTGAGTCGACAAGATGCGAAATCAATAGTGGAGCCTCAGCGCCTGGGGAATCGATGAGACGGCGCTGGGGGAATTGACGAGACGGCGCTAGGAGAATTAATGAGACGACGTCAGGGGAATCGATGAGACGGCACCAATCAGAGTCAAACTCAACGGTGAAGCCTCGGTGCTGGGGAATCGACGAGACAGCACCAACCAGACTCAAACTCAATGGTGAAGCCTCGGTGCTAGGGGAATCGATGAGATGGCACTCGAACGTCGACGGAACTGGACTCCAGAATCGACGAAACAAACAACTAGACTCAAAAAACACCGGAAGAAGCCCCGTAGGTGGCTCAACCATGGCTGAGACACCATCAGGTGTCCCAACCACTGAGACACCATTAGGTGTCTTGGCCATTGCCGAGACACCAAGAGGTGTCTCGGTCACAAGTCCGACCCCTCCCCACTCTTCGCCTATAAATAGAGAGGGGGGTCTCATTTGCACAGGATAGAATTTTTTAGAGCTGGACTTTTTGCACACGAGCTTTATATTCAAAGTTCTTCCTGTCACAGATCTAAAGATTTAGCGAGCCTTACGCATTGAGCAAAGGAGTTTGAGGAGATCTAGATTAGATCTACGGCGCTTCCCTCGGGATCAATACTTAGTTTTTGATCATGAGAAGAGTAACGATTTCTCTTGGTCGATCTCGTTCGCTTAAGGCGATCTATTTCCTTTGTGAAATAGTACTCTCGATCCCGTAGATCTTGACCTAGATCGGATCACATAGTGGTTCATGGATAAACTCTGGCACCGGCAAAGATCCTACGCAAGTAGGGCACCGATAAACGGGATCCTACGTTTGTTCAGGAGAAAGTTGTAATTTTTCTTGATTTTCGTTGTAAGGCTTATAAAAAGATGCCTTTTTTGTTGAATTTATTTGTAATCGTGCAAAGCTGTAATGAGTTCACAAGCAATGAAGATCAGACCGACTTTCCTGGCGGACAAGGATTTTATATCCTATCTCTAGGTAAATATAAACCTGAACCAAGAGGGGAAGGATTTTATATCCTATCTCTTGGTCCTAGAGAGGAATAATTTTATATTCTATCTCCAGTGCTGATGTGTGAAAGGAAAAATTTTATATTCTATTTCTCGATGCTGGAGGGGAAGGATTTTATATCCTATCTCCAGTGTGAAAGAGACTAAAAGTGGGATCTCCACTTCGAGAATCTTGAGAAGTGAAACTAAGAGTGGGATCTCCACTACGAGAATCGAAAAGATTCTGATAGCTTTCACTTTTATAAAATTCGCTACCTAATCTAGAAATGACTTTATCATTTATTGACATGAAATTCTAATTTCAGCCCCAACCCTGAGGAGGCGCGACCGAAGAGGACAGGGTAGAGGCCTTCTATTTATCATGAAGGGGATCTTACACTTAAAGAGAAAGAATTTTATATTCTATCTCTATTGTGAAGATTATTTTATGTGGACCTCTTGTTCGTGGAAGGAATCAAGAGGAAATTTTGCTAGTGGATTAGTCCAGAAAGATTTTTTAGTGGACTCACCGTCAATGAATTTGATCAGTCAGGGATTTTGTGGTGGAGAACAGATTTAGAGTTATCCTCGAGGACAATGGGTGAAATATTCCTCGAGGAACTTCCCATCAAAATGGGTTATCCCAAATGTACTAAGGATAGTACTTTTTTAGGAACTTTCCATTTATCAGCACTAATTGCATGTCACCATTTTGGGAGATTAGGCGATATGTACTGTTCGAATAGACTGTGTCTATCACGAACGGTCCTTCCCACTTGGGTTTAAACTTACCCTTTTTCTTGGAATCAAGAATTATTGGTCATCGAGCAGCGAAGACTAGATCTCATTCCTTAAAGCTTCTCTGTCGGACTCTGTTGTTAATAGCTCTCGACATTCTGGCTTTTAAAACTCAATGTGCTGTTGAGGTTCTAGGCGTTTTTCATCCAACATCTCAAGCTCTTCAAAGCATCTCCAATGTTGTTCTTCCTCCATCATCCTAGTTGCGAGGGCGATACGAAGTGATGGGATTTGGATCTCTAATGGGAGTACAGCTTCACACCTATATATCAGAGAGTATGGAGTAGCTCTGGTAGGCGTGCTACTGTGGTGCAATATGCCCATAGTGCTTCTCCGAGTTTATCGTCCCAATCACGTTTGTTGGTCTACACAAGTTTTGACAAGATCTCAATGATCGTCATGTTGAACGCCTCCATTAATCCGTTTGCAGCGGGATTATAAGTCGTCGATGAGACGTCTTGAATTTTGAACTTTTCGTAAAACCTGATGAAGGCATTGCTGATGAATTGAGGACCGTTGTCATGTATGATCCATCTTGGCTTGCCATGTTGATAGATGATGTGATGCTTGATGAACCTGACTACACTATTCATCTTCACTTTTTTCAGCAGAATTACTTCAGTGGAGAAATAGTCGGTAATCGTGAGGATGAACCGATCACCTTTAACTGACAGAGGAAAAATAGGACCCACTATGTCCATTCCCCATGTCTTGAATGCCCAAGATGTAGCCGAAGGATGCAAATGCTCTAGGGGTTGATGCATGTAATTCGCGTGAATTTGACACACGTGGCACTTTCGAGCGTACTTGATCACATCATTAATCATTGTTGGCCAGAAGTATCCTATTCTTCTGATACAATCATAAAGCTTGGGACTAAGTTGGTCTGCACCACACTCTCCCCCATGTGCTTCCTTAATGACTTCTTCCACTTCTTTGTTCAAAAGGCGCAGGAGCAGCAAGCCATCGTACCCACGATGATATAACGTCTGGGTTTCTGCATCATAAAAGAATGTTGGTGCTCTTCATCAGATCGATTCCCTCCCTTTCACGTCCTCTGGCAAAATGCTATATAGAACATAGTCGATTATAGGAAAACGCTAATCTCGGGGTTCCAGTTCTGCTTGGGTTGTGTGCACCTCCTTGATGACCACCCCCTTGTCATCCTCCTCCTCATCATATACTGAAACAAATAGTTGGTGAGTTCTCACAGTGACTAACTGTTCAGTCTCAAGATGTTGCACTAACGATACTGCTAACGCTACTAACGTATCCGCGTATGCGTTCTGGAGGCATGGAATATACTCGATGAAGAATTCTTCAAACAAGTCGATCATCTCAACGGCTTCCTGGTGATATATAATCAGGTCTAGACTGCTAACTTTCTAGTCTCCACGAATCTGTCTGACTATGAGTTGGAAATCCTCAAAGGCTTCGAGATATTTGACCCCCAGCTCTTTGGCGAAACTGAGCCCAGTAAGTAATGTGTTGTACTCAGCCACATTATTGGAGCACGGCTCGCTTAGCGAGTAAGCCTGAGGCATCACATACTTCCCTGGAGAAACTAAGACAACTTCAACTCCAGAAGAGATCTTAGAATATCCAGGGGTACTTGCCACATTAGTTGCTCGAGAGGCTCTATTAAAGTACAATCGCCATATTCGCTGATGCGATGTAGCGTTGACTTCGTGGGTTTCATCTGGCAATTCATCAAATAATTTAGCCGCATCTGTCGTTGGGTTAGTTGCTAAGAGGTCGCAAATTGCCTGTCCCTTGACTCACTTCTATTGCTTGAAGTGCAGGTCGTATTGAGACAAGAGCAAGGCCCATTTTGCCAAACGCGAACTCATGGAAGCTGGTTGCATCATGAATATTCAGGCTAGATTTACGATGGAAATAACATAAATCGTCTGTCCAACTAAGTAGTACCACATCTTCTGAATCGGGAACACTAACGCAAGGCACTGCTTCTCAATCATCGGATAGCGGGATTCAGCACCCACTAAAGTCTAACTCAGGTAACACACT
This sequence comes from Asparagus racemosus, assembly GCA_037177215.1. Lineage (NCBI taxonomy): Eukaryota > Viridiplantae > Streptophyta > Magnoliopsida > Asparagales > Asparagaceae > Asparagus > Asparagus racemosus. The sequence continues at coordinate 16,020,421 of JBAKGM010000279.1, read as the reverse complement.
GCTCGTCATGACCACTATCGTTGTCTTGTACGAGTAACGCACTTAACGAGTGGTTCGTCACCTTGGTGTAAATCAAGAATTGTCTACCCGACTGCGGTGTAACGAGAACAGGAGAATTCACTAGATATGCTTTGATATCTTCGAATGCCTTCTGATAAGCATCGTCCCAAACAAATGATTCACCTTTTTTGGCTAGTATGGAGAATGGCTGCTATTTTTCAGAGAGATTCAATATGAATCACCGAATATAAGCTAATTGCCCCTGTAACCCTTTGAGTTCTATTAGGCTCTTTAGAGGTTGCAACTCCTGTATCTTTTCACGAGGAAACTTGTCAAAATTTCCATTACTTTAAATTGTTTACAAACTTCAATCGCCTGAAATAAAATTCAAATAAAAAGATCACTTTTTTATAAGGCTTACAATGAAAAAATCAAATCAAAATTACAACTTTGACCCAATTGAACAAACGCGAGATCTGTTTATCGGATCCTCGCTTGCGTGGGTATCTTTGCCTGTGCTGGGGGCTTGTTTTGTACGTGGACCACCGCGTAATCCCGATCCAAGTAGAGATCTAGATGCTGGTGTAGGCGTCGAAAATTGCTTATCAGTACCCGAACAAGACTCGTGACGGTGGGTTGACACCAACAGCCCATCTAGGGGGTATCTGTAGGCCTCAAAAATTGCTTATCAGTACCTGAACAAGACTCGTGGCAGTGGGTTGACACCAACGGTCCATCTAACGATGCGACCAAGAACCGCTGATGACATAACTGTGCCACAAAACGCATAAAGCGAGTCGACGAACATATAAAGTGAGTCGGCAATGCGTACAAGTCAACAAAGTGACGTATCTTGGAATAAATCCAGCGATGAAGCTTCAGGTCAGCGAGATTCAATGAGGTGAGTCAATCAGACTCAAGCGTCGACAAGACGGAATTAACCAAACTCAAGCGACGATGCTATGCCGATCGAATTCTAGAATCAAACGGACAAACTGAGCCCAGGAACACCAGAAAACGGAGCAAGGCAGGCAAAATACCTCGACCAAAGCCAAGACAACTCAGCCTAGGCCGAAGCACTTTGGCCTTGGTAGAAGTTGCTCGGCCAAGGCCGAAGCACTTCAGCCTTGGCCGAAGTGGCTTGGCCATTTGGCCGAGCCATTCTCTCTCCCCCCTCTTTTCCTATAAATAGGGAGAGGGGGGTTTCATTCAAGGGGTTAGAGATTTTTGGAGGGGGGAAACTTGTCTGAGAATTTAGAGATTTCATGAGAGCTCTACGCAGTCATTCGCACAGATCCGAGCACCGGTGAAGATCAAAAACTTCAGATCCACATCCTTTGCAAGAGAGGAGTTCATTCCACGCCAGATCTACATTGCAAGGTAGAGAGTCGAGCTCAGATCTGCGACGATCTAGGTCAGGTTGTGATTTCTCCTAGTAGATCTCAGGGTCAGTGTGTGATTTCTCCTAGTAGATCTCACCCACTCCAGCGATCGTCTCCTTCGTGAGATCAATTCCCGTCGGTGTTTCATTTCCTTCATGAAATAAATGCCCTAAATCCACAGATCCAGTATCTAGATCTCCACTTGGATCGAGATTACGTGGTGGTCCACAAACAAAACAAGTCCCCGTCACAGGCAAAGATACCCATGCAAGTGAGGATCTGATAAACGGCTCCTGCGTTTGTTCAATTGGGTCAAAGTTGTAATTTTGAATTGATTTTTTTATTATAAACCTTATAAAAAGGTGATATTTTTATTTGAATTTTGTTTCAGGTGATTGAAGTTTGTAAACAGTTCAAACCATAGAAATCAAAACAACTTTCCCTGCGAATAAGCTGGCGACCACAGTGGGAGCAACCGGCCTCAGATCGGAGGTCGTCGTGCCGCAGCTGCAGATCTCAATCCCAGTGGAGGAAGAGGTCGAGTTCGAGTTCGACCAACAAAAGTTTGAGGAGTATCTCTCCTCCTCCTCCAGATCTAATTCTCCCTGCCGCTCCAGGAAAGTCTCCGCTGCAAGGAGAACCTGATGGGCCTCAGATACAGAGTCCCTCGATAGTGAATCCAACCCTGCTGCCGCCGGTAGTGGTAAATCCTCCTCGGCGCCCAAAGCCCAAGTTCCCCCAGCACCCGAGATGACTGCCAATGGTGTACCCGCACTCTCCAAGTGAGCCCGTAGAGGCAACGACAAAGTATGGCGTGCAAATTCTCCCGAGCCATGCAATTAATGGATGGGGTCTGCTACGAGGCGGATCTAAGATCTAGACTTACGCAGAGGCTCTAGCCTCATAGATCGATGGCCTCTCCAAGCCATCAACCAATGAGTGGGTCCGTGTCAAACAGAATCGTTCAACACTTCACGAGTGCATCCGGAAGCGACGCACGCTCCTCGCGCAGGCACGAGCTCTAGTGCAGGAAGCTCGTGAGCTGAAGAAGGAGGAGGTGGCCAAAAAGTCGCCAACAACCCGTTAGGTCTGGAGGCCCAAGTCCACTAGCACTCTAACTCTGGCAAGCACGGCGCCCAAGAGGAAAGCTAAGGACGCCATGATACAAACTACCCAGGCGCCCAGATCAAAAGCTGAGGGCACCCCAACATCAATCGTTCTGGAGCCCAAGCCGAAATCCACGGGCTCCCCAATTAAAGTCAGCTCGGCGCCAAGGTCACCTCTGGCATCTGCATCCAGACCTTTGGCGAAGCCAACTCCCGCCACAACCAGCAGGCTAACCATCAAGGAACGCCTTGGTCCATTGAGGGAATTACGGATCACTCCTTGTACAAGAGGTCGAACCCACTTCAAGGCTCCTCCAGCTATACCAACCGGACTGAGAATCAAAGTCCGAGAGTCCACTGAGACTTCACGCCCACACAAGCAAACGTCAAGGCCAGCCACTTTTGGCAGCTTTGATAAAGCAGTCCGTCCTCAGAAGGAGACGTTTTCATCCGATGACAATGACGTTATATCCGAGAGTTCGCGCCAACACACGACGGGTTGCTCTAGCAATTGCGTCGATGAGTTGTACTATTGTACTGCGGGTACTAGAAAATCTCAGAAGAGGAACTCTCCTGAGAAGCTCGTGCATTGCCCCTGCTCAAAGTTAATCAAGGTAGTGTTATCAAAATGTAACTGCCACAGACCAACTCTGGAGAGGGTATCCATCTTCGATAGACTGGGCAAAGGCTTGCCAAAGCCTAACCCCAGACACTTCCACAAGAGAAGATCAGTGACTCACAGGGATGAATTACCCAGAGTCACAAATAACATGACGAGTAGAAGGACGTCAACCCATACCGGTCCCCGAGCATCCGATCGGATAACTCGATTGTAGACCAGAACTACTTGGCGTCCCCATTATGAAAAGATCCTAAAGGGACTACCATCAGAAGATGAAGTGTCAGATGCAGGCTTCGCCCTGGCTTCTGACAATACAGTCTCCAGTGAGGGGCAACCCCGAGAAACCCTGATGATCAGTGCCGAGCAAGTAGCCAAGATGCTCGAAGAAGCAATGGCCAAGCAAAAAGAAAACTTCAAGTTCGAGATGGAGATGGCCATACAGCAGATGCGAGAAATGCATGACCAGCAAATCCAGGTGCTGACAAACTGCCAAGGTGAAACTAGTCGTCATTATAACATTAATCAGGTTGACAGCGACACTGACGGGGAAGAAGACCACGGTGCTGCACAACCCCATGAAGAGTGAAACGCTGGGGGTAGCTAGGAGAATGCCAACAGCAATGCCATCCCAGAAAATGAGAAAATCAAGGATCTCGAGAGTAAGATCAACACGTTAATCTCTGCTCAAGAAATCAGGAAGACGAGCATACCATGTCCATACCCCAGGGAGTGGGAGTCAATCCCATACCCGTCAAAGTTCAGTTTGATCAACTTCACACCGTTTGACGAAAAGGGGTCCCCCACTCTGCACTTGATTTACTTCAAGTCTCACTTGGGGGTAATTTCTAGAAACGAGTCCCTGATGGTTCAGTTATTTGTTGGCATCCTTCGAGGAGCTGCCTTCGATTGGTACCGCCGTCTCAAACCAGGCAGCGTTACCAGCTAGGATGACATGGAGTCCCTGTTTCTCTCCAACTTCTTCGACGATGACACTGAGATATCCATCGGGACGTTGCTGATGAAAAGCAAAAGGATAGAGAGATGGTGGACACCTTCATCAAACGATTCCGGAACAAGGCGATGAATTGCCAGGACCCGATTATGGAGGAGTTTATTCTCCAGACTTGCCATTACAACTTGTCGTTGGATGTGCTTGAAGCGATGGGAACAGCTCCTTCCACTACATGGAAGGATCTAAAGATGCGTGGCGAGCAAGCCGAACACTTCCTGAAGAGGAAAAAGGCAGAAAGAGGCCAACTTGCTAAAGAAGCCCCAAAACGCAACTTTGTTCAACGCGGTAAGGGGAAGGAGCAGGCTAGAACGGTGGTCGCGAACTAGACGTTCCAACTGCAACCCTAAAAGCAACCGCAACAGCGAGCGCCACAGCAGTCGCAGTCATAGTGGCAGCAAGGAACACAGAAGCAGAGGCCCTTAGAGCCGAGATTCATGAAGTCATATTCTTTTAGGGATGACGAGATTCCCGGCCTCTTCAAGTACTTAGTGGAAAATAACAAGATCAAGCTCCCTCCGATCCAGAATCAAGAGGAAGCGAAAAGGACAAACGACCCCAGGTACTATGCTTACCACAGGGCGGTCCACCACCCCACCAAGTCGTGTTTCGGCCTCAAGGACAAAATCCAAGCCCTAATCGACGTGGGGGTCATTACAATGAAGTCGTCCAAGGAGAAAAAGGTTAGAGTGAATGCAGTGTCCATCAGCTTCGGTTCGGTGCCTTTGACGTGGTTCAAATCCGAGCCTGTAGTAAAGGTGGCGATAAAGACGGTGAATGATGATCCGCACAAGCAGCGCTAAAAAGGGCTCGTACCACATACGACTCAAAATGGCGAAGTTTTATGGGTCCATCCGGACCTACTTGAAGATGATCAGTGGACAGCTTCTTCTTCATCCAAGAAAAGGTCGAAGGGGAAGGGAAAATTGTGCTATGCTGCTTCCACAGTCCTGGAGGGAGATGATGAGTGAATGATGACATTCTAATTCTCAAAGGAAGAACCTGAAGTCCACGCCACCAGGAGCGGACACGAGTACACGTACAAGTACCCTGAAGTCCCTAATCCGAATGCCAAGACGCTGTCGGAGCTGGGGGTACCAGCAATTCCCCTCACCCGCACAGAAAAGGTGCAACAAGCAGCTGCCAAGGAAACTACAGCCAAGATGAAGGAAAAGTAGCCTCAAGAGGTTCAACTCCTGAAGCAGTCTCGATTCAATCGTCTGATTGCGAGAGACAAACAAGGAAGTTCGAATTCTCCCTATCACTTTGACGTCATGGCTCAACTAGCGAACATCCCAACAAGAATCACACTCTACAAGCTTTTGCGGTCGTCAAAAGAGACTCAAGAAGCTCTACAAGAAGCCCTGCCTGATTCTGAGGTCTTCCTCACTCAGATCAAACTAGCTCCCGAAGAACCGGAGTCATCAACGGCCCAGCACTACAATCTGGCTGCCAAGCACCTCCCCTGCATCACCTTTACTAAGGAGGACATGCATACGAGGAATTCCAAACATGACAGACTACTGTACTTCACCGGGTATATCGGTTCCAGTGAAGTTAACCGGATCCAAGTTGATCCGGGTTCCGCTATGAGCATCATGCCCTACGGCTAATGTACAGTCTTAGAATTCCTGCTAGTAAGCTGGCATCAACCGGCATAGTGATCTACGGATTTAACACCAACGGGTCTCTGCCGCTTAGTAAAATCTGAGTGAAGTGCTAGATGGGAGATTTGAAGTTCGAGGTCACGTGTTATGTGATCGATGTTGAGACTTCCAATAACTTATTGTTGGGATGACCTTATATCCACAACAACGTTATAATTCCCTCTACTCTTCATCAATGTCTCAAATACGTAGACACAAATAATGAAGTCAAGACTATGGTCGCGGACAAACAGCCGTTTAAGGGGATGGAGAATTATTTCACTGATTTTCTCCTCTACGACAATAGTGTCCGATACTGAATCATCAGCCCAAGGCACGGACAGCAGTGGTGAAGCTGATACTGAAGCTAAGCTTGATTATAATGGCGGGTTTGTTTTGAATGATATTGTACCCCTTGTGCTTGACGATGAAGAATCGTCGGATGAAGGCTATAATTGGCAACTCACCGACGAATCAATAAAAGATGATTTAGAGTACCCGTTGTCTTTGACTGATGTAATGACAGGATTATACAACAATCCTGACTTGCACCTACAAATATGGTCATCGTGCATAATGCAGAAGCAGTTCTAAGACTCCTTTGGGACAACACTCATCATCCCAGGTAGATCAAGTAGTGAAAAAGACTTGGTTTACAGCAAAGGAGATGCGGTTCCGACACCAAATCACTTCTTAGAAGGAGACATCGATGACAATGAGCCCATACTTCACGCATTCAGATATAGCCCAGAAACACTAGATATCATGAAGATATGGGGGTACAACTTGGCGCAAGGAGGAGGTCTTTGCTTCGGACGAGGTCCTCAAGTCCCGCCTAGAGCAACCTATGTCCCGAAAGGGAAGCCTGACAACTATTATGCGTTCAGAAGGGGATTGGGATATGAATCCTCCTCAGAAGATGAATGCTCTTGGTTAATTGACGACCACCTACCTGATGACGGAGATGGATATTCGTCTGATTCATCTGCTTGGGATTCTGACGTCAGCCTCGGCGAAGTCTTCAAGGCTCTGATGGTAAATATGACTACTGCCGACCCTACCACAATAGAGAACGATGAGGAGATGCCAACATGGGAAGACCCGTAGATTCATCACCTCAACAGCAGTACGGGGACCGGTTCAAGCAAAGAGAACCCCCCACCGAAGATATAGCCATCCAAGTCAATATGGGTGACGAGGCTAATCCAAAGCCTATTTTCATGAGCAGTAGTCTTCCCCTAGAAGAAAAGGAAGAATTGATTACTCTTGTTAGGGAATATATCGACGTGTTCGCTTAGAACTATGAAGATATGCCAGAGCTCGACCCAAATGTGGTAATCCACTACCTC
>JBAKGM010000279.1:15990668-16008268 GCA_037177215.1 Asparagus racemosus | reverse complement strand
GCTTACCTTGTGCAGACGAGGTCCAAGCACGCAGGCGAGTTCCAAGTCTTCATGCGAGCTTGCTCTTGAGGCGAGCTAAGCTCCTTCGCAGGTGAGCTTGGTTCAGGCGAGCTTCAAGCCTTCAGGCAGGGTTGGGTTCGTGCGGACGAACCCAATAAGTGGGAAGACATCGTGCGGGCGAGTCCTCATTCAGGCGACATTGAGTTCGTGCTGGCGAACTCAACAAGTGGGAAGACCTCGTGCGGGCGAGCTTTCCTTTAGGCAGCATTGAGTCCGTGCGGACGAACCCAATAAGTGGGAAGGCTTCATGCGGGCGAGCCTTCCTTCAGGCGGCATTGAGTCCGTGCAGGCAAACTCAATAAGTGGGAAGGCCTCGTGCGGGCGAGCCTTCCTTCAGGCGGCGTTGAGCGCGTGCGGGCGAACCCAACAAGTGGGAAGGCTTCGTGTGGGCAAGCCTTCCTTCAGGCGACATTGAGTTCGTTCAGGCAAACCCAAACGAAGGCTTCGTGCAGACGAGCCTTCCTTCAGGTGGGGTGGGCATTTTTTACCGCCTACATAAGTTGCTTCCATTCTTTCAATGCTATGCAGCTAAAACTACATAATATAAAATAACAATTAAAGTTAGTTGTAAAATTTTATTTGTTGCCATAAAAATAATGTTTATTCTTAGTATCAAGCACAAAATTGATGTTTGGTAGTAATATACATGCTTCTTATCCACTCATTTAAAAAGTGTCTATTTTCAAATAGTCCTCATTTGATTACTCGCTCATTAAATAAGTAGAGTAGAAGTGACCACATTACTATCAGACACCAACTTTGATGCTTAATACAAATCATACCTATTATTCTCTTCCAAGATATAACTATATGATTTCTTCTTCATTTACATTATAAACATATTATTATTGTTATTATTGATTAGGCTAAACTTGACCGTGGCGAAGTATCTATGGACACGCTCTCCGGTCTCTGCCCACGGCAAACTTTACTTTTGTGACTCCCATGTGATGCAAGTCTCCTTTAGCTGTTACTTTCAAAAACTCTCTTACGTGTCACTATTCCATTAGTTAAATCCCGTCTCCTGTGTTTTATCTCAAACACTCGATTACAACCCGACACCCTAGAGTTGAAATCGGGATACTCTCACCGCCCAATAACCCAAATCCGACCAATTACTTGCTACATGGCGCTCCCAAAACGCCCGGTCTCTTCACCTCCCGGCGGTAATCATACCGCATTTCTCTCTACTCACTTTCTCTTACCTCTCTCTCTAAATTATAAAACAAAAAGCATTATAAAACAGTGTTCTTTTTCCACTCACTCTGTTTTGCTCTTGAGATTTGAAGTGAAGAGAACGCGAAGTCGAAACAAAGAGATAGAAGGTGAAAAAATTTAGGGTTTCGTTTCTCTTAAATCGAGATCTGAGATGTCAGATCCGTTACTTGACGGCGGCGATGGGCTGACAGCGGCGGAGGGATGCAATGTGGCGGCTCCTCCTCCGGCGGCGCCGTTGACGGCGTCAGCGCCGTCGTCGAAGGGGGAAGGGAAGTCGACCTCGAGGAGAAGAGTCGCGATCCGAAAGAGTTTTGATGCGGATGAGTTCATTAATTTGCTGCACGGTTCGGATCCAGTTAAGGTCGAGCTCAATCGATTGGAGAATGAAGTTCGAGGTCAGAATGCGATTTGATCTGAGCTTGTTTTCTTGCGTTTCAGAAAAAAATTTTTTAAAGGGAGAAAATGGTTTATTTGAGCGATTTGGCTTTGGGTTTGATTTTGTTAATTTTACAGATAAGGATCGGGAGTTGGGGGAGGCGCAAGCGGAGATTAAGGCGCTGAGATTGAGCGAGCGCGCCAGAGAGAAAGCTTGTGAAGAGGTTAAAAAAAAATTTGGGGATTAAATGTAGAATGTAGTGATTCTCTTACGTTTTTTTTTAGATTTATGAGGATCAAGATCTCATTTACTTAAAGTGTCTATCGTTCAGTAGATGCCCTTATGATTTGAGTTTGACCAGCGATCTTGATACGTTATAGTTTTAAGATGGGGGCCAGTTAGATCTAAGTGAATTCTTTCTCTTTGCTTTTTTTTTTTTTGCCCCCTTTTCTTGAACCAAGCTTTACTCTGAACTATAGATATATATGTATGATATCTAAATCCATTATGAAATTTAGTGATGGATATGTTCATTCAGCCTTGTTTATTAGATGGTGGTTGTGACCCTTTGATTTCAGCTTAATGAAGAATTGGAGAAGTTGGATGAGAAGCTCAAATTAACCGAAGCCCTTCTAGAAAACAGAGTATGTCTCAGACTTCCTTGCTGCCTGGTTGTTTACCTCTTTTGCATCAGTGACTGATGGTATTGATGCTACTTGATTGCAGAATCTGGAAATTAAGAAGATTAATGATGAAAAGAAAGCAGCCATGGCTGCTCAGTTTGCTGCAGAAGCTACACTTAGAAGAGTCCATGCGGCTCAAAAGGATGATGACATGCCCCCAATAGAGGCCATTCTTGCACCGCTTGAGGCAGAATTAAAGCTTGCTCGTCAGGAGGTAAATTGTTTTTGCACCCATTTGCTTCTTGCCTCCACACTTTCATGAAGTCAAGTGTTTCTCATTGGAACTATATCCAACTAAGCTAAATAGCTGATATATATCTTAATGTTGAAAATAATGATAATATATAATGTGGTTCTTGGCCTCTCCATAACAGGGTAATGCATAATGTAGGTTACATGTTTAGTTATCTTTTACTTTAAAAGATATAAAAATGACATAATATTTTTAACAAATAGAAATACGATTTCCAGTTATTAAATGTCTTTTAACAAAATAACAAGCTATACTAATTTACTATCAAGTACCGCAATAAAATCTATTGTAATAGCGTAGCGTTACATGTGTGAGTTATATCAAATGTTACGTTATGTTTTAACTTGAAAGTTTGTTACGTTACATATAACACAAATAACTAATTTTGTTTCAACACTAATATGTGTGCATGTGCGCACACACATGTTCATGCAGGGGACAGGGGGTATTACATAAATATCTTGTGAGTAGCTCTAAGGAGTTTCCAGTATTCTGCTTAATCCTGCCTAGTTCACTTTAAAGGGTTATTGTACTTTAAATATTCACATATAATGGTTGGTAATATTTTTTAGTGTTATTTTCCAATCAGTTTCTAAATGCAAATGAATTGCGTTTTGAGGCATTTCTCAAGGTGTTTTAAAAGGGGGGGGGGGGACCCTGGGCACACATATGAGTCCTGCAGAACCATGAGGCGTTTGCTCCAATGCATGATTCACGAATGAAGTGTGTTTCTTACACCTCTTATTTCCCTTTTGCATGAGGCCTGTGCTTCATTAACCAAAGAAAGATGAGATCTCTGTAGCTAATTGGAAATATATAGTTGGTTGAAGATCATATCGTTAGAGGGAACAGTAAAAATGCCAAATTAAACTTGCCTACATTGCTAGATTAAAGGTTGCCTTCAAGTACATCTACTATTTTTTTCCTTTTTTCTTTTCCTCTCAATTTGAGAATAGTTAAAGATTCTTAAGATAAAAATGATGAAAACTATGCCTCAAGACTTTAAGCTTTATGCCTCTCCTTCATAAAGGATTTTTATGATTCACCTCATGCCTTCTTTTTGAACATTATTTCCTATGCTGAATAAATTTTGTTACTCCTGCTAAGATCCTTTCTTGCTCAAATGTTCCATGGAATTTTTGTTTTGTAATATACTGAATGTTTACGGTTACTGCAAGTAAAGATTTTCAATCTCTAGGAGCAAACAAGGATCTTGTTGAGTTGAGTTACTGAGTAGCATAGAACAAGAATAAAGCAGTGTTCTTTTTGTAAAGGTCTGTTTCTTCAAACTTAAGGTTCACTGCCACAATGCTATGACTGCAGATCACAAAGCTGCAGGATGACAATAGGGCTTTGGACCGCCTTACCAAATCGAAGGAAGCAGCATTACTGGAAGCTGAAAGGACTGTCCAAATCGCTCTGGCGAAAGCTTCGATGGTGGATGATTTACAAAACAAGAACCAGGAGTTAATGAAACAGATTGAGATCTGTCAGGTAACTACAAGGAAATTTCTCTATTCATGATCACAGAATGATTGTAGGACCAATAGTATGATATAAATTTACCTTCTCTTCTAGGAAGAAAACAAGATCCTAGACAAAATGCACCGTCAGAAGGTTGTGGAGGTTGAAAAGCTCAGCCAGACTGTGAGAGAGCTTGAAGAAGATGTTCTTGCTGGTGGTGCCGCTGCAAATGCTGTGAGGGACTACCAGAGGAAAGTTCAAGAGATGAATGTAATCTATCTTTGTTTAGTAAAAGACTCAGAAAATATCTTGAATATATCATTTCCATCTTTTTGATGAAAACTAATCATTCTAACTAAATTCTCTTTCTAACTTGATCATTGATTCTTTAAATGCACGTATTAGGAAGAGAGAAAAACTCTTGATCGAGAACTAGCCCGTGCAAAGGTTTCAGCTAACAGAGTCGCAGTTGTAGTGGCAAATGAATGGAAAGATGCTAATGACAAAGTAATGCCTGTTAAACAGTGGCTTGAAGAGCGGAGATTCATGCAGGTAGGTTTTAATGCCACGACAGATTATTATTCATAAGTTTTCATGGTATGCCAGGCCATAGTCTATGCTGCTCTGGTCAGTTTATTCTTGTTACACCTTTCTGTTCAAGGTTGTAGATTTAATCCATAGTAAGAGTGTGACTTATACTAAGTTCTCTCTTAATACATTGGTACAGGGAGAAATGCAACAACTCCGAGATAAGCTTGCTGCTGCAGAACGTACTGCAAGATCGGAGGCCCAGTTAAAGGTAAAGTTAACTGCAAAAACTCATCAATGCTCAACTCTATTTGAAATAGAAGGAAAGTAAATTCTATGTGTACGTATTTGGCATCTCAGGATAAATTTCAGTTACGACTTAAAGTCCTAGAAGATGGCCTGAGGACGTCTTCAAGTGGTTCAAATCGCTCCACTATAGATGCAAAGAGTATGAGTAATGGTTCTTCTCGTCGCCAGTCACTTGGAGGAGCTGAGAATATATCAAAATTATCTCCAAATGGCTTTCTACCCAGGAGATCACCATCATTTCAAATTAGATCATCACTTTCTAATAGTACTAGTACTGTACTGAAACATGCGAAAGGGACATCAAAATCATTTGATGGTGGAACTAGGTCACTTGATCGGGGTAAGATCCTTGTAAATGGGACCGGCCATTCACTTAACAGATCTATTGATGGAACCAGAGACAATGAGATACCCAGTGATTGGAAGGAAAATTCAGAGGAAAAACCATCTGAGTCAACTAATGTAGACACTGAAGATACTGTTTCTGGAATGTTGTATGACATGTTGCAAAAGGAGGTAATAACCCTAAGGAAAGCATGCCATGAGAAAGACCAAAGCCTGAAAGACAAGGATGATGCAATTGAGGTAAATTCTGTTTTGGAAGTTGTAAGCTCGAGGCTGTTGCTTTTATTTGCTGGCCCCTCCCCCCAACCCCGTCCCATCCCTCCCCATTCCCATACACTAACACTTCCCCTTTTTTGTACAGATGTTAGCAAAGAAAGTGGATACTCTAACTAAAGCAATGGAAGTGGAGGCCAAGAAAATGAGAAGAGAAGTAGCTGCTATGGAGAAAGAGGTAGCTGCGATGCGAGTGGAGAAGGATCAGGACAACAGAACTAAACGGCTCGGCAGTTCCAGGGGTCCTGGAAATGCTTCTCAGCTGCTTCCTGGGAGGTAGGTTAAAAAAACAAACCTTTCAGTGATAGTAATCATCTTTAATTGGAAATTAGTGTGTAATCAATTGCATAATATTTTCAGATTTCTGTTTTGATTTATTAATTTGCATGTCTTTGTTGATGCTCCAGCTGCTAGATTGAGTTTTTTTTTAAAAATTCCTTCCATGACATATTAATTGGGTGATTGTTGATTTGTATCTCATCATACTATTGTGTCCATGACTATAGAGTTGTCTTCGGGAGCAGCTCTAAGTCTTGATGATGCTGAGGACTGATTATCACAACTCATGAAAATATGGTCACCTATCTTCGTTACACAGTTTATCTTGTAACTGAAAGAAAAATGAGGATTGAACTTTAGCTGACGAATTTTGTATAATGGTTCCAGTCATTTGGCATTGGCACTCACATTTTAATCTCTGCTAATTTATTTGGGTTTGTATTTTGTTTATAGATAACCTTAAAGAAAAAGATTACGAGAATAGTGTCATCCCTGAAGACATCTTTTTATCTCAATACAAAATCAATGATAACAGTGGAAGCCAGTATCGATAACAACAATAAGCCAGGGTTCAACTATTTTGGGATTGTATCCTGCTAGACTGCAAATGCATTAAAGCTTCAATAATACCAAGCTAAACACCCTTCAAATTAAGTCTGAAATTCAATTTGTATTTTCCTTGCCCACTTTTAATTATGGACCAAATGAGGGGAAATCCTGTATAGGGATGTTTAAGGCTTTCTTTCTGCGAGATTTACACAGAAATTAATTTACAAACAGTTAAGCAAGGCTTTTCAATGCATGATTTTTAAAACTTCATCGAGGTCTCTCACACACACCCCGAAAACCAAAAATTAACAAGGTACTATACAAACTGTAAATTCTTTGCATATTCTTCTGGGGTAATTTTGGCAATTAGTTTGTCCTAATGCATGTCAGTTGCAAGATATTCTTCTTGTAAGATTCACTTGATGTAATGTATCTATATAGTACGGCAACAAGGATAATGCTTTTTTTATTCATTATTTATTGGTTACAAGGATTGTTATTGGTTTACTGTGTATTATTGGTAGTTGTTAGGTTGAAGAATTCTAGTAAGAAAATTGGATTATGGCCATTAAGCTATTCCATCTGGATCCACATAGACTCTAAAGTAATAAAACTTCATTTGAGTTATGTGGCTTAACATATTTATCTAGTCATTTCTAATTTTTGGACTAAATGACATCTCATATTAATTTAGCTAAACTAAAGCCGCACTTGACACTGAATGAGTATGAGACATCGCTTATAAGTCTCTACCGTGGTTCAAATCTGTTGAGCCTAACTCAGGCCTAACACATCAATTTAGTGGATAATAAAGATAATATCTCAAGTAACACTTTATAGACAAATCAAATTACAACAGGAAAGTGTGACGTCTCCATCCAAGTAAACCTTAATGTGTGTTGTATCAAACAACATTTGTGCGTAACGTTGACCTCAAACCAGTAAGGTATAAAGCAAGCATCCAAAGTTCTATTGAACCATAAACTCTAATATCAACTTATTTTGTGAAAAGCCCAAGAACAAACTCAAAAGAACCTATTTATCAGTTCAAACATGGACAACTTTTAATCATTATCTTCCCAATGTTAGACCACATGGCACCTTTTTGTTACGTTAAATCCCGAAAAAGGAAAACAAAATGGTCAAGCACAAACACAAAATTATTAAGAAGTGAAAGAAGAACCAACATACAGAAATAATGTGGTTCGACCTTCAGCATATATTCTCAAGATGAGTACAATATTACTAATCAAATTGCGAGTGTACAAAAGGCAACGGAACACTCAACTCTAATCACAAATACACATCCCAATCCTCGGGTAGGAAATCTCTCTGAAAGAAAACTCTAAATTTGTCACTTGTCACTAAACAAAGACAGTATGAAGAGAGAGAGTTGGTTTATGTATAGATACATCAAACCTAACCATGGAATATTTAAGATTTCTTATTCTTTTCTTTTCTTTTATACTTATTTCTGTTCTCTCTGAATAAGGATCTAACTACAATCACCACTCCAATTAGAGAATCAAATAGAAGGGCGTCAAGTATGGCACACAACAGTCAAGTTCTGACAAGAACTTATAACTGGAAGAATCTTCGTCAATATTAATTGGATTATTCAAAGTAACAGTTTGCCGCACAAGAAGAATGACACCCTTCTTATTAATGTCCTAGTTCTACAATAAGAAGTTTTTCCGATTGATGTGCTTCATCCTCTCATAATACTTTTTTTATGTTAGCTTGGTATTAGTTTGATAGTAACAATAAATGAAGTCAACTCCAATTTTTTAATTTGAGCTTTCCAAATAAACCTCTCAACCAAAATATCTTCCTTTGTATCTTAGTAACTTCTATATATATTCCATATTCATGATAGGCAATGCAATTGTCGTATGTAAATTAGCTTTCCAACACACGCACCAAAAGAGAACCAGAAACTGATCTTTCAAGATCTCCCGGTTCAATGTCATCAACACGAATGAACAAATAAGGGAAAGAATCATTTTGCAAGCTTTGTGAAGTACAAACAGCTGTTAGTACATCCAATATTGACTACAAAAAGATAAAGTTGAGACTTGGAAGACTGTTTGAGACCATATAAATACTTCTTTTGACAATCAAAGACATTCGTCATGGCCTTCAATTTCAAAACCCTTTGGTTAATGCATATATATCTCTTCATCTAATTCAATATAAAGTAAGCCCATTTTTGTATCAAAGTATTCTAAATCCAAATCATGCATAGAAATCAAACCCATAAAGACGAAAGTAGATATAACCTTCACAATAAAATGAAATTACATTATTAAAAACTAACTCCTTTTACTTCGTTGCACCCTTTTACAACCATCTCATGTATCGAGCATCTTCCAAATTTAGTGACTTGTTATTTCTTTTTGAACTCATTAGCAGCTGAGTGTCTTATTTTCTACGGGTGTATTCATGAGCTCCTACTTTCCAGTTTATGGAAAGATTCAATTATTCATCCTATTTCATCCATAGCAGCAGTTACTATCTCTATATGTTGACCAACAATGGAGAACCAGTTATAAATATGCAACAATCTAGCAGTTAAACTGAATCTTTCCCAAAATAAGGAGGGCAACAAAAGTATATGAAGAAACTATGACAAATTCTAGCTAGAAATTGACCCTGTAAATCACTGAAAGCACAAATAAAGAGAAATACAACCAATATATTACCAGGTCAACTTTCTCCTTAGAAGTTTAATCCTCTTCTGTTCCAATTTCCATGATAAAAATGGTCAATGAGATCAAGGCTTAGCAATTTATATAGCACATGGTCTAATGCTTCACAGGGGTACAATTCATAAAGCTAGTAATTACATTGTACCTATCTTGTGTAGTCCATAGTTGATTTTTTTCTCTAAGGAAGTTTCTGACAAGAGCATTGTAGATTGAGTTTTACAAATCCCGTTACAGGGACCCACTTAAGATATTATCCTGGCCATGCGTAGGTTTAATTTCAATCAACATGCATGATGGGTTGACTATTGCCATGAGCCAACCCCTGTTCAAAACCATTCCGGAAATTACAAGGTTGATCCAATCTTCCATTGCATAGATAGAACACTGGCTTTGCATGGATCAAATCTATCTTCATGGATCAAATCTTCCATTGCATAGATAGAACACTGGCTTTGCATGGATCAAATCTATCTTCATAGGCAGCAAGAAATAAATATGTGTTCTTGGAAGATCCAAATGAATTATACAATAGAGATGTCAATTTCTCAGCTGCAAGTCATTATCCTGTTACCTGTTTCTTTGTGTGATCTGGGAAGATTATTATAGGGCCTGTCAGGACATGATTTCAGCTAATAAATTGTATCCTCACAGGGTTTTATATCTTTAAAGAAACTTGCAGAAGCCTGTAAGGTAGTAAAATTCCTGAATAATTTGGCAGATTGACACTTTCTTTAAGTCCAATGCATTAACAATTTGAACTATTAATAACTTGAAACTCGGGGACATTATGCTCTGCTCTTCTTGGCAGCGAGCATCATCTTTGAGGTCAAAGATCGATTAAGAATTCAGTTTCACGTTTGTAGAGTGCTTTCATGATAGTTTGTCCGTTAGGTTCAAGTTGTGTGACAAAGTGCCAGCAGATTTGTAAAGATGGAGCATATCTTTTTTGCTTTAAATATGTGTATAGCAGCTATATATCATTTGATCATATATTGAAAACTGTTGTAACGCATACACAGGACTGTGGCAAGAAGTGCATCGATGCGCAACATGTAATGAGAAGATAAGTGAAGCAGTAAAGAGTTACAGGATAGGCTTTGGTGTCTTTTGTCACTTTTTTTTTTCTTCCCTCTTTTTTCCCACTCATTGATTTATAAAATTATAACAACTGCCGGCAAGCCTGTGATCAGCGTGAATATTTTAGGAAGCAAATTTGGACGGATGTCGGTCTAGATATTACATTGCTGACGCTGCTATAATGAGCAGCGGTGGAAGTGATGCTGAAGTTTGCTAACACTCTTGAGTCCTTATCCTTCTGATAAGAACTGCCTGCTTTGTTGTATAGGTTGGTGGGTCTCTCTCTTCTTGTATTTGTAATTTTCAGTTGTGTGAAGGATTCTTTTCATTCCCAGGTTGTGAATATTATTGTAATTGCACATGAGCACTCAAGTTGTGTTGCTGTTGACTTCAGTTTGTGTCTTCGTAATGCTGAATCTGAAGGCAGTTGGTGTTTTATATAGGCGTAATTGTGGATATACGTTACCCCGTGGTATGACTGTTTGAACATAGTATCTCTCTAGTTCTGTTGTTGCAGATAGATTCCCTGAATGGAATTGTTTGAATGCTTCAAACTCAGGGGGCCTATTTGTCAAAAAAGAAAAAAAATTCACTATTTGCAACAATAAACTAGAGGGTTAGTAAGTTCAACAATAAACTCAGGGGGCCTATTCTCTAGTTCTATAAAGGTGAACGTGTCAAAAAAAATTCACTATTTGCAACAATAAACTAGAGGGTTAGTAAGTTCAAAACAGCGATACCGCAGGGGTTTGTCTGCAATTAACCGTATCCTTTTATATCTATCAAGATGGTGTGTTTTTTCATCCCCTATAATCCTACATTGGCTGAAAGAAATGGTGGCTTGCTTCTAAGAAGAATTTATGAATATTACTGATTTTACATGGAACAGTCAATCTCAATTGACAAGTCTTGATCCAGCTAGCTATAGCTATTTTGATTGTAAAAGATCATAAAGTGGGTTCAGATTTCATGTTTAGATAAGTGAAATGTTCATGTTTTTGTTATTCAGAGCTTAAATGCGTGACATCCTCAGTCTTCGACTCCCTGCTGCATATAAAAGCAAGGGTTATCACAGTTGTTGCATATAACTGTCAAATATTCTTCTGTGCGTTGTGAATGCAGTTGCTGCATAATGAGACTGCGAGGTTATTAGTTGGTGTAATTTTGGGGTAAGTGAGATAATTTTTTGGGCAACCCCTTTTGGTGTTATTCATTGGAACAATGAGAGTGGGATTTTACTTTTTGGTGTTATTAATTTTTTGGAACAATAGTGGGATAATTACCCACATGGGATAAAATAATCCCTATAATGTAGAAATTTTTTTGCTTCCAAGCACAAATTTACCCCAAATCTCATATTGGGATAATTGGGGTAATTTTGAAAAACATTCATATATTAGCTACTAATATATTAGCCACTAATATATGTCTAATTACACTAGATATGTTACTAAATATTGAAACTAACTCAATGTAAAAATATTAGCTAAATATAAAATATTAAATAATCAATATAATTGATCATGATCATGTTTTTAGTATAATATGATATTGTACAATATAATACTGTTTTATTAATTAAAATATAATAAAATAACAAATAGCTTATTAAAATATAATATATTATAATACTATATATTATATTATAATATTAATATAATATAATATAATTATACTATATATGTGATTTAATTTTAAAAATAACTAAATAATAAATGTTAGCTAAATATTAAATAAATAATATAATTTATTACGTTTTTCATATATGATATTAATTACATATATAATATATTATATGGTAATATTATATTATATTTTATTATAAAATGATATAACACAATATAGTATATTTTTATTATATATAATATAATAAATAATATATAATTTATTATAATATAATATATTATATTATTAGAAATTATATGAATATATATTGTACTATATTATAATATAATATAATAATATAAAATATGCAATAAAATTTAACATAATATACATTACATTATATTATATTATATTATATTATATAGTACAATGCAATATATTGCAATATATTATATTATACTATACTATACTTATTATTAGCATGTGATATTAATTATAATAATATAATTTATTATTGCATATTTGTATTATATTATTTATTAAACTATATTGTCATATATTATTATAATTTATAATTTATCAATATTGTAATATTATATTATATTTATTATAATATGATACACTTTAATATAATATTTTTTTATAATTTTAATAAAATAATATATTATTTATATATTAGAAAATATGCTATTATAATATATTATACTAATATAATGTACTATATTATTTTAAACTTATTATTAGTATGTTATATTAGTTATAATATAATATATGTTAGATATTCAGAATATATAGTAATTATCATATAATATAATATGGCATTTTAATAAAGTGTTATGTCATCAATTATCCTATTTAAATTATCCACATCACAATTCTGAATTATCCCCTTATCCCAGCTTATCCTATTTTATCCCACTCCAATTATTCCAATAGGATAAAAATATCTCCTTTGGGACAATTATTCCACTTAGTCCTAAATTGTCCCAACGAATAACCCCCGTAAATGAGCTCTAAAAAGAATGTCCAATTTATTGTCTATGTAATCAGTTTTACTATTTTTGTTAAGATCAAAATTGATCAACTCTTGAGAGTGTTATGAGGTTGCAATGAGCTTGCAAACATAAATCGTTGATTTCTATTAATTAGATAATTGATTTACAAGATTTGTTGTTGTCACGCCCTAAAATAACATAAATACAGGCCATGCAACAACAGTGACCCGTGCATAAGATAAGTTTCATCCACATGTTAAGCCTAACACTTCATATCACACAACTTTTCTCAAAATATGTAAACCTGTTGATGACAGAAGTCCAAAGCAAACTATATATACATAATCAGTACTTACAACCCACAAGCTCACGGTCATAGGTATTTTACAAAATCAAAAAAAAAAATAAGTTTTTCAACTATACGCAAAGCAAAAGGGAGGCTCTTTCTCTCTAATGCCTCCAAGCAAGAACCTCACCCTCAACAGCCAGCTTGTACGAAGAACTACGTCGAATCTAAAAAAATTTTGAAAATGATGAGGTGAGCTAAGCTCAATAAGAATATTTTCAACTAGAATTCCTAGATATCTAACAAAGTAATAGTTCTCAAAGTAGTGAATTATAAAATTAACACTGTTTGATTCTGAGATAACAAAGTAGTGCATAAAAGAACCCATTACTACTATTTTCAAGAAAGAATGCCACAATTTAAAGTTCTCTTTTACTTGTAAACTGAATACAATATCATGAATGCTTGAATCAAAATTTTACAATCGAGAAACACTGAGAAAATAGAATATAAAATTTTTGTTAATCCACAATCAAATGTCAAAATCTCAAATATCGATGAGTTGTTCACATGGTTGCAAGAATTCCCTTATAGGTAAGTTTATGAATATTATCGCCCAGTAGCATGAGAACGCATAAAAATACATCACCTAACACATAATTTCCAAGAATATAATGCATCTAACACTGCCATAGTCCGCCGGCAACATTACAAATGCCCAAAAGAGCCACTTCACAAATACCAAAAGGGCCACTTTACAAACGGCCAAAAAGACCACGTAAAGGTGCATTCACCATATAACAGACACAAACACATCATTCCATAGTGAATTTTTTGAGGGTTTTAAAAACATCAGGAATTACTTGTCAAGTAGCTTGATTTTAGAAATACATCACTTGTCAAATCACTTTATTCAAAAACACATCACTTGTCAAATTATTTGTTTTCAAAAATACATCACTTGTTTTTTCAATGTCCACTTTCCTCTAGAGTGTGGAATGATATTATTCTCTGGATGGGATTCAAATATGGGAGTTGTACATGGAGTTTAATGATAGGATAGCTTGCAGTTAATCTAAGAGGTAAGGCTTTTAACAAGCAAGTAAGAAGAGCTTCAATGGCTGCTACAGTTTAGGGGATCTGGTGTGAAAGAAATAGGGGACATCATGGCTCTCCTGGGAGGTCTATTGAACTAATTGTTAGAATGATTAAAATGCAGATTCTCGCTGTAGTGCTTCATGCGCGCATTCCAGACAAAGCTAAAACACTGGCTGGATGTGTTGCGCTAGAGAGTGAGTTTGTACAGATATTTCATTTCTTGTTTTGGGTTGTTGAGATTTTGTGAAATCAGGTATGCCTGATTGTGAGCTTTTGTACGTAACGTTCTATTCTTGGTAATGAAATATAATTTTTCATTGAACCAAAAAAAAAAAAAAAAAAAGTGGGGTTTGATGTTGTTAGGTTCTCCTTCCTCCTCCTATCTCTTCTCCTTTCCTCTTCCTCACCGCTGGTTAAAGAAAAATGAAAAATTGGGTGAAGAGTTAAATGAGGAAGAAATGGTATTTAGGTGTAAATGGTTTCCTTATAAATTTGCATGAAGAGCAAGAGGAAGAGCCACATGCCGTCTTGCTGCCTTCTGTTGAGATGATTAATACGTGAGTATAGTCCCACATCGGATAAGATAAGAAAAAGTGATGGGTTTATATAAAAGTTTGGGTCAATATCTAATAGCTATACCTTTTGGTTAAAATTGATTCCTAACTTAAATTTAAGGCCCATCAACTCGAGATTGGGTCCGATTTCTCCTCTAACAAATGGTATCAGAGCTAACGTCATGATCCAAGTAATTTAAAAAAAACAAATGAAGTTCGATGTGAAGCCCAAAGATGTCACCATGAGCGAAGTGGTGGAAGTTCTAAATATGTTTGATAGCCATGTGCTGAATGCATGATCTGGTTAGCCACGAGTGAAGTGGTGCAAAATGTTAGTGAATCTCGTGGAATACTGAATTATAGTTGAGTTGAACTATACTCAACTTTCTCCCCTAACACCTTCAACTTATAATTTGCTTAAGGCGTTTAGGGTTACTACAAATGTTATCTGTTGAGTCACCCAACTAAATATAGAGAAACGAGTCCACTCCAGTGACCTTGGAGTCGCGTGACCGAGCTTCAAAAGAGAGAGATACATCCAAAGTGTTTGCAAATCTTGAATTTTTTATCAGTCCCACGGGACTGTAAGTGTTGGAACCAAGAAGAATTTTCAAACTAAAGATGAGCGCTTGATAAAGGCCCCCCACTAGGTGTACTCAACTTCTAAGCATGCGGGGCCTTCAATCACAAGCTCGTTGTTCAGTAGTTCTTTCCTCCTTTTTCTACCTCGAATAGTATCATGCTACTATTGCCTAAAGATTTTACGGGTCATACATATCACGGCTCCAAATGCCCAACATATTTTGAGATATGCGACAACAGCAACACGTGCGAAAGCACATGCTAAGCATGTTGTGTACTTTCATATTACAAATAAAATTTGATATAAAACAAATTTTATTAGAGTAAAAATTATATTATAATGAGGCCATTCTAATGAGTCGAAAGACTCTTATTATATAATATAAAGCAACTAAGATAACAACTATAAAATCTCAGCATTAAAGCACTCTCTAATAGATCCTTATCGTGTCCTCCAAAACTCCAAGCTATAGATAGATCTGTCTAATTCTCATCTGAAAATGATTAAAAATAATCAGGGTGAGTTTACACTCAGTGAGCAAAGCAATTTATCATTAGCGGATCAGATAAGTTTAAGAAATTATTAATACTATTATTTTAAACACGTTACTAAGGTTTTAAATGTCAGATATCGGATTCATGTCGGACAGCTAAAATTCATGTCGGATAGCGAAAATTGGGGATAAGTCGGGGACATGAAAAAAATATCGGATTGCCATATCGGATGGTGTGCATATGTGTAATATGAATATCATAAATAAAATCTAAACATACTTTAATAAATTCTATTGTCTAAACATATGAAAAAGTAAATAACTTATAATGCTTAGGGTTGATGTTGAAGGAAAGCGGTGAGAAAAAAGGAGTTCGATGTTGGCGGTTTAGGAGAAAAAAGATCGGCTGATATTGATGTCGAAGCAACAGGTTGGAGAAGAGACCGATGAGATGTCAAAGGAGAGAGAAGAGGAATGGCAGAAATGACTTCAGTCTTTTTCTCCATTTCCCTAACTGATCGGGTTTTGTCTTTGGAAGCAATATTAAGACAATCAGGAATTTAAACACAAACTTGATTAGATAAACATAACCAAAAATATAAAAAAATCAGCCAATTTTTCAAATTGAAAAATCGGCCGACATAGCCGACATATCCTGCGATATATCCGCCCGACATATCTGACATGTCCTCCGATATATCCGACATGAACTCTGAAAATGCAATAGGCATTGACAAAGCTCCATATCGTGTAGGTTGGCCCCTAAATCTGACATGTCAGCCGACATGTCTGACAGGCGACCGACATTTAAAACAGTGCACGTTACAAACAAAGAACAATCGGAAACATGTGAGATATTGAATTGATACTGAATAAAAGAACTTTCATTTATAGCAGGTGAAAATATTATAAAACATGTAATTTTAATAAAACAATACAAATGAGCACAAACATACTTTTAAAATATCAAATTTATCTATATCACACTTTGTAAACTTCCTCAGTTTACACACTAAGGCTACGAAAATTATAGCCCAGTAGCACGGGAATGTGCATCAATCGCTAGAGTCATCCGAGGACAGAATATGTATAGCACTATCATGGGTTGCCTGAAGGATAGTTTACTTTTTCCCAAATGGCTATTTTAACACTGGTCGGTATATCTGATACCATATGGTAGGCTTAACAAATCGTTTCACTCTATAGTGAACTTCTGAGTATTTTTAGCATTTAAAAACATCTTCTTTCCACTCAAAATATCACTTGAAAATTCTACTTGTACAAAAAGCAATATAAATGCTCAACACTTTTATAAACTTTTCTCATTTCTCTTTCATAAAAATCTATAGTTCATGATTTCATAGCAATTTAATTATTTTTGGCAAATATACAACTTTTCAATAAATACCACATGAACAATAACTTTTAAATATATTTTCAGTACTTTGCATATTACTTAATATTAAGGGAAAAATGCTTCTAGCCCCCAAAATGGAGAATCAAATTCGCCCCACCCCTAAGACTTGGTCAACAAGCCAAAACCCCCCAAATCAACTTATTTAGTGTCGCCTAAGCAATACTTTTTCATTCTCCACTATACCCGTAATTAATGCCCATGTAGACTGCTCTCCAACCCCCCCCCCCCAAATCATCATCTCCTTCCTCTCTTCTCTTTTCTCTCTCCTCACTCCATAGCTATTACCAACAAGCTCTCATCTTCTCTTCTCTTTTCTCTCTCCCACTCCATGGTGATTACCAACAAGCTCTCATCCCTCACTTCTCTTTTTTCTCTCCCCACTCCATGGCCATTACCAACAATCTCTCTCTCTCTATCTCTCTCTCTCTATCTCTCTCTTTCTCTCTC
>JBAKGM010000279.1:15958710-15971393 GCA_037177215.1 Asparagus racemosus | reverse complement strand
TATATATATATAACGTACAATTCGTTATATGGCCATTACAATGCAAGGTGTTGCAAATAGCAATGGTTGTGGTTGTTGTGCTTTTGAATAAAATTTTCAGCTTGCTCAATATGCCCCGCATCCTATAGTGTATAGACATGATGTCTCCTCTTCCTCCTCTTACTTACATTTTGTTTCCTTAGTAAAGTCTATTTGAAACGCCACTTGTGTACACCCCTCTTGGTGCCCCTTCAGCCTTTCTCCATCTAAATCATAGTTGCCACCTTTATCATCATCCAAACCATGGTTAAATCCCTCTACTGCAGTTATCATACCTTTCTAGCCCCATTAAACTCTAAAATTTTCTAGTATCCTTTTTAGATGTTAATAACTATTCCGTATAATAGTTCTGCACACATGCACGTGTACATTATTCTAGTTGAATACCACACTTGACTTGTATAAGTGTCCAAGTCAGATGTCTATGAGATGGGTGCTCTGCCTTAGTCTCTAAGAAGGTATCACGTGCACATACAGATGCAAATGCACCAAATGCATATTGGCGTGCACCGATCTAAATATCCTAGATGTAGGACCTTTTTGCTTGAGATCCTTTATACCTAGATGAATGCAGAAACTTCATGCTAGAGTAAGATTGCACCATGTTGCTCAGGATAAAACTCTAATAAACACGAAATGTCCAAACCTTGATGGATATCCATGTGTACATGAATACACACAAGTACACAGATACACATGAGCACATACACACATATATTGGTCATTTTCCACTAACTTCATGCAGAGATTATCCACATGGGATGATTCACACAGCTAATCTTGTTTTAAACACTCAAATTAGTTTTAAAATATTATAGATTAAGCGGTTTTAAAGCTTCAGGTACCTTCATAAGCTTGTTTGGAATAAAACACTGTTCCAGCCGTAAAAAGCAGTGGATGGTGCATGAAAATTATGAAATTTCTTAGATATCATTATTAAACTATCCAATGCTTTATATAACACTATTTACTTACCCATCTCAGAACATTAACAAAGTTTGTAAAAGTGTGGGCAGATCATAATGTTTGCTGGAGCAATGCAATATTGCAATACTTGCTAACCTTTTCTTTTTTCTATTACTCCTTTATAGATATATCGACATTCTTTCCAAGCTAGTTGCTCCACGATTCAATGGTATTATATTTTCCACTATCTACTACATGAGAAGTGTCTGAGACGTAGGAAAGTGGGTCCAAGAATTGTGTCACGAGCATCCAACATAATAAAAATAGTGCCGTGTTAATATTTTTATTCGCAAAAATCAAGAACTTATGATCACTTATCGTCTAGGCACATGTCATGCATTCATATTTTGGTAGATATGCACATCTGGAAATTAGTCAAGTATCACACTGTAGCAAGATGGTAATGATGCCACTGTCAGCCCTAAGGGATTGTGCCAATGTAGGCGAACCATATGCCTACATAAGTTGGTTATAATAATAACTTATAAGGACAACGACTTTGCTTAATTTCCTTTGCACGTGACCATTATAATGAAAGCATTTTGTAGGAAAGTCTAAAGTAGTATTGGCTGATACCTAAATATTAGCCATCCATTTTAATCATGCCAATCCAATCTGGAGAAACCAGGTGCAACCACTGATATTGACTAATAACGACTAACAGAAGGGAAAGTCCAGCGTTTGAAGTACATGTTGTGTTGGAGAAAATTAAAAACTCGTTAAAAAATACCTTGTCATCAAACTGACTTTAGAATTGCAACGATTCAATCTCAAATTGCGAAAGCTGCTAAAACTCTTGATACAGTTCTTTAGTATGGAGAACCTGAACCGTGACTGACACCAAGATTCTACACCTTGTTTTGCAGCTTTATTTTCATCCAGGGCCCTCAAGAAAAGTGTTGTACTTGCATAAAGTCCATAATAGAGTCCCATATTGTCTTCCCTAGCTTGTACATCTAGTTCAAACATAAACTATTATCTCATCTATCATGAAGTTATATCCTCCACATGAGTTACTTGGTAAGATTTATTTACTTATTGAGTTTGTAGCTCATTCCGCTATCTCTCACATTCTATAAAGTACAGCAGCTCTAAGCAGCGAACAAAGAATCATAAATGGGTATATTTGTGAAAAGTTAAGGACAGCTACAATTAAGGAGCTGAAAGAAAACACTTCGAAAAGACTTGAAGATGGGCACTGGAGCCAATCAATGTGCTACAATAAGACTTAGAAAGCCATAATAGAAGGTGTTGCTAGAACGAGGAGCATAATGATAAGAATGGATCAATTCAAGTACAATTAGACAAGGTTCTTGCAAATTCAACAGACAATACTTTTCGTATAGTGAAACGGAGAAAAACATTGACTATTCATTTCTTCATTGCCAAACACTTAAGATAAAGGTTTTATTACTACCTTGCTGCACATCAAAGTTCAAAGGTGGGTGGGTAGACTCTTATAAAGTTTCAAATTTATTTGCTAAAGCGGTTATTCACTGCCAATTGTGTGTGAAGTTCAGCAGCATCTGGATTCAAACTGATCATATGCCATATATACCAAATTCACATTTCATAGAACATGTTTAGAACTAGAAGTTGTCTGTGTCATATCATAGATGTCAGGAACGTGGGACACCATAGCATACTATGACCAGCTTCAATCATCAGGGAACGCGGTACACTAGCGAATTGGGTCGCGTACCTAGTGGCTCGATTTAGAATTCAAATTAATTAATATCTTGGGGGGTTGGGGGTAGAAACAACCATTTTTAGAAAAATAAACAACAAAAGGTGTACCATAGTTGCAACTTGAGAATTCTTTTACCCTTACTTATACTTGAATTTGACTCTTGCATAAAATTGTACGTTAAGGCACTCAGATTCCTCCATTTAAAAATTGAACCTAAAGTATACCACTTTCCCTAGTGTACCATATAAGCCGACCCCCTCGTACCCAATTCCAAATAAGTGGCGTACCACGCCCCCGGTCCCGTTCCGTGAACCGGAACGAAACAGGTTCCATGCAACTATGTGTCATATAACCAAACAATATGGCAGGTATAATGAACTCAAGGAGCAAAACATTACATAGTAATGTGACTATGTGAGTGAGAACCTAGTCTTTAATGTGTGTCATCTGCTTGTATTCAGTACTAAATAAAATTTATCTAAATAATATCATGACAATGTGTTTGTAAGATAAAAACTTACCTCAGTTTATTCACAACAGAATGCCACATCGAATCCCCCTTACTTCCCATTCATCGAACACTAGTACTCCCTCCTAAGCGAAACCTCCATCTGCTCCATCCTCCTAGCCAGATCATGCTTCCCGCAATGCTTCAACCCCTCCACCACCATATCAAAACTCTGCCCCCTCGGCACCATACCCACCTCCGTCATCTCCACCAAATAATTCGCTGCCTCCACATACTTCCCTCCCCGCACACACATCTTCACCATCATAGTATACACCGGCCTATTCGGCGGGTGCCCCTTAACCTTCATGTCCCCAAAAAAACTAAACGCATCCCCAAATCTCCCCGCCTTACACAACCCCTTGATGATCGCCGCGTACAAGCTCGGAAACGGCCTATGCCCCTCCTCCATCGCACAATACAACAATCTAAAAGCCTCATCAATCTTACCCGCTCTCGAAACCGCCGGAATCATAACCTTATAAGTCGAAATGTCAGGACAAAGCCCCAACTCCCCCGCCTCCTTCAACATCTCCACGCAAAAATCAATCTCCCCGGACTTGCACAACGCCTCAAGCAACGAGTTAAACGTACCCACATCCGGCAAGAACCCCTCCTTGCTCATCCTCCTCACCATCTTCTTCGCCGTCTCCAAGTACCCAGCATTAACAAGCCCGTCAATGAGCAGGTCCCGCCCCCGAACGGGCGGGCGGAAGCCCTTCTGGCTCATCTCCTCAAGAAAGTCCTGCGCCTCGCGCAGCTTCCCCGCGGCGCACCAGGCGTTGACGAGGATGGAGAAGGTCTCCCTGTCCGGGGGCACGCCCTTGCGCGCCATGCGGCGGACGAGGGCGTAGGCGCCGGAGAAGTTGCGGACGTGGCAGAGAGCGAGCAGTAGGGAATTGTAGGCCTCGGTGGTCTGGGGGCAGCCGAAGTGGGGCATGCGGTTGAAGACCTGGACGGCGAGGTCGGGGAGGGAGGCGAGGGCGTAGGAGCGGATGACGGAGGAGAAGGTGGAGGGGGAGAGGGGGAGGGAGAGGGAGCGCATCTGGGAGAGGAGGGACCAGATGGAGGGGAAGTGGCTCCTGCTGGCGGCGGCGGTGGCGGTGTGGCGGGAGAGGGTGAGGAGGAGGGAGTTGAACTCCGAGGAGGTCGGGGAGTAGTGGGAGCGGGCCCAGGAGAAGAAGCGGAGGGAGGGGAGGGGATGGGAGGAGGTGGAGGAGAGGACGCGGAGGACGAGGGAGGGGGAGATGGGGAAGGGGAGGGTAGGTTTGATGCGGTTGAGGGTGCGCTCGAGGTAGTGGTCGGTTTTCACGATGGTGGAGATGTGGTTGATGATCGCGAAGTATGCGTCGTTGCTGTTTTGGCGGTGGTGGGTGGTGGTGGTGAAATGGCGGCGGTGGAGGAGGAGGAGGAGGTAGGGGAGGGGGCGGAACATTTGGGAAGGGTTAGTCCCTCAAATTAATTCTATATTAGTCCCTAAAAATTTTGAATAATAAAACAATATTGATAACAATATATATGACACTGAGATTGTATACAATATGTGTGTACAAGCTAATTTAAATATTGAAACGATGGTACCGCTTATGATGAATAAGTAGTCTACGAGTAATATAGGTAGCACGCTACTACCAAAAATGCTTTAGAACTTAAATCTGCTGTTTATTTTTATGTCAATAATCTGTGAGCATAATCCTTTCTAGAAAATGAACATATCTATTACTATATGTATACCTTAAGCCAAAAACCTTTGCCACAAGTCCTGTTAAAACCCTTTGCCACAAACCCTCCCAGAGCTTGCTACATCATCACTTCTCTTCTCAAATTAAAAGGTCATATGTCCTAAATTCTCATCGTCCATCTTCCTTAGCACAAAATAATTTAAATCTATAAAAAATCTAAACCATCTGTTTTAAACAACCCATCCAATCTCTCTCATATTACAAATCTTTCTAATATAATCAATCAATCACCGATTTGAATCCAATCTCAACTAATTTCTCCCTCTCCTATCATCCTCATCAATCACGTAATCCCCAAAACCTCTCTGGAATTATACCCATAATTTCCTTCTTGATGGCAAACTAATCAAAAAAGCCCCGCATAATTTCTGTCTTGATGGCAAACTAACCAAAAAATCCCCGCGGGCCAAAAAATAGAAATATTATCGAAAATAATTCTCAAAAAAATCCCCATCGGCTTTTCACCACCATCCTTTTTCATCATCCCTCAATCCCTCTAATACAATCAATCAATCACCAATCTGAATCCAATCTCAACTAATTTCTTATCTGAATCCAATCTCAACCAATTTCTTTCTCTCCCATCATCCTCATCAATCACGTAATCCCCAAAATCTCTCTGGAATTATACCCATAATTTCCACCTTGATGGCAAACTAACCAACAAAATTCCCGCGGGCCAAAAAATAGAAATATTATCGAAAATAATTCTTAAAAAAATCCCCATTGCCTTTTCACCACCATCCTTTTTCATCATCTCTCAATCTCTCTAATACAATCAATCAATCACCAATCTGAATCCAATCTCAACCAATTTCTTATCTGAATCCAATCTCAACCAATTTCTTTCTCTCTTATCATCCTCATCAATCACGTAATCCCCAAAATCTCTCTGGAACTATACCCATAATTTCTGCCTTGATGGCAAACTAACCAAAAAAATCCCCGCGGGCCAAAATATAGAAATATTATCGAAAATAATTCTTAAAAAAATCCCCATCGGCTTTCCACCACCATCCTTTTTCATCATCCCTCAATCTCCCTAATACGAGCAATCAATCATCAATCTGAATCCAATCTCAACTGATTTCTCTCTCTCCTATCATCCTCATCAATCACGTAATCCCCAAAATCTCTTTGGAATTATACCCATAATTTCCGCCTTGATGACAAACTAACCAAAAAGATACCTGAGGGCCAAAAAATAGAAATATTATCGAAAATAATTCTGAAAAATCCCCATTGGCTTTTCACCACCATCCTCTTTGATCATCCCTCAATCTCGATGAGTTTTTTGACAACCTCCCCTTTTAATTTCCATTGATGGGTTTTTTCTTGAAATATTTTATGTCTTATACTATTTATTTCGGATCACTCCCCCCAATTTTTCAATTGTCTTCCCAATAGCATCAACTACTACTATGTACTAACGAGTAAGAACTCTTTATGCTATTTGCTTTATTATTTTCAATATTTATGTGATAATTGCCCTTACATGGCAGCCAATTTTATTTAATTTTTTAGCAATTTGCTATACGATTTTAATTTTTAGAGCTTCTCTGCATTAAATATGTCTTTATCCACGAATTTTAATATTTTTCAGATCCTCTCGGTTATTTCTTGGATCATCGTCCAAAGGACATCGCCGACCACTACATATTCAAAGATAAGAATTCCTGACCAAATTAGTTATTAATATATGCAGTGAATTCATTACTAATTTTCATGTTTCTAATTTTTGAATTATTATTTTCTAATTTTTGAATTACTTTTTTCAAATCAACAAAGATATTTCTTCCTATTAATTTCTTTTTATTTTAAGAATATCATAAAATAATTTATATTAATTATTCTTAAATAATATAATTTGTAGAAATATCACGAAATTTGAATTTTTTTAATAATCTAATCGTGACGAAATTTTCAATTTTAGATTGTGACCCCATTTGTCAAATTATAATGAAATTATTACTAATTTTGTAATTAATTAATAAAAAAGTTTTTCAAAATAGTAATTCCAAGATTAATGGATACCAAAACTAGAAACAATTTTACCAACTTAATTAATATATAACGAAATAATTTTACCAAATCAATTAATATATAACAAAATAATTTGTACCAATATTTTTAGAAATTATTTAATATGAAAATTTTTCCTATTTTTACATTTTATTAATTTATATTTTTTAGAATTTGAAATTTAAAAATTTTTAGAATCTAATCACAACTAAAATTTCAAATTTAGATTATGATCCTATTTTTAAAATTATATTGAATTTATTGCTAATTTTGTAATTAATTAATAACAAAGTTTTTCAAAAATAGGAATTTCGTGTTTAATAAATACCAAAATTAGAAACAACTTTTATAAAATCAATTAATATATAATGGAGTAATTAGTACGGATATTTTTATAAATAATTTAATACTGAAATTATATTGAATTTTGCATCATAGTAATTAAAATTTTCACAATTTGAAATTTGAGTTTATTAAAATAAGTTCATAACTAGAATTTCAAATTTAGATCGTGATCCAATTTTTCAAATTATGATGAATTTATTACTAATTTTTTAATTAATTAATAACAAAGTTTTTAATATTTTTTCAAATCCTCTCGGTTATTTTTTTGATCATTGTCCAAAGAACATCGCTGACCACTACATATTCATAGGTAAGAATACTTGACCAATTTAGTTTTTAATATATGCATCGAATTTATTACTAATTTTCATGTTTCTAATTTTTGAATTTTTTTTTCAAATCAGCAAAGATATTTCTTTTTATTAATTTCTTTTTGTTTTTAGAATATCTAAAAATAACTTATATTCATTTTTCTAAAATTAATATAATTTGTAGAAATATCACAAAATTTGAATTTTTTTCTAATCTAATCGCACCAAAACTTTCAATTTTAGATTGTGATCCAAATTTCCATATTATATCGAAATGTTTACTTACTTTCTAATTAGTTAATAACTAAGTTTTTAAAAATAGTAATTCTGAGATTAATGAATACCAAAATTAGAAACAAAGTTTACCAAATCAGTTATAACAAAATAAGTTTACCAAATCAATTAATATATAACAAAAAAATTAGTACCAATATTTTTTGAAATTATTTAATACTAAAATTTTTACTACTTTTGCATTTTATTAATTTAAAATTTTTAGAATTTTAAATTTTAAATTTTTTTAAAATCTAATCGCAAATAAATTTTTAAATTTAGATCATGATCTTATTTTTCAAATTATATCAAATTTCTTACTCATTTGCTAATTTATTAATACCAAAGTTTTTTAAAAAAGTAATTCTGTGATTAATGAATACCAAATTTAGAAACAAATTTTAAAAAATCAATTAATATATAACAGAATAATTAGTAATGATATTTTAAAAAATAATTTAATACTGAGCTTATATCGAATTTTACATCATAGTAATTTAAATTTTTTAGAATTCAAGATTTATTTTTAAAATATGTTTGTAACTAAAATTTCAAATTTAGATCATTAACTTATTTTTCAAATTATGATGAATTTATTACTAATTTTTTAATTAATTAATAAGAATGTTTTTAAGAAATAGTAATTCTGTGATTAATGAATACCAAAATTAGAAATTGATTTTACAAAATCAATTAATATATAATAGAATAATTAGTGTCGATATTATTAGAAATAATTTAATACTAAAATTATATCGAATTTTGCATTTTAGTAATTAAATTTTGTTGAATTCTAATTCTGAATATTATTTGGAAATTCATCTCAGAATATGCATGTCCTTTGTTTTGTTAATTTAATTGCACCATTTTCCTACAGAATTCCTGAGTTGTCCCCTAATACATTATCTAGTTCCTCATTCTACCCTACTTGATTATGTCTATATATTTTCTTCTATTTATATATGTTGTTATATGCATTTATTTTATTTTATTTCTCATGTTTGTTTATAGTAGTCATATTTTATAAATTCATTTGCTTCGAAGAATCTCAGTTAGGTTGGGTTGGGTTTATATTTTTAATTTAAATATAAATATTATTACAATTATAACTCAAGGTAATTCCTCTCAGAATTTGCACGATCTTTTGTTTTATTTAATTTGTCGTGTTACTTTGCAATAGAATTCCTGAGCCTCCTAATACATTACGAGGTTCAACATTCTACGCTACTCGATTATGTCTATAAATTGTTTCTTTTTTATATTTGTTGTTATATGCACATATTTTATTTTTATTTTATTTTATAGACCATGTTTGATATCGTACGTTGATTACGATTAAAATTTTGAATTGAATGGTATTGTAACTAAGATGTAGAGAAGGAAATTGATAGGGGTTTGATTTTACTTAATTTCATATGATTTATATACATTAATAGCATTATACAATAGAATTGAATATGGGGTTTAATTAATGTTTTTTTGTTCTCTAATTTAATTATATATTTACATGCATGGAAATTTTCTATTAAACATAAATATTTTTAATTGTTTATTAGTCACTATAATTGATGTTTTAAAGTTATTATATGAAACATTCAAAACATGAAATAAGTAGTCCATAAAAATTTTTATTTTTTAAACTTTATTACATAATCAAACATATTAAACATAAAAAATTTGAATTTTTAATTAAACCCTATAATCAATGTTTTCAGGTGACACAGTTTGGTTGATGATTTGCCTCGATGCAATTAAGCCTATTAAACCAAATAGGTAGATTTGATTTTTGCCATCTTTGTATGTTGCTATTTTGCGTATTTACTAATTTTTTAATAATCATTGTACCCAAGTTTATTTTTGATATTGTTCTTTAAATTTAAGCGTTCAATCATTAATTTAAGTCCCTAATCATTAATATCACTATTGATTTACAAAATTATAGTCCCTAATTTGTTTTCAATATCTAGTGTTTACTCGAAATAAATTGTAGTAGTCATATTATACCGAATTCATATTACTTAAATACCAAAAACCAAAATATTATAAATTATATAATCAAATCCAAATAAATATTATTGGTTATTTTAAAAAAGCTAAAATATTTTAAATGTTATTGGTTATATAATTTTTTTAATAAATGTAAATACATTTTATATGATTTTGATTGATTACTTAACACAAATGGGTTAAAAGATAATGATAAATATTGTAATGTGAAAATAATATTTTTCTAAACACTTATAGATCTTATAATCAATTATCTTCATATCACAATTTTTAAAAAATATATATCAATATAAGGTAATGTCCAATTATATAGAATTTATATTCCTTAAACACTAAAAACCAATTATTTTAAATTTAATAAAGAAGATCCTTAATTCTAATTAAACTATTGTATCAATCAAATCTATTAAAAATATGTTACCGTATTTTGAAAATTCAAATTTTTTAACGTGCCAAAATTTTTTTAAATAAATAAGAAAATGAGAATACTTTTGAATTTTATAATTGCAGTTTCGTTAATATTTTTATATAAAATGTTAGGATTTTATTAAATTTTATACCGAAATTACTAAGTCATTGATTGATTAATAAGTCATTCTTTATAATATTATTGTATTAAATCATTTTATATGGATTGCGTTATAGTTCAAGTTAAATTATTAACCACAATTAAACTATTTATAAAAATTTGTTTAAGATATTGAGATTGCCTAATTTAATTGAAATAAATAAAATATAATAAATAAAATAATGATACACATAGTTCGAATTGACTAATTTAAAATCTTCTCATATCTCCAATTTAAATACTATATTAATGCAAAAAATGATTTTATATAATAGACGTTTAAATTTAAATATTAAAGGCAGATTAAAATGAGTGATTAATCATTTCCGATTTATTAATATTTATTTTCTAATTTTTTAATATTTAATTAATTATTTAATATACTATTATGTATCAGAATTCATAGTAATCAATCTTCACTATTTTTTTATATTCCTCTAATAAATATTTGTTGATGTCAGCAATCACACAGTCAATAATCACTGTTAGATTAGTATTCGAATGAGTGGGGTCCGCTCTCTTTTCTAATGTCTGGTGATTTAGTTGAAGAGCAATCTTTCTCACGCCCAAAAGAACCTGTGAAAGGGTGGAGTTGGGATCTTCGGTGATCACTCCGACGATCAAGTTAGCATGGGTATTTTTTTTCTTTTTAGAACAGAAGATGAAGATATTTCTTTTTGCCCAAATTCTCTAGCTTGGTTACTTACCTCGTTTTACTGTGTAGTTCTCTATTTATATGAAAGGTAAAAGGGCATTTACGTCACTTTGGTTGGTAATAACGGACTGAGGGGTGAGTCAGCCCTACTCTCACATGCCAACTAGTGATTGGACAGAAGTACGTAAAAGTGGCTACACCAAATAGCCTTAACAGGTATCAGTTGCAAATTGGTGTAGGAGTTAGCGCTGTTCCCTCTCCATTAATGGGATGAGATCGATGATGCCCGCAGCCGGAATGGTTCAAGGTGTCTTACTTACCATGAGAAACGGAGAAATCAAGGCACTGATCATACAATTAATGTGATATCGACGTATTGTCAGGTCTAAACTTCGTACAACCATCATCTGGGATGAGGGTTTAAGTCGATTGAACGAGGAATGGTGTTATAGCCATTGAAAATTGCCTATAAGACCCCGAACCTGACTCGTGACAAGGAGTTGGCATATGGCGAGCCGTCTGACAATCCAACGCCGATCCAATAGCAAACAATTGATGACGCGAACACATGAAGTGAGTCAACGAAACGCATGAAGCGAGTCGACGAAACGCAAACTCAACAGTGAAGCCACAGCACTGGGGAAATCGAAGTCACGATGCTGAGGGAATCAATGAGACGGCGCCAGGGAAATTGAAGCCACGGCGCTGTAGGCGTTGAAAATCGCTTATCAATACCCGAACGAGACTCGCAACGGTGGGTTGACACCAACGACCCATCTATTGATGCGACCAAGAAATGCTGACGATGTAACTGCGCCACAAAATGCATAAATCGATTTGACGAATGCCTGAAGTGAGTCGGCAAGGCGTATGAGTAAACAAAGTGACGTATCGTGGAATAAATCCAACAACGAAGCTTCAGGTCAGCAAGATTCAACAAGGCAAGTCGACCGGACTCGAACGTCGACGAGACGGAATTAACCAGACTCAATCGACGACAGAACTACGCAGATCGGATTCTAGAATCAACGGGACGATCAACCGAGCTCTGATTCGGCACAACCGGATGAAAACAAGCTCAGACGGAATGGCGGACAAACAAATGAACATCGGAACAAGAGAAAATGCCCCCAAATGAGCGCCTCAGCACGACCGAGGCACCATTTGGTGCCTCGGCCACAGTGCCGAGGCACCAATGGTGCCTGGCCAGACCCCCTCTCTCTTCAGATGCCTATAAATAGGCTAGGGGGTTCAGTTTCAGGGGTTGGGAAAAATTAGATTTTTGTGGAGCTTCACGCGAGGTCTATGAGCCTTTTTGCACAGATCCGAGCACTAGTGAAGGACAAAAGTCAGATCCGCGTCCTGTGCAAGCGTCAGATCCGCATCCCGTGCAAGCGTCGAACTCGTTCAATTTCAGATCTACACGGTGAGGAGGCGATCCGGGTTAGATCTACATCTTCACCCTCTAGATTAAACTTCGTCTTAATCTCAGGGTCAGTGCGTGACTTCTCCTTGTAGATTTCACCCACTCCGGCGATCATCTCCTTCGTGAGTTGA
>JBAKGM010000279.1:15933209-15950953 GCA_037177215.1 Asparagus racemosus | reverse complement strand
CCCCATCCACACTTGGACCATTCAGTGGAGCTATCCGCAATTAGTATTAATTACAACTAATTTGTCTACATGTGAACAGACATGAATGCGAACTGATCGTACTGGACTTGAAAATCTGCAAAGTATCAGCAACCTACCAAAATCATCCCTCTCAGTTTGTTTGATCTTTCTAAGACCAAATACTCGGTAAAAACTCCACATCAACAATCTGAAACACCCAAACATAACACGCTCATTAAAGGTGTGCAGGAAAAATGAAACTACATAATGAGAATTATGAATATAAGCTCAAATTTATCAACATGTGGGCTATTAGAAAAAAAAAACGTCTTTATACTATCTAAAAATAAACCAAGCAAGCACCCAAAAAAAAAAAAAAAAAAAAAAAAAAAAAGAAAAGAGAAGAACCAAATTTATGGCGTTTGCAGCTACATCACTCGAACCCTTAGACTTATCATAGCTATACAGAAATCAATCTAAACTGGCAGGGAAAAAAATGGTAGATGCATGTTCCTGAAACCACCAACAAAGAATTGGAATGTCTCTGATCAAAGGCCTAACCGCTGGGATTCTGGAAGAACTCTGAAGGTATTGACAGAGGGCAAAATTTCTTGGCCACAAACTTGTACTGAAGAAAATGAGAACATAAAAGTAATAAATCAGAATTTCATAATCAAACTTATGCACTGAAGGACAAATTGGAGAAATTGAGAACAGAAATTTATGTACCCTGTGCTGGCTATACTTCTCTCTGATTGCAGGTAAGTTGTTGCCGGGTCTATTACAGAAAAGATGATGAAGAGCCTTCACGCATTCAAACAGCTCGGAGGGTTGGTATGCTGTGCAATGATGCAGAGTGGCATTCTACAAAGGTTGTAAAAGCAAGAAATTGCAACTTTAGATAGGGAATAAAGAAGTGATGGCTAGCTCTTTTAGAATCGAGCCTAATGTCACTGGAAAAAGGAATTAAAAAAAATGAACTGGTACACTTATATTACCCAAGGATGTTTTTTCGGTTGAAGTATGAATTTTGCCAGGAATACAGATGCAGCAGCCACCATTGATGGTGGATAACGAAGCATGTCGTACTCAAGAAGTGATAGCTCTGCAATATAATCAGCAAGAAACTCTAGGTCCAGCAGGGAAGCCTGCATTAAGAAACATGAAATAGATGAATCAAAAGAGACTACACAGAAAAGTGAAAAGCAACAAACTAAAAGCTTAGAATCACCTCATTACACCCCAGAGCAACTTGGACAAATCTCCTGATTTGATCAAGAAAGTGTAATAGTGAGTAGAAACCTTGAAGTGCGGTCGCAGAACAAATAGATACTAGTAGACTGTTACCTCAAGAAACACTTAGTTGTTGGGGCTGTCATTTCAAACTTCA
Source organism: Asparagus racemosus (assembly GCA_037177215.1). Classification (NCBI taxonomy): domain Eukaryota; kingdom Viridiplantae; phylum Streptophyta; class Magnoliopsida; order Asparagales; family Asparagaceae; genus Asparagus; species Asparagus racemosus. Next base: position 15,949,563 of record JBAKGM010000279.1, on the reverse strand, counting down.
AGTACTTCAGAACAGCAGCTTCCATTTGCAATATCTGCAAGATAAAATATTACAAGAAATGCACGGAAAACACTGGTCCAAGACAGACAAAAGGACAAACACCAAACCTCTTCCTTAAAGTATGTGTTGTCAGTTATGTAACAAAACTCTTCTACTTGTGGGGCGCATATCTCTTCATATTTCCTTGAGAAGATTTCCAATCATCATCAGCATATAAGAGAATCATTAGGTGAAAAGAGATTGCATTACATGAATGAGAAAATAAATCTTACGATGCTATCAGCATGCAAGCAACTCCAAGAAGTTGTAGCCTCTGGCGGTTCATCACATTACCAGAGAGATAACGGTCAATGTAATTGACAGCCAGGTATAATGTATCTGACACAAGCTGGTATTCTTCTGCTACCTGCGATTTTCTATAATTAATCGCTTAATTATTAAAGAAAAGGTTAAATGAAAGAAGAACAGGGTCGGATGTACTTCCACAAGCCAATCTACTAGGATTGAACGCATGCTAGTGTTTATGTCTTTCTGAACCCTCTGCATGAAATCTGTTGGAGGCCTTGTTTTAGTCTACAGAAAAGAATGAAATACTTATTAATACATGAAGTAACACAAGGCAAATCAAATTAGAGAGTCACCAAGCCAAGCACAGAGTACCCAGGCCACAGCAAAAAGAAAAAACAACCATATAAATTGGTATAGGCTAGAAAGTTGAAGCACTAGAAGCCATAAGGCCATTTTTTCCTGAAAAACGAGACAGATAACTCAATAATATTTAACAACCAACTCAACGACAGAATTGATTGCTGGTGCTACTAAGCTTTCGACTTCAGAATTCATGTAAAACTTAGGGGCTTTGCTTTTAAAAATAGAAAGATTTTCTCAGTTTTGTATAAATTTCATCTGCTAATTACTATAACTTAATAATAACTAAAAACACTAAATAAAATTGAAAGAGGCTTTAGCTTCTCCATCTACTAAAGCGTAGAATTGAATCATTGTTATAGACCATAGCATTGAATACACATATCATGCAGAAAAATGGCATAACAAAAAAACGAGTAGGGACTGAAGCTGCATTTGGTTTGGTGCACACACATGCATAAATGCATGCGTGTGATCATGGATAGAGACAAGTGCTTGAATGCACACGCAGGAATAAGAAAGAAAAGTCACCTCAACAATGCGTAAATACTTGTAAATATCATGAGCAAGTGTTGAACACAATTGTGGATCTTTCTGGTTGTCATCAACATCAATGACACTATCAGTCATCTCCATCGGGACAGCAACATCTCTCTTCCATTCATATCCTGCTAAAAGGATTATTAGGAAAGCAGAAGAATGTACAAACTTAAACTTTATATTTACAGAATCATGAAAAAAAAACAGAACTGCCTTCAACATTAGAGAGGCACTCAAGTTTTATTCCTAATTCAGAAAAAAAGGAGATAATACATCATCAGACTTAAGGGAAAAAAGTTCGAAGATTTGTACTAATGGAGAAAACCAACCATCTGAACCATTGGAAATATGGAGGTTGTTACTTGTGGGCCTTTCCAGGGAAGCCACTGCCAATGAATCCCCACTATCTATATACTCAAACTCTGGACTTCTCATAGAATCACAGATGGACATACTTTCATCAAAAGAAATAGAATCTCTGGACACATTTGGAGATGTCGCAGTACTGCAAGGTACAAGTCTGGAACTAACAGCTTTTTTGGGTTCATTCTTCGCTGGGACCAAAGGGGGCTTGCTTAGCATAGTAGTAGTTGGCTTCACAGTAGAAGATGTAATTACAAAACTACAACATCGTACAATCTCAGGAACAGAAGTAGATGGCACCTTCTTCACAATCGAAGCTGGACATGCCATATTTGCCTTCAGAAGTAACCTCATGTCAGTTAAACATTTACCAGAAATGCATTCAAGAATAAGAGAAGAAACTGCATCTTGAGCAGTGAAAAACTTTCTTATGTAAAGAATAATTAAAACTGTCATCAAGATTTTCTGTAGACTACAGTACAAATGCTAAAAAGAAAATTAATAAACTGCTATAGTCTTAAAAGCATAACGATTGAAACAAGAAAATATCCACATAACTTGTATATTTTAATCATTAGAATAAGTAAACGAATGGAAGGAAGAATACCTACCTTTAATTACCATGTACAAAGATGAAAGCTTTGAAGATGATGATATGGTCAGAACTTAAAAATAAATGAATGGATATGGCACATTAATTTGTTTGTAGTTAACAAGGACATTATCATAAAGTTCTTATACCTAAAGGGAAAAGGAAATTATCAAGACTATATTATAGTGACAGTGTCTTGTTAAGTAAGAAACTCATCTTAGTAATCCAAAGGCAAAGGTCATTGTTTAACTTCACTATTGCTTTATTGCAACTGGCTCATGTAGTATGAGAATAGAAGGCAGTGTTGCAAATAGCAGCAAATAGCGGAGCGAAACGCTAGCGGCCTATGCCTACAGCCTATGCATGCACGGCTATGGTCAAAGCGGTGATTTTTCGCGGCATCAGCACTATCAGCTAGAAATAACAGCCAAAGCTCGTAAAAGCACTTTACAGCGCAACATAACGCTTTAAAATACAAAGTATCGATTCGACACACGATCCGTTTATGCTTCTGCCGCTGCTTAAACTGATTTCAGGTAAAATACCACTCGAGCAACTGACCGATCAGAGTCTATATCTCCAATGAATGGTTCTGCTCAAGTATTTCCCACAGTTATCCTAGCCATTTGTGCTTGGACTCGGGAAACTCGATCCACCCAATCCAATTTCTTCAGTAAATGCGTTTTTTGTGCCTTTTTTTGTGCCTGACCGGAACTCAACCCCTTTTTTTAAATTAAACCCATTTCTTTTTTCCTCCCCCCGGCTATTCGAACTCAAAAATAAACCCTAGCCCAAAACCGCCGCCACTGCCTCTCATCGTCAAAGATCATTGGATCTCCATAAACCTTCAAATATGTATTTGTATAATTTTTAAATTTTTCTTGAATTTTTTGGAATATTTATACATATTTAAACTAGACCGCTTTTTTACTTTGCGCTTTTTGTTGCTAAATCCCCAAATAGCCTTAGTGATGCCTATACGTGCTGCTTTCAACAACCTTGATAGAAGATAAAAAAGATTTCATTAGTTATTAGTGGATATAACTCATAACCATTAACTCATTTTACTTGCACAATAACACAGTACACATTAAAAAATCATGATGTATTATTATTAAAATTTCTAGTTTAATGCTCATAAGTAATGTCAACAACCAACCATCTTTTTCTGTCCATAAATTAGCAACAAATTGCAAAAGTATAACGTCATGAACAATATGGAATAATGTACATTACCATAAAAGGTATGGCCACCATTAAAAAAATATTTATATTCTTGCTATTACACCCCGGGCCTACGAGCCTGTTAGCAAAGTGTAAGCTATGAGATCCATTGAGTGTAGCGCGTTGTTCGACTCAAACCACTGCCAAAATTAACTAGCCGATGCTATACTTGATTTCCGACAAGTTCACTTACCGCCTGTTTGGTAACCGGAATTTCATTTTAAATGGGATCCATTGAGTGTAGCGCGTTACTCAAACCACTGCTAAAATTAACTAGCCGATGCTATACTTGATTTCTCACAAGTTCACTTACTGCCTGTTTGGTAACTGGTATTTCATTTTAAATAACATAATTGGCCTAATTTTATTGTTTGGATTTAAAAGAATTTGAATATTGGATATTGGCTCATATCCAATAACATTTCAAACCCATAATACACCGAGAATTCTAAATCCCTACCCATAACCTGTCATCTACAATTCCGCTCGTTTCTTCTCTATACCCCAACACTCGCGATCTCTCTATCTTTCTCACCCCACTTCCGCACTCAATCGTCTCTCTCTCTAGTTCTACCAAAAGCCTAACTCCTAAATCCAACCGACGACAATGACGATCATCAACAATGACTCGCAAGGCCTAGTCTCTCCTCCGACGACAACGACGATCATCGACGACAATGAGATCCTCTCGATCCTCTATCTTCAGCTCCACCGAAACTCTAAACCCTAGATTCAAACTCTCCTCTTCCTCCATCAATTTATTTCTCTCTCGAGCTCCCTCTCGGTCCTCTCTCTCTTCACTTACATTGAAACACTAACCCTAGATCCAAAATTGGGATTATGTGATTCCATCTTTCACCTCTCTTTTCTTCTTCTCTTTGCTAACTTCGGTTTGGTTTCGATGATTTGATTGGCTATTATGATCTCCTATCCTGTGATTGATCTAATTCTCTCATTCTGACTCAATCGGTATGAGTTCCTCTTGCTCTTGCTGCTCTGGTCATTTTTTAATTAACTATTCTCCATCAGCATGCGTGAAAGATGATGCCTTTTTTGAATTAATCTCTTTATTGTACAATATCTATCTATTCAGAGATTTTGGCTTGTTCTCACCGCTAATAGTGATAGCAGTACTATACTTACAATCAAATATCAGAGTGTACGCTCCAATTTGCCATTTGGTTGGGCTTGTATATGAGTGCATACTCTAAGTTTAATGCTTTAATCTAATATACAATAATTTATTGATGTACCTCAATGCCACAAAAATCCATAGCTTGGATAACTACCATATATTTAATCCCCAAAATGCAAATCTGAAAGGCGTAGCTCTTGCTTTAATTTTGAACTTCAAGTGATTCTTACTTTTGCTTATTACTTCTCTTTGTAACTTGTAATATGGTTTTTTAAGTGTAAATCTATTATGAATTTCATGGAGGCTTTTAAGACCTTTTCGCTTATTTACACTCGAGGTCTGACACTAGCTTTAACATGTTTGTCGAAGATATCAGATAAGGTGTGCTTGTAAGTATCAATGCTACCCTTTATTGTATATCATTACTATTTATACGGGAAACATGAAAGTTGAAACTTTTGAAAGGAGGATTTGTATTAATATGCTGAAATATACTAATATTAACTTTTAATCAGAAAAAAATATCCTGAGAAGTCTCCAAATTCCTGAAAGTAGAATTCATATGTTCTAACATTTTAACAGGTTCCTTAGGCTGTCATAAGTGCTTCATGTCTATGATTGTTGAAAAGCCTCAAAGGTGATTCATAATAACATTGAAGTCATGACATGTAGTTGCGAACATGCCATATATCGATATTCGCTCAATGTTATCATGAACATTCTCTCGCTCTCTTTTTTCCTTCATTATTTAGTTATTTCAGTTCGAACATACACTAATGCAAGTATATTATAATCGAAAGATCTTTCTCTATTTGTCGTATAGTTTCCATAAATTGATATTTCACACAATGGTTACTAACTAATTCTGTTCTTTTCCTACATTGTTTGATGATTTACACAGATTGATCAGTGTGAGAATGTTGAAGTACCGACTCTATCCTTACATAGACTAGTGGTTCAAAGTCTTCAACGACCACCAATTTTGCTCATGAGGTTCAAGCCACACATGAGTGCTCTCGAGAGCTACTGCAAGCGTTTTGGTGAGGAAGTGAGCTTTGGAGGATGCTATCAAATAGAGAGGAACCGAAAGTTGATGTGTCATGGAGAAATCAATTCAAGAGATAGATCCGAGAGAAGAAGAGAGTTGATTCAGGTAGCAAGAGTACTTTAAGAGGAGTAGCATCCAATTTTTGCCCTTCCAAAATTTTTACTTTTATTTTTGTGTAAGTTGGAACTTGTGATTTTGTATATAGGCTATAATGGAATGTGATATCAAATGTTGGCATTTGTATTTTCATGGAGTTTAGAATCGAGTATAAGTTTTTTGGGTCAAATTTGGGGTTTTGACTTTTTGAAAAGATTTCATAAATGTAAGTCTTTTGGATAATATATGAGAAAGTGAATAAAAGCTTTTTACCGCGCGGGATAGTGGATATTTGGTCAAGTAGACTGAACGTAGACTCGGGACCACACCTCTGGTCGCCCGGGCCCGACCGACAACCTTTGCAACAGCAATTCCTCTCGCGGTGCTGCCGAGGGGCTTAGAATAGTCGTCCTCGACCCTAGCCAGTGACTCCAGGGCCTTTGGAGGTTCTAATCTACTTTCCCATTCTTTGAATAGGAGCCCATAGTGGACAAAAATCTCTCGATCCTTTCCTTGTACGTCGATTATAACAAAACACAAGGGTTTTTCAGCAATTGCTGAAGAAGCCCAGCTATGTGAAATGGTTTACACCCGTCTCTTTATTTAATGCCAAGTCCTTTTCCTTCATCATATTAATTTATTGCCTCCTATCTTTATTTTGATAAATTGGAGCTCTGACAATGTGAATCAAGGAAAGCATATTTAAATATAAGTTGAAACAAACTAGGTAATCAAATTCAAATTTAAGAATTGAAATTCTAAACATTCCCAAATAGGGAATTTGGAATTGAAATTTTTAGCTTTGAAATTTTAGTCATTTCCAAACAAAGGAATTGGAATTGAATTCCAAAATTGAAATTCTAGAATTGAATTCTAGAATTTCAAATGAAATCTTTGAATCCAAACGCAACCTTATAAACTTTCGAAGTCTCACTCATTCAGAGATTTTGGGGTGTAACAATCACCCCACCTTAAACATGCGATGTTGCCATTGCGCTATGATACCACCAGATGATGTGGATTCTAAAGATAGCTCCTAATGGTTCTAGAGGTGGCTTCCACCACACTCAAGTTGTGTAGCACTTTGTTCTGCATAGCACTTAGTTCCACACTTCGAGCTGACGACTACTCTAATACCATTTGTAACGCCCCAGGCCTTTGAGGCCATTGGCACGGCGTAAGTTATGGGACCACTGAGTGTAGCACATTGTTTGACTTTGACCACTGCTAAAATTGACTAGCGGATGCTACACTTGAATTCCCACAACATTACTTATAAACTCTTCAAGTTCTCACTCACCCACGGATGTGAGAGTAAATCTTGCGGTGTAACACTTGTCTCAAATCAAGATTGAATTTAGATAGACGAAGGATCATTTTCAAAAAGTTTCAATAACTACTCTTGTTAACATACCCATTCCTCAAACTTTGTCCATTTGGGATTAAACTATGTCTGTGCATGTGTGCACGGCCCAAAAATAAGGTTCAACTATTGATAACAAAATAAAGGAGAAAAAACGAGTTGATAAGACAACTAGCGATGCTCTTATTGGCAATATATGTGACTGAGTAGTACAATATATGTGACTGAGTAGTACCTAGAATACAATCCTTGTTTGTGCAGATGTCATTGCACTTGTAAGACCATTTGTTGAAGAGATCACCATAATAAATAAAATGATAAATTACAAAAATTAAAAAAGGAAAGTGGAAGAACCTAGAACATTGACGGACATGTCTTGATAATTTAAAAAAAGATAATGAAGGCGAAGGCAGACATAAGAATTGAGAGCCAATAGTAGTAACAAATAAGATGATTGAAAATCGAAGAACAAGAAAGATAGGCCTAAATTTACCAAGGTCGAAAAGGACGGTGATTCTTATATAACATGGTGTGTAGGTGAAACATAGAGTACCATGTAGATCATTAAATTCAAAAACAAAACATCCGTATCCACTATTCTCATTAAACAAAGTGGGATATTGCAACTAGGGGTGGAAGTGAACCAAATAATTAATAAACGATTCGTTTATTATTCGTCCAGATATTCGGTCTTCGATTTGGTAGTTCATTTTCCTATAGATGAATATCTTTTAGTATTCGATTACTAAACGAATTGAATTTAACCAATTATATATTCGATTTGGTTGATTATTAATTATTTGATAACATTTTATAAGTTATTCCTATGAATTTAACTTGTTACAAATATTATTCACCCAAAATTTTTATTTCAAATCATACCCTCATATAAATGTGTAAGTAAATAATAGGGGTGGAACCAAATAATTAACAAATATCATTCCCACACATCTCAAAGTAAAAAGATATCTATTATAAATAGATTTTAATTATTCAAGCTTATAACTAAGATCTACTACTTTTAACTTAAATTAAGTTTGACTGAGATACTCATAATTGTATTTGGGATAATTAGATTAAATATTATTAATAAGGTCTATTTTGAAGTTTTCGTCAGTTAATTTTCTACACTGGATAACTAATTAAACTAAGTAAGAAATAACACGTTTGTGTAAAAAAAACGTCAAAGCATGTTCCACCTAGTTGGGAACATAATGATCCACCATTAGAGTTACTAGAGTATTCGTGAATAGTTAACGAATACGCAAATATTATGTCGAATCAAATTTAAACATTTAGTATTTGAACCAAATTAGAATACGAATCCAGATATGTCAAAATAGGTCGAATACGAATTCGATTATCGTGTTACTTGATTTGATTCGATTGTTTTCCACCCCTAATTGTAACATGATCTGAGGAAAATTCTGTGATCACGAGCAGAGTTATTTTCTAGCTTGTGACAGTTGCAACTACCAGTATATTAAGTAGAATTAGTTAGACTAGATACTAAAACATAATCTACCACAAACTGCCAAATGCATTGTATAATTCACAAGTGTTATATTTGAACAACACATGACTTGGCATAACTTAGCTCCAAGGAATGATGACAATTCACATGGCAAAAAATTTATCCAAATAAACAGTATTGCCTGCTTAATGAACAAATTTCCTTTCAATTACTCGATAGTGGTTAGTTTTCCGGTAGTAGTTGTGCTCCCAAAACCCAAATGAGGGATGAAAGTAAACAAGCAATTTAGCCTTTCCTTTCCAAGATAATCTGTAACTAATGAAAAATAATAAAATATTGAAAAAAAACATGTTACATAATGCATTATTCCACGATAAGTAGAATAGTGCCTTGAAATAGCACAGACGTATAGCTTAGTCCTATCTCAAAATAGTTTGTGCTACATTACCCGTCTCTGATGTGTAACATAGAATGCATCACTCATGTGTTGATTTAGTTAGGGTTAATTTTAGAAACCCCCCCTCAAATATGGGGGTTGTCTCAAAAAACCCCTTCAACTATTTTAACTCTAGAAAACCCCTTCAATTATGGGGTTGTTGTAGATAACCCCTCTCAACTTTCAAAATATTATTTATCCCCCCTCAACTTTTCTCACTTAACCCGCTAAACTAACATAATTTAAATCTAAATAAACAAATAATTTAAAATGACCTCAATATCTCTAAGACATTAATTTTTTTACCATAATGTTCCTTTTTGACTTTTTTTTGTTTAAAAATAACTTTCATTTTATTTCTATCCTTTTCTTATTCCTCCATCTTCATTGTTAGGTTTATGTGCAAATCTAATTTTTTTTCTTTCTTTTTTGAAACACTAAACTTCTTTCATTTTCTGTTTATCCATGCCCATGATTTTTGAAATAATTGAAACTCTTAAAATTTTTTTGAAGATTAGTTTCCTCATCAAGAACCATCGAACCAAAGTCTAATATTTTGATTGGATTGGGTTTTTAAACTCACATGATTTTTTTCAACCAAGGTTATTTTAGTCATTGCAAATTTCAAATTAATAATTCTAGGGGGATTATTTAGAAAAATAGAAAGATAAAGGCAGTTTTGTGATACACCGCATAGTTAAGGGTTTTCTAAGACAAGCCCCATAGTTGGGGGGGGGGGGCAGGGGTGTTTCTAAAATTAACCCATTTAGTTATGAATCCGGCACACCTGTGAACTCCAAGTCCAATCTTTAAATTTCTCCCCCTGATTCTAATCCCTAATTCCCTCACTCAAAGACGACCCTCTTCCTGTTTTTCTCTGACCAAATGACACTGTTTCCATTGCTAATGAAATATAACTACAAGCACCAAAGATTTTGTAGCCAAAAGGGATAATGAAAAGCAAGCATAAGCTTTCAAAGGTGTGCAGCAAACTTAATGTTTTAGTGACTGTACTGCAGGTGCCAATATATTTCACTCAGAATTAACTTGAGCAGCAAATGTTAAGGATTTTTAAAAGGAACCTGCGAGCTTATTATATGACAGTATGACACAATAAATGTTCTATTTGATGACACATAATTTGGCATGACTTAGGACCAGAAAACGATGAAGAGTCAGAAAGAAAAACTGTCCATATTAAAATAGTACCATATGGCCAGTGGACAAAGCTTTTTTTTTGGATATTCAATAGACACTTTATGGCAGGAGCAAAACCCCCTAAAGCTTGATACTGTAGCCAATGAGAGAATTAAAACCAATCATTCAAATTTTAAACGAACAAAATTTGGACTGATCAAATTACAAGAAAGAAGGTAAATTTAAGGAATCATAACCCCAAGACACATATGGGTTAAAGTAACCACAACGCATACAAACCTAACCAAGTCAACATCCAAAGAGATAAGGAGCAATATAGACTCAAAATGTAATTAGGCAAACAAAATCAAGACGAGATGACAGGATGGATGGAACGAAAATTGAAACATTTTTTTTTCGAAGAAAAACAAAACAAGAGTTACAGAAAAGAAACAAACACAACAGCTCAATATAAATTAAAATTTTCATTATTTATTAAACAAAAATCAGAAAAATTAAAAATAAAAAAGTTATCATAGAAGCAAATTTTCTAAGGCACCAGGTGAGAGTAAAAAAGAAAATTATATAAGCAAAATGTAAATGTTTTTTATGATCCAACCTTATTCAAAACGAGGAAGAACTTTACTGAAAAATACACAGGAAACTAAAATATATTACAACAATCTGAAACCATGCATATGAGAAACACAAATAGCTAGAAAATAAATTAGGAAGAAGGGACCTAAGGTAAATAACTAAAACTAAATTTCCTTTGATTTTAGAAATAGAATCTACGAAATTTTTGGGCAATGAAGGCCTCCCTACAAGCTTACATCACATCATGAACAAAATTAGAAAAATTGGCATCAAAACTCAAAGTCTTGATTAACCCATCGTCACTGAATTTAACCTTCAATTACAAAAGGTGCAGAAACCAGCATCAGGCATAAGTTCTATTCTCACAGAACTCAAAGAAAGCACTGACATTAACTTAGCACCATCAACAAGCATCACAACACGAGAAACCTATCATCAAGTATAAATCTTGTTACCAAATCCTGCTGTAAATTTTTATTAAATCCGGTTGTAAATTTTAGGGTTTTGTCATAATAGACCATAAATTCTTTCTGAATTTTATATTAGGCTCCCAAATCTTCATATTTTCCATCAACAGATGGTCACGACACAAGTAACCTACCATCAAGTTTCAATCTTTTTGACCATATCCTGCAGTCAAATTTAGGGTTTCGTCGTATTGGACTAAATTCTTTCTTAACCAAATCCTCATAATTCCCATTTACAACTCCAAATCTAAGTTTACAATTGTGGACCAAATACAACTGGTGGTTGTTATTTAAAGCAACCAAATAGACTCCAGGGTGTAAATTAGAATAATGAAGACGGCCTGATGTAAAAAGTAAGAGAAACAAATTAAGGTTTAATCTGACAAAACCCTAAAATCTAAAGGTCCATATCAAACAAAACGAACAACAATTGCAAAAGAAGAAGAAAATTCACTCACATTGGAACTCTTAGCAGCTGGCACCCCAGCAAACTCCGTTCCCGCGATTCCCTGATTGGTCAAATTCGCCAGCGCAATCCTCTTCTTGGCCTGCGTCGCTCCACCGCCGGAAACCGCTGCCGCGGCCTTCGAAGCCGCTAGAACCGCCGCATTGCTTCCATTCTCCGCCGCCGCCCGCCGCTTTGCAAGGGACGATGACGTGGACGCCGACGATGAGATCGACGGACGACGAACCGACGACATCTTGAGGGAGAAAACGAAAACCCTAAAAATGAGATTTTTAGTTTTTTCGTTTCTTGCTGCAAAAAGGAAGAGGAGAGAACGCCAGCGCGTTTTGGTATTTTATTGTTTTCTTGATTGCGAAGGGAATGCCTGCGCTCTCCTTGTTTAGTGGTTTGAACTGGCTGCAGTGTGGTCACTGGCGGTGAAAGTAAAGAGAAGAGGTAAGCGGATCCGGTACATTTTAAAAGTTTGAGTAGGGCTTCCAAAGTATGGATTGTTCATTGTCCCTAACGAAAAAAACTCTGTTTTGAGGTGGAGTTAGTGCAGCTATTAGCCACAGATAGACCTCCGACTCTGCAATACTGTAGCAATCATGCGGCTTACAAAGGGATATCCAAACAGACCCGAAGCTCTATTTTGGAGCGGAGTTACTATAGTTGTCTGGTATAGTTGGACCGCCTGGCTCAGCATTGCTGCAGCAATCACGATTTACAAAAGAATATCCAAACAGACTCTAAAGAAATGGAAAAACTAGAGTTTGGGAAAGCGGAACAAAATACTATTACTTGTTGAAAATTGTTAGTTAAGGCTCACTCGTTGAAAATTGTTAGTTAAGGCTTAGACTTTTTATCGGACTAGGTTTTATGCACGTGCAATGCACATGGTTAAATACCATGATTAAGTATATTTTTTTGATTAACATGATTAAGTATATTTAGTTTATTTCTTTACTAAAATTTGTTCCTCGGTTCCACTTTGATGGTTTTTGCTCACTTATGTCTCTAAACATTAATATTATGATTATTTATTTTCTATATTTGTTTAAATGTGCTACACCCAATTTAAAATTTCACGTTGATAATTAAATTGACAGGAAACAAATGTAATCCGAAGCCAATTTGAATTATCATAGTATTGAGACCGACATGAAACCAAGCAAGTATAGTGTTACAAAATTGAAAAACACTTTAAAAAATAACGTTCTAAAAGGAAGATGAATAATTAAGCTAATAAGACAAGATGATTGGTTAAAACTAGGCTGAAATGATGCAAAAGAGAATATGTAGTTTGTTCCCAATCCTTGATAGACTTTTTAAAAAACTATAAACTAAAGATTAATGCTAACTCTAGTACACTTTTATATGATGAAAGTATCCACATGAGCATATAAAAGTTATAAAAAAAGTTTATGAAAATCCCTTCTAAATATTCCTATTTACTCAAAAAAATAAACTATTCTATAAAATTTTCAAAAAATAATGTCTTTCATTCCTTATGTTTTATTTTTTATTGAGACGTCATCAATCCTTCTCCACCTATATCTTTTTCGATAAAATTAGACTACTTTTAGATACTGAAAAAGGATAGTAGAACCTTAAATTAGAAGTTAAGTTTAATTAGAAGTTAAGTTTACATATCTTAATAAAAAATATCAAACAACTACTCTTTTCTTTGCTAAGTTTTGAAAATTTAGCTCTTTTTTCAGATTTTGAATTTTTGAGGGTGCGTTTTGCAAATTTTGAAACTTTGTGAGTATTTTAAAAATATTTTAAAGTTTAAGTTGCGTGCTTTTAATTTTCATATTTCATGTGTTGGTATTAAGTTTTCGAATGTTAGTATATTTCTTGCAACTCTGAAATTTTGAGGGTGTTTTTTACAATTATTAAAGATTGTTTGTTGTAAAATTCAAATTTTTAGCAGTCTGCTGATAATTTCCAGATTTGATACATATACTGGTTATAAGTTTTTAAATTTTAGGGTTGTTTTGTGATTTTTAACTTTTAAAGGAGTTTTTTGTAATTTTTATAACTTCGAGGCTATTATTTACATATTTTAAATTTTTAGTGTCTAATGGTAATCCCTTGAATTCGTCTTTCTTATTCGAAAGTTTTGAAATTTTAGAATTTTAGGGTGCTTTTTTATTGTTTAAACTTTTGAGGGTGTTTCTATAGCTTTTAAAATGTTGAGGGTGTTAATTGCAAATTTTAAATTTTTAGATGCTGCTTCTAATTTTCAAATTTCATGTTTGTTGTTTTAAGTTTTGAAACGTCGGGATATTTTGTGTAATTTTAAATTTTTAGAGCTATTTTGTATCATTTTTAAAACTTTTTGGGGTTTTTTTTGTAATACTTCATATATTATAGGATATTAGTTCTTTATATTAAGAAACTAATACTGTAAAACTGTTTTATATATTTTATTAATCTTATTTTTTTAATTATTAAGCTATATGTAGCTCACATAGGATTAGGATAGGATATAATTATGATTAGGATAGATTAAAAATTAAATGAAATATTCAAAATAGTCAAGGGTAATATTGACCATGAAAAACTTTTTCCAAACTCGTACTTTTAAAGGAAGTATGATTTTTATTCAAGATATTATTCGCTGAGAGATAGAATTTTGTTCAAATTTAAGGTGCTATTCTTTTGAGCAACTCTAGCTGCATTCATGTTTCGTGATAGTGGCTATTACTCATGAATACGAGTGACTCTAAACTCAAGGACCAAGCCTAAGACTAACTAATCGCAATGCTAGTGTCAAGACACGCTAGCTTTTTGTGGCTACTCTTGATTAGACTTTTCCTATTCATTTTGGAATATGATTTGAATTTTAGTCTCTCCTTTATCCCTTTTTTATATATAGTGGTATAGTGCATGTTGCATATGTGCTCAATTTTATGCATATACATTTTATTTGACCAATGTTATTTCATATGAGTTATGTTGATGAGAAAGAGAAAATGTGCTGCTGAATTCATGGACGGGACAAAATCACCGGGTCAATGTGTTTACCTGTTAAGACGACAGTATTTTATAAATGACTAAATTGTAAATATTGAATTAAAGAATTTTTTTATCTTTGAGGTTAACGACGCCGTATTGTGTTGTGTATGATTAACAACTTTAATAGATCTCTTCACTATATGCAAGAATGTCAAAATTAGATGATAATTGTAGGGCAAATAAGTTACCCAAAGGACGCACTGTAGAAGTAGAGTACAACGACTTATTATTTTTTATTATGCAGTTACCTTTGAAGGCAATAATACTTCTGGGTACAACTGTACAAGTGCTTTTCGTGTACAATTTTGTTGTGCTTTTTTGCTTAGGGGCTGTTTGTTTGGGTAAAAAAGTGAAGAAAATAGGGGAAAATAGGGGAAAAGAAAACTGACAGCCCACTGTTCCCCTATTTTCCCCCAAAACATTGCGTTTGGTTCCTCAAAACCAACCCAGAAAATGGAGAAAAGCAAGGGTGCCACGTAGGACTGGAGGCTGGAAAATTTTCCAGCCTCAAAAGACCGATTTTGGGGGAAAAGGAGCAAAAAGCTGACACCGAGAACCCTTTGTTCGATCTCGTCACTCTCCTCTCCGTCGCGTCCTCCTCTGCGAAGCAGCCGCGCCGTTCTCACGCGTGTCTCGAGCTCGTCACCGCAGCCCCCACCGCCGCTCCCTTCTCCCGCGCCGCTCCGACCGCCGGCTCCTTCTCCCGCGCCGCTCCGACCGCTCGTCCGACGCGCTATAGACCACAGGGTAAGTGATGGTGATTTAATTTGGGGTTTTCTGTTGAATTTTTGGTGTCAATTTTGGTGTATTTATCCTCAAATTTGTTGGGTCAAATTGGGTTGGAATCATGATTTACTTGGAAATTTGTCTTGGGTTGGAATCATGATTTACTTGTATATTTCTTATACTGTCTGTCCACGTTAAGATCAATTTAATCTTTGATTTACAAATCTTGATGATCTTGAGGTGATCCACTTGTATTGATAAACTTGAATTATTGATATTTATTTTCAGTTTTATTAATTTGTTAGGATGTCAATTATGCCATTTAAGTATTCACGCATGAAATTGGTAGGCTTTGAAAATTATATCCATTCAGTTTGTGTGAATGTAAACGAGAAATCCTTAATAGGTTTTATAATTTAAAAAAATTTCTAATTTTGTGTTGCTTAATGTGGAAGATGACGGGAAAAATTGGCAAGATATGTTGCTCTTGGTTTGTTGAAAAAACATATACGTAATCATATTGAGAGTCTGTATTTGCACATGGTTTGTTGAAAGTACCTACAAAATAACAAGCAAATATTGACGTTAAATTGCTAATTAATATATAGCTGATAATTAGTTAGATTGCGGACAAACAACTCAACTTAGAGCTTCGTTCGGATAACTTGTTGTTTGACATGCCATACTTTACCCAATGATATTGTGTTTTCCCTACATATAATCTTATTTAGCCTTGATAACATATTGTTTGCTAGGGCCGAGTGCTTTTTCCTCTTAACTATGTATTGGTGATTATGTTTTGCTTATTATTGCTTGATAGAACCAAATACATTTTCCTGGTTCTATATTGTCTATAATGAGTATGTTTCTATTTTTTGCTAGGCTTCATGTGAGTTGCTTCATATTCCCAATCTACTAGTTTATGTTTGCTTCTTGTAGCGTGCATTTCTTAGTTGATAATGTGTGTGGTTGTTTATATGATGCAATGGTTATCGTATCTTGATGATTACATGATTTAGTTTGGTTTAATAAATTTAAA
>JBAKGM010000279.1:15895316-15905663 GCA_037177215.1 Asparagus racemosus | reverse complement strand
AAAATCTATCCACCAAAGAAAAGCGGGTTTGAGCAGTTAAAAGCGCTATTCAACGCTTTTAACCGCGAAAACCCGCTATGGCACGCAATCACGAGCAAATAACAGTTTTGACAGCTATTTGCTACTACTTTCGCTGATAGCATAGCGGTAACCAGCGCTAATGCTATGAAAACCGCTATAGCGGTGCTATGCACTGCTATTTACAAAAGTGTTTGTGCATTGACAATACTGCTAATAACTAGTTGCGAACTTGCAATGCACGCAATTTATTATGATAATACAAATGCAGTATATTAATGGTAATATTAGGGTTTGACAAATACCTATTCGCAATGAACACTCTCCAAGATCATTTTCTCAATGAAAATTACAAAAGAAATCAATGGAAATAATTACCTATAGATTACTATTTCCAACTAAATCATCTTATTAAGAAATGAGTTAGGCGCCATTTTAACACTCAGTAAGTGAATTTTGATTGGATCTGTGAGATGATGATGTCTGATGTAGGGAAGCGAAAAAAGTTAGATTTAATAGTAGGAAATATGGATGTTGTTTCAAAGATAAGTAAAGAATATACCACCACCATATGATGCATTCGTGCAACCAATGACAATTGCTTTAGCACATAGTAACAGATAAAAGACTAATCAACCTGAAGACTACGTTGAGTATATTTGGAACTAGATTGCCAATCATGGAAGAGTTTTTAGAGATTCTGAAACCAGAAATTATGATTTAATAAACGCTTTAAACGCCTAAGAAAGGCCATGAACAGTGTTCAATGATCAGGCCTGGTACCCAAAGATGTACCAACTTGGAAGGATGTATCTTGATTCCTGACAACAAAGGGTTCCCAAATCTCTTTCACCGCACATATAAGAAATGAGATCAGATGAGACTTTTGGATAGGATTTCTACACAGTGAAAGGAAGCCTCCTCATTCATTATTTCAGGACTAACTGATAGTCAAGTGAACCATTTGCAACTTATATATGATAACTTTGTGCCATATTTGAACTATGTCCCTAAATTTTCTTGTCTAAAAGCTAACCAGAGTAAACTGCTGACCTCAGAAATGATGTTGGGACTTTGAATGACTCATATGTAGGGGTGCAAACGGTTCGGATACGGTTTGGATATAACACTTACCATATTCATATCCGCTTTTTCAAAATGGATACGAATACAGATATGGTTTTCCTTTGGCAAGAAAAGGTTATAACCATATCCGCAAAGAATGGAAAAGACTATGGTTCAGATATTAGAGAAACAGTATGGTACAATTGCAGATGTGAATCCGATACTTGGCGAATAGATATGCATCGGACATAAGAGAAGATTCTTATATTAATTGCTCTATTGCACCAAAGGGATAAAACATGACTTAAAAATTGCAACACATTGCCTACAATCAAAATTTAAAAGTAATATACAAAATCTACGACGATCAAGGTAATTCAATTCTCAAAATCGTCATAATTCAAATGCATTACTCAAACGACAAAGTTTTTTTAATCACCATTAGCAAAATAATTAAATTATGTATAAATTTTTTTTTGACCATAATTAAGTAAAAAATGCACACTTGATTATCACAATAAAAGATGAACCCACATAATCCAAAAACAAATGATCGCATTCCAAAACACGATTATTATCAAGAAAACAAAAAGATAACAACATCCATATCCGTATCCGAATCCATATTGAATTCATATCCAAAACAATATCCGAGCCCATATCTGAATTCATATCTAAATCCATATCGAATCTATAACCAAATCCATATTTGAATTCGGATATCTGCATCAGTTATACGAAATTTGATTTGATATCCATATTTGTATCCGACAAAAATCTGAAACCATATTCGTATTCATATTTGTCTCCAACCGGTTTCAAATTGTGGTTACTATATCCACATCTGTTTCGGATACGATTGTCAATCGGATATATCTGAACTGCTTTGAATCCTATTCGTATGTCCCTTTCAAGGCTAACAAGCAGGATTAGCTATTGGCACAGATCTAAAGAACTTTAGTAAACAACGTATACTAAAACAGATTATGGTATAGGCAGGTTGCTTTCTTTTAGGGAGCTGGAAGAAATCAACAATAAAAATTTTCATATATGGAATAACCACGCTAAAAGTTAAAGTCAAACAGTTAGTAGGAGCAACAGAAGTGTACCAAGGCTAAAATAAAGTTAGAAATTTATGTCAATGCAGGTTTCTAATATAAATTGAAAGCTAACTTAAGGGGTGTTATTGGTTTAGGATTATTGAGTAGGACTAGGACAATTTTCCAAGAATCCTATTTTCTAGGATGGGGTGTAGGACCAGGATTTCAGAGTTGGATTCTTGAGCTAAACATTATATTATGAAATTGATCAAGATTTGAAAATTTTTGTTGGGTCATTAAATTACTACTGGAAATATTGGGCCCCATTTTATATCCACTAACCTCACCTCACCTTCTAGATCATCTTCTCATCTTCAAAGATGAATTTAACTATTTTTGCACAAGAAGCAACAAAGAGCAAAATTATATCTATAAATATGACCGATCATACAATAGTGGATACATCTTTAATACATAAGTTAGCGTTACAGGTAGATAACATTGATTATGTTAGATATTATTGATAATTTGATATTTGTAGTTCTAGTAGATATTATGAGATATTGTTAAGACATTTTGAGATGTGATTATATAAGATTTATCTCATACTTATTTTGTAATATCCTCCTAATATCTATTTAAGAAAGGTTAATGTTTAGATGACTAATATTTTTTCCTTCTCTATTTCTCTATAGATTAGTAGATAAATACATATATATTCTCCAATGACTTCCAATCTTCCTTCTCCTAGAACCCATATTCCATCTCCTTCCAAGATCACATCCCTCTCCTTCCAAAATACATTCATGTAGGTAAAAAACATCCCTCTCCTTCCATATTCCATCACCACATATTATGTTTCTTGCACCCACCACTAGAGAAGCAGCCATTCCCTAACAAAATTCAACATCCCATCACACTCAAGCAAAGAAGCCCCTTCACTATCTAATCCCACTTCCCATAACTAAATTGATGAAGCTCAGGCAGTACTCAGTCTTTTCAACGCTTTTTCTTGCCCATCATAAAAAAGTATTCACATCCACCCATATTCACCCTTCGTCTTCATCCCTATTGGGTACAACAAGCCCCATAAACCTTAATTTGGCAACATTGCAAAATTTTTTCCTCCCAAAATATATCAACTAGGGTTTCAAAAAGTAAAAGAGAATATTGTCTCATTTAGAGGCAAGAGTGACTATGAGCACCGCTTCAAGGTGGTGTTTTAAGTGCAGAGAAAGGACCAGAAAATCGTCGAATACCAACTCCTTTTTATGTGGATATCTCGGCCAACACCTAGCACACTGCTGATCGACCTCCCATGTTGATGAGATCTTGATCATGATGTTCAGACTATGATCATCAAGACTATGGATCAGAGACATAGACTCAACAATTTTATTTTTCTTTTTTCCTTTTATTGACGAAGAGGGAACGAGAAGTACTAAGAAAAGAGTAGAATCCTAGAGCCTAAGAGTCAATCAAAATTTTCTCAGATAAATTTTAGAAGTTACAATGCATATAGTAGGGCCAAAAGTCGGGTTTTGTAGTCCTAATCCTAATTAGAGTTGAAGACAACCAATAACACTTTAGATTAGAATGCAAACACTAATTCCAAACCAATACACTTTATATTCAAATTCAAATCCTAAAAAAGCCAATAACACCATAAACAAAAATTCAAAAAAACAACCCCAGTCCTAACCAACAAATATTGGGCCCCATTTCATATCCACTAACCTCACCTTCTCGATCATCTTCTCACCTTCACAGATGAATTTAACTATTTTTGCTTAAGAAGCAACAAAGAGCAAAATTATATCTATAAATGACCGATCATACAATAGTGGATACATCTTTAATACATAAGTTAGCGTTACAGGTAGATAACATTGATTATGTTAGATATTATTGATAATTTGATATTTGTAGTTCTAGTAGATATTATGAGATATTGTTAAGACATTTTGAGATGTGATTATATAAGATTTATCTCATACTTATTTTGTAATATCCTCCTAATATCTATTTAAGAAAGGTTAATGTTTAGATGACTAATATTTTTTCCTTCTCTATTTCTCTACAGATTAGTAGATAAAATACATATATATTCTCCAACGACTTCCAATCTCCCTTCTCCTAGAACCCATATTCCATCTCCTTCCAAGATCACATCCTTCTCCTTCCAAAATACATACATGTAGATAAAAAACATCCTTCTCCTTCCATATTCCATTGCCACATACTATATTTCTTGCACCCACCACTAGAGAAGAAGCCATTCCCTAACAAAATTCAACCTCCCATCACACTCAAGCAAAGAAGCCCCTACACTATCCAATCCCACTCCCCATAACTAAACCGATGAAGCTCAGGCAGTACTCAGTCTTTTGAATGCTTTTTGTTTCCCATCATAAAAAAATATTCACATCCACTCATATTCACCCTTCGCCCTCATCCCTATTGGGTACAACAAGCCCCATAAACCATAATTTGGCAATATTGCAAATTTTTTTCCTCCCAAAATATATCAACTAGGGTTTCAAAAAGTAATAGAGAATATTGTCTTATTTAAAGGCAAGAGTAACTATGAGCACCGCTTCAAGGTGGCATTTTAAGTGCAGAGAAAGGACCAGAAAATCGTCGAATATCAACTCCTTTTTAAGTGGATATCTCGGCTAACACCTAGGACACTGCTGATCGACCTCCCATCGCTGATGAGATCTTGATCATGATGCTGAGACTATGATCATCAAGATTGTGGATCAAAGACATAGACTCAACAGTTTTATTTTCCTTTATTTTCCTTTTATTGACGAAGAGGGAACGAGAAGTACTAAGAAAAGAGTAGAATCCTAGAGCCTGAGAGTCCATGAAAACTTTTTTAGATAAATTTGGAAGTAGATCTCATTACAATGCATATAGTAGGGTTGAAACTTGGGTTTTGTAGTCCTAATCCTAATTAGAGTTGAAGACAACCAATAACACTTTAAATTAGAATGCAAACACTAATTCCAAACCAATAACACTTTATATTAAAATTCAAATCCTAAAAAAACTAATAACACCATAAAGAAATTTTTTAAAAAAACCCCTAGTCCTAACAAGCAAACATGTTGTGCAGCCCCCGCCAGCCCATCCCCGGCGCCAAAAAAAAAGACTTTTGAAGTTGGACCATATCCTTTGTTTTGCTTCACTTACTAGACATGAAGCATAAATATTAGGAAGAATGGGAACATACAAAAGACCCAGATGGGATACGACACAATATGCCACCGATGTGATAAGAAGACATTCCTTAAGAGTATTATATATGATGACATGGCTAACTTAGAAATTGTCGAAGTTGGCTTGTATACTTTGCTTTGCTTCATTCTTTGAAAGCTAACTTAGAAAATTTCAGAAGACATTTCCTTAAAACTAAGTCAGATTCAAAGCTGTATCATTTGCTTTGCTTCATTTATTAGCTACGAGGCATGTAGATTAGGAATCATGGGAAGATAGAAAAGACCCAGATGTGACACAACAGAACATGCCACATGACAATAATACATTCCTTAAGAGTAGGATATCATGACACGGCAACACAATTCAGGTGTAATTTGAAAAACATCATGTAAAAGAGTGACTTTAACACAGTTCAAACCTGTGACATGTCAAACACGTCCCACAACAAAAAATTGACACATACAAGCAAATGGACGCGACACATATCCATCAATATCTGATACTTTTTATTTCACTTTCCCTTTTCTGTCAAAATCTAACTATATAGTAGATCATTTTGTTATAGATTGTTTCATATGTGAACAATAACGAATTCAAATATTTATATAGGTCAATTACATATGTTCAGATGATAAAATACATACATTCCACCCTCGTGGTTGGACTCAAAAACACCGAAGCATGTCACTAGTGTATTATCTACTACCATAGGTAGTGTTATAGAGGCGGTCGCCTCGGGCGTGGCCCGGGCGCGGGGCGCTGCGGGCTGGAGCAAATGCGCCCCACAGCAGAGGCGGGGCGCTGCAGGCACACGAGGCGCACGCCCCAGACTTGCATTATACGTGGGCTTTGAGATGGGTTTTAGGTATGAAACCCTATGTTTTCATAAACCCATTTTTGTAAAATGAACGGGATTTTGATTTTAGGGTTTCATAAACCCGCCGCTCTCTCCCCCCTCTCTCACATTGCCTACTCCCTCTCTTTCTCTCTCCTCTCTCTCACGTTGCCTGCTCCCTCCCTGACCTCAATGAGTCGACCGACGACCCCAACCAACGATGATGACGACCATATCTTCGGCGAAATTAGGTTTTTTTTCTTTTTTTATAATAATTTACATCATGTTATACATCTAACAGACTCTTTCTTACTAGTTGCTACTCCATTCTCCATCTTTTCATGTTTAACATGTAAAAAGAAAACAATAATTAGTAATTTAGTATAATTATTGCTAATTGTTACTTCCTTCTCTAATTAGCAAATAGCAATTAAGAATGCTAACTAGAAAATTATGAATATGTAAATATGTAGTTGTTTCGTAGACTTTTACTTATGTTGGATGTTAATCTTGCATTGTGATTTGTGGAAACTTATGAACTTTGCTATGTTATGCATGCTAATTGAGACTCTTTCGTGATTTAGTAGGTGAAATTATATTTTTAGTCTTTTTATGTGAAAATTTATAAATATGTTGCTTGTCTTATGTTGAAAAATACTTGTTTGAGGTGTGTGCCTCAATTCAGTGAGGCGCGCGCATCGTTGTGCGCCTTGCGCATGGTGCGCATAAAGGCCTTTGCGCCTGCATTGTGCATTGCGCCTCGACAACACTGACCACATGTATAAGCTACAGAGGTCTACTTCCCAACAGGTTTTAGCATAGTAGTGTTAATTTTTATGTCATCAGCATGATGCTGATCTTGTCACTTATAGGATGAGATCCCGTCTTAATGGATTGCTATATAAATTGCTGATGATACCTCTGTCCTTAAGTCCAGTCTTAATGGATTGTTGAATAAATTGCTTGTGAGACAACTGTACTATTTCATTATTATACCAAATTGATTCTCTCTTTTTTCTAAGATTCGTGAGACTTGCAATGATTTTGACAAAGAGCTGCAAGATATGTATTATGAGATTCTTATGGTAACTAGATAAACAATATATTTCATATAAAGTACTACTTTTCTTTCCCTATGCATTTAAGGGTGGTGATCTGCAATTTTCTATCCACATCAACCGTGGGCTACAAACAAATTCCTCCTTATGGACATGGATAAGCTTCCTATTAAACAACGAAAATATAGTAGTGTTCTCCTTCCTCTGCGACCACTTCTTTCCCCCTAAAAACCATGCAATTGGGTATAAACTATCAACTATCTGAACATGCACTTACCCAATACTACACGGCACGATTCTGATATAATAAAACTATGCACAGAGATTAAACATTACACTAAAGAAAGAATTACTAGATAGTGACTAGGAAACAAAACCCAGCAAAGACCTAAACTCTTCACATCAAACATAAAAGGGCACCTTAGATAATAATGATGCTAATTAGAAAAACACTGTTGGTTTCTTGAAAATGTTTCACTAGCATTACCAAGTACACTCCATCAAATGCTTGAAAACCAAATTGTAGTCATGACGATACAACAAAAGCACAATGCAGGTTTATCAGATGTAACAAATTATTCAATAATGAGACAATGTGAACATTAAAGTAACAGATTTTGTACCATTATGACCATCATCAACGTCTACTTCTTGTATCGGGCAACCTCGCCCTCATTGGGAAAGAACCCCATGAGCCTGCCAGCAGAGTTCTGATACGCATACATAAACCCACCCATGACCCCAATCAGTCCCCCAGTCACCATCGACGGCCCTCTAATATTAGGCTTGATCCCTGCAACAAACAAAAGTCTTCCATCAATCAATTAAACAACATAAAAGCATTTAGAGACAAAAAAAATGAAGATGGGTTGAAGGGACAATGACCGGAGAGGTAGCCGACGGTGACGGAGACGGCGGTGATGGTGGAAAGGCGGAGGTAATCGAGGGTGTTGAAGTTGGCTACGGTTTTTGTGAAGGGAGGGTTTCGATCGATCACTGGGTACTCGGGCTTCACTGATGCCGTGATGTCGGTGTTCATCCTGGAGATTATTGGATCGAGATTTCTGATCCTTCGATGATTATGGTGAGATTGCAAACCCTAGATGCTCTAGCTATCTGTTGGTCTTTTTTGGTGCTTGACTGCTGTTGAAAGGGGTTGGGGAGTAAATTTCAGATAGGGTTATTTGTATATTTAGCCCCAACCCCTCCACTTAAAAAGGGTTTTTCGTGGGAACTTCAGATAGGGTTATTTGTATATTTAGCCCCAACCCCTCCACTTAAAAAGGGTTTTTCGTGGGAACCATCTTTAAAATAATCCAAATTGAAGGAAACAATCTTTAATGTTTTTATTTTATAAAAAACCACCTTTTATATATGTTTCTCTCTGATTCAACTATTTTTCCTCAACATCAGCTTAATAAATAGCCCAACTAACAATATTTCCCTCATTAATTCCACGTGATTTTGACGTGGTGCCCAACTAACCTTAGTTTGTTTTATTACCTAGGTTTGAGACCCATCATTAATAAAAATTATACTCATTTATCTATCTTCCTCCTATGTTGTCCCTCTTTAATCGAAACCTTAAGTTAGAGGTAGAAGAAGAAGAAATTGCTGTTACGCCCTCTTCGAAGCCCATCTTCTTCCTTAATTGAAGAGATATAGATGTCTGAGGATTCAATAACATCTGAGATTGCTGTTGCACCCTCTTCTTCCTATTTTCATGTGAATTGTAAATGTCATTTTGGGGGCGTCGTTGCTGACATCGAGGATAGAATCAAACCATGGTAGAAGATTTTTCAGTTGTCATTTCTTCGATCCATCCAATTGCTCCAAAAGGTGTAATTTTTTCAAATGGTATGATAGCGAGATTATTGGTAGGCCAAGAGAGGTGATGAACATGCTATTTCCTGAGAAGAAGAAATTAATGTCCGAGCTTCATGAGATGAGCATGAAGATTGATAAAATGGAGGAAGAATGCAATCAATTTGCATTAGAGAACCAAAAACTGAGGGATGAAAATCAGAAAATGAAAGAGAAAATGCAGAGGAAGACAGCTTTATCTCCATGTTGTATGTTGGCTTTCCTTATAATTGTATTAGGTGTTGTGCTTGTGTTTGTATTATGTTAAAAACCAAAGCATGTACCGTTGAATTAGAGAGATGAGATGTTGGCAATATATTGCTGTTGGAGATCATATGAATGTTTTTTATTATCTTTTATTACACACATTGAATGAAAATTATGTGCTGGAGTCCATGAATGCGTCCTTGCTTATATACATGTCTATGTTAAATACACAATAGCATGACTGCTTTGAGCTTGTACATAATCAATTCCAAAGCACAAAAGGCAAACATATGATCTCCAAGTACATTATCTCCATGAACAAATTACAAGTAAATGATACATGAATGCATCAATATTACCTACACACAATAAGGTATATTCTCATAAACAATAACCATTTCATTCCACAAGGTAACTCAATACAAGGTAAGACATGATTATATTGTCATGTCCATGACAACAAAATGAGGTAGATAAACCAGTTAATCATCATGTACATCATAATAATGCATTACCATGTATGTTTCATAAGTAAACATGTTATAACAAGCTAATACATAAAGAGTCAACTATGATTTCATACATACCACCTTGCTGTTCACCAAAACATAGAAAACAAAAACCACTATAACACACTTCATAGAGTTGCGTTACATGCATGAAAATTCACAAAATTCACAAAATGACCAAATTGATCAACTAGGGCTTCCACACTGTCCAAGAGAGAATTTTTCACTTGGCATTTGGCATTTCTTGAGTTGCCTCCCTCAGTTGTGTTCTGCTGAAGATATAATTTACCCTATCTGCTAATCTTGGTAGATTGAAAACTCTACTCAGTGGTTGTGTTGGAGGTGGAGCTTGACTTGAAGTTGGTTGTGTTGGAGGTAGAGGATAAAGGGTTGTTGCAGATAGGAAAGTAGTGAAGAAGGAGTTTGTTGGTGTAAAAATAACGCGTGTTATTACCTCCGGAGTTGCAAGTATACAACTAACAAGTTATAGTATAAAAGATATCGATCCCACGAGGAACGTGAAGTAG
>JBAKGM010000279.1:15875816-15895216 GCA_037177215.1 Asparagus racemosus | reverse complement strand
TATACCTTCATCATCTATCTTATATAAATAAATATACCACTAATAATTATTTTTATCTTAATTTGCATGTTAATGAATAAAGTCCAAAAGACTCAAACTCTTTGATTTTCTACCATTTATTGAAGCCCAAATATGAAGATAAAAGAAGGCCCAAGAAAGCTCAAGGATACATGAAGAAATTGGGTCAAGAAAATCACAAAAAAGCAAATCTGCGCAAACCAATCAATCAACCAACCGATTGGCCATTCGGTCAGCCAACTGATTGACAAACCGATTGGTCAACTGATTGGTTCGCAACAGATTTAATTTAATGGCTGATATTTAATTCCTTGGTTACCAAATTTCATCCAAGGATTCTCCTTCATTGTTGTAGGCTATAAATAGGGGCAGAGGGGGTTTGAGTGTGAAATATTTTGTAAAAACTCTAATTAGAGAGGAGAGTTACTCTTAATTGAGAAAACCTTCTAAATTTATAACTTTTTATTGCAATCAATAAAAAAATATTTTCACCCTTCATATTTTCTTTTCTTCTCTTTGTCCAAGAATGAAAAGAGGATGAAGATGAAGATGTGGGTTTACTTTTTATTCCTTTCTTTTCTTTTTTTGTAATATTTTCTTTTCTTGCTTATTCAATGCTTTGTAGAGTAGATTTATATTTATGTCTTTACTTTCATGTATTTACTTTCATGTCATTACTTTCTTGGACTATTCACATTGAGGCTAGAACCCTCTTGGGATTAGTTTTATTTGGTTTATTTTTCTTTTCTTTAATTCACCTTGAGGTTAGAACTCTCTAGGAAATTTCCCTTTTCTAAATGTAGAGATAATATTTGTGGGAATTCTATAAATTGTTTGAAGCTAGCTTTATATCCTACTTATTCACATAAGATTGGGATTAGCTAAGTGGATATATTCTAGATTCCTCATATCTTTAATTAAACCGCCATATTTTATATTCTTGATCTTCCTCCTTGTTCTTGCTTTTTATTCATTTGTTTTATTTTCCTTTATTACCTTCTTTGTTTTCCTTCATTTTATTCATCA
This sequence comes from Asparagus racemosus, assembly GCA_037177215.1. Taxonomy (NCBI): domain Eukaryota; kingdom Viridiplantae; phylum Streptophyta; class Magnoliopsida; order Asparagales; family Asparagaceae; genus Asparagus; species Asparagus racemosus. The sequence continues at coordinate 15,894,172 of JBAKGM010000279.1, read as the reverse complement.
TTCTTTCTCCTCTCTCAATCTCATTTTGTTTTTATTTGCACTCAACCACAAACACTCTCATATCTCTCCATAACCCATTACCTTTCTTTTATTCACTCCTAATTATCACACATACAACATAAGAATCGATATTGATTAACTTTTACAACACCTTCCTCGTGGGATCAATAACGTTTTATACTATAACTTGATAGTTGTGCACATGCAACTTTAGGTACACACTTATTTACCTATCGAGTGTTTTGCGCCGTTGCCGAGGAACGCTGTTTATAAGTAAGATTTTTCTATTTTAGTTCTTTAATTTGTGTGTTTTCTTGTGAAGGAACCGCTTTGAAGCTTGAAGATCAAGGATTGAAGATTGAAGATTTGCCTTAAAAAGGCTTGAATGCTTTTGCGTGGGTAACTCCTCTTTCTACTCTTTTCAATTTCAACCCTTTTTATTAGTTTCTCACAATTAGAGGCAGTTAGGATCTAAAAAGAAAGAAAAAGAATTTACTTTTATCAACCATAATAAAAATTCAACCTCCACTTGGACATTTACTAACAAGATAATAAATTCAAAATCTCATTTTCTCACATCTATTTGATTGTTAACCTTAATTCAAAAATAAAAAAGATTTTATTTTATTTTTTGCATCATTTTGTAGTTGCTTTTAATTCTTAGGATTGCATTGCATATAATAGTAGGAATTTACCAAAGTGATTTGAGTATCTTGATTTGACACTCACTTGAAAATATTCTTAAGGGTAAAAACCTATTAATCAAGATAATGTGAGGGATTTCATCACATTTTTCTTATCCCACAAATTACTAATTCCTCACTATACAAACCCAAGCATTTTAAAACTCATTAGACGTTGGCCCTTAAGGATTCAAGCTCATTAAGGAATAAGAAATCTTTAAGTGAACCGGTTCAAGTTTATTTAGATTAGTTGGTATCTAAGGCAAGGTTTAGGGGTTGCGTAAAGTGCTCCGCAAGGAACGATGTACTTAATTGATCTTTAATCTTTCTCTAGTACTATCATTACATGGCTAACTGACCAAGTAAATTTCGATCTTTTCACTAAAAGAATTTTTGGTTAGGAACTAGTCTAGTTGAGCCTAGGCTTAACCCTAGAATTTAAAGTGATTGACACAAGTGATTGCATAGATTTGTTTTAGCTAGGTTTTTCCTTTATCTTTCTTCTTTTTCTCATCATATTTTTAATTTTTTAGTTTTTCTTTAAAAAATTTTAGAAAAAGATTTTGTTTTGGTGTATGCAAAGTTGGATTAGGGATAATACCAATCGTTTAATCCGTATTGATTCATCTTTTGAGACTAACGAAATGGCCAATCCTAATTCACCCATTCTTCAAGATGCGTGTTATCCAACTAGGAATTCAATCCCATCTTACATTAAGCTCCCCGATATCAATGGAACCAATTTTGAGCTTAGGCGGCATTTCATAAACATGCTTCCGAAATTCTTAGGAATCGAATCCGAAGACGCTTATATTTTTATCTCCGAGTTTGAGGAAGTGTGTCTTATGATTACGATGAGAGACTTATCTGAAGATGAGATTAAGCTTAGATTCATTCTATTTGCTCTTAAGGACAAAGCTAAAAAATAGTTGTACAGCTTACCTACAAATTCTATCTCAACGTGGGATGAATTTGTTACTGTTTTTCTGAAGAAAATTTTCCTTATCCACAAAGTAGTTAAGCTTAGAAATAGCATTCAGAACTTTAAGATTTTACTGAAAGCGCCATTCTGAAAATATTTTGATAAATTTAAGGATCTTCTTATCTAATATCCTCATTACGGTCTTGAAAAATGGCAATTATGCTAAATCATCTATGAATAATTGGATTATTCTTCAAAAACTTCCTTAGAATCAACGTGTCAAGGGAATTTCATGAAGAAAAATGCCCATGGAGCCTGGGATTTTTTAGAGAATTTATCCGAGAAAACCATGTAGTGGGAACACTATGATGATGGAGTTTCATCAGTTTTCCAACCCAAATCCAGTGGTTTTTCCTTAGAGATGAAGATAGCCTCTAAAGCAAAGATAGCTACAATCATACGTAGGTTAGAAGTCTTAGAAATCAAAGAACGAGCTCCAGCTCAAATCAATCAACTTTCTATCTCAGGTTGTCACAACTATCTTTCTCCATCCCATGTTTCAGAGGAATGTCCTCTCTTAGGAATCAGTCAACCATTAGGTCAGGTAAACGCTGCATTCTAGTGTCCTGTGAATGATCTATTTTCTCCAACTTGCAATTCAGGTTGGTGAAATCATCTGAGTTTTACATGGAATCAAGAAAACTACTCCAGAAATCAAAATTTCACTCCCTCTTCAACCCAACAACTTCCTAGGGGAAACACAGTTCCTTTCAGTTCTCAAACTAATTATCAACAACTAAATCTACCATATCCAAATTAGTCTCCTCATCATCAATCTGTAAATCATTCTCCACCAAACTATGATCATGATAAATGTCTCAATATTTTGAAAAAAGATATGGAAACCATGATTGAAGGTTCTACACAGACCACCAACTTCTTGACTCAAACATCCAATACTTTAAATTCCTTTATGCAATTAACCGGACAAATGCTCAATTCCAACACTCAAGCTATAGCTAGGTTAGAAACCCAACTTGGCCAAATAGCTAGTGCTATGAATAAGAGAGAGAAAGGAACATTTTCGAGTCAACCCGTCACCAACTATAAGGACACGAGATCAAGTTCACTTACCAAGCTCAAGTGAATGCAATCCATTCACTACGGTCAAGGAAACAAGTTGATAATCAAGTTAGAATGCCTTCAAATGAAACCTCTGAACCAGAACAAATTTTCTCTCCTTCTGATGACTCTATTCAACAATCACCCGCTTCCAATCACTAGTAGAAAAGTACACATTCCAGACGAAATATTCTAGACGGAATAATTTCTGTCTAGTTTGATGTAAACAAGACAGAATAATTTCTCTCCTTCCGATCATTCTCTCTCTCTCTCTCTCTCTCTCTCTCTCTCTCTCTCTCTCTCTCTCTCTCTCTCTTTCAAAAAAACCCTAGCTGTCGATTGAGTCGCCGCCGTTTCTCGCTGCCCATTCACACCATCGACGTGACTGTTCTCTGATACCTCATCTCCTCTCCACGCTGCTGATTTTCTCACTGTTGTCGCCACCATTTCTCACTTTCAATTCTTGCCATTGTCGCCGCCATTTCTTGCTGTCGATTCTCGCCGCTGTCACCGCCGATTCTCGCTACCGACCTGACCATTCTCTGACTCCTCGTCTCCTCTCCATGCCACTATTTTTCTCGCCGTTGTCTCCCCCCTCATGCTGCCGCCGCTGCCGCCTCCTTTCCCACCGCCCCCATTGTCTCAGCTCACTCGCCGTCATCCTCAAGAAACCTCGACTGATCTCAGCTCCGCCTCCAACGAAACCCTCGCCCAAACCCTAGCATACCCCTCTCAGCCCCAAATCTCAGTTTTTCCCTCGCCAATAGCCCACATCCGGGTGCCAACTACTCTTTAGGTACTAATTGGTTGATTTTTTTTAAATTTTCTATTTTTAATCACAATTTCATCATGGTTGATGTTGAAGAGATTTGGACTTTGGTGCAGTTAGTTTATTTGTTCTTGATTTCGTTATTGATGTGTTCTGTGTTGGTAGGGGCCAAGAACAAGGGGCAGTCAAAGTTGATTTTAAAGCAATTGGATGAGTTCGACATAAGAATTTGGTGAGTGAGTCTTTATGGTCTGTTCAAGATTGAGATTTTTTGTTGATTTGTGAAAAAGCAACAATCTTTTGTGAACCCTAAATTAATTATATTTTTACCCTGAACAAACGATATTTTAATACTACACTCAATTTTACCATAATTCAAACGGTTAATTTATTAATCAATTCTAACCCTTAATGTAACACTAAAATAAATTATACTAATGTGATTCTATAGGTTTGTGATTTGAAAGTTTGTGATTTGAAATTGTGTGACTTATGAAATGAAATATTTTCATGAAAAATAGGGTGATATATAACGCAACATGATTTAATAACGCGTTATATATCCAATTTAAGTGAAATATAACGCTATCCCTAGTCTCCCGTCTAATAGTTACATCCAATTCTTTAGAGTTATAATATAAGATAGATGAGACAAATTTGGGTAGGAGATGAAGTTTTCTACCTAAAAATAATCATTTACTTTATATTATAAAAAAAGAATTGGTATAGAAATTCGTAATTATTGGATCTCTCCTTCTCAGACGGGTTAGGAATATAGTAGTGTATATATCCAACTTTGTATACTTTGTATGTTTTCATTTCTTAAAAATTTCGATAGCTTGTACCCGTTGTTCCCCGTGTACAATAAGTGTATGTTGTTCTACGTTTTGGTCTATTACCAATACGTATAATAACATCCACACAGTGTATAAGGAGAACAATGGGTAGGTGCTATCAAAATTTTTAAGAAATGAAAACATACAAAGTATACGAAGTTGGATGTAAGCACTACTATATTCTTAATGGGATAGAAGCTTTCCTATGATATCCGCTAGAGTATTCTAATTAGTTTCAATATACGTTTAAGTTTTAATTTAGAGGAGAAAAATATTTTCATGGCTAAATAGCACTTTAATACCATATAGTTTCATTTCTTTAGCATTTATATTCTCTCAGTTGTATTTCATAGCATTTATGTACCCTTAGTTGGTCAAAATTTACAAGTTAATACCCTATATTTTATAAATGTAAAAATTTTCATCCGAAAGTTTTCATATAATATTCATTTGTTAATTTTAGAGCTTTTTAACCATTTGAATTGATTAAATTACTATTAAACTTATCCAAATTCTAATTTAAATGTATCATATTTGTATTTCAAAAATAAAATTTAGAAAGATTTAACAATACATTCAACAAACTGAGGGTATACACATGCTAATTTTGGCCAACTTAGGGTATATAAATGCTACAAAATACAACTAAGGATATATAAGTGCTAAGAGAGTGAAATTAAAAGGAATTTAAATGCTATTTAGCATATTTTTATTGTTAAATGATACATGTATATAAGTATGATGTGTTTTGTATGTATATTGTCACGAAAAGTCATAAATTTATTAGTATTAGTGAGATTAATTGTAGTTAGTAATTATATATAATCTATAGATGAGGATAATTCCTGACAAATCGTGGATAGATATTCCTCGACATGAAAGTTATTCTGACACGCGATATAAGGAGGGATGTGACGCCTTCATGTAGTATGCCGAAATGAATCCCAGAAATTTAAATAGTGGTGCTATGTATTATCTCTGTTGTTGGTGTAGGAATATGAAGCTGCAGAATAGAAATGATATACAGATCCACCTAATTAAGTCAAGGTTTGATGAGAAATATAAATATTGGTCATATCATGGGGAGTGTTGTATTGAAGATGAGGAGCCGAATGTGCATGTTGGTACGTCCGGTGGCTTACGGATAGACTACACAGAAATAATGTTCAATGATATCGATGATAATGTTGAAGATGATATCAATAATGGCATTGAAGATGATATCGAAGATGATGCTGAAGAGGTCGGAGATGTCGAAGGTGCAGAAAATATTGAAGATATGCATGCTTTTGCAGACATAATGCGAATAATGAAGCTACTAGAAGATAGTGAAAAGGACCTATATAAGGGTCATTCCGAGTACTCCCAAGTTTCATTTATGCTGAAACTCTTACATATTAAGACACTTAGCGGAATGGCTGATAATTATTTTAAAATACTTCTTGATTTGCTTCGGGCGGTAATTCATGGAGGAGAGGTTAGCATACCCCAAACAACTTATCAGGCTAAGAAGATTGTTTCCTCTCTGGGTCTTGATTATAACAGGATTGATGCATATCCGAATGATTGTATCATCTACTATAAAGCTAATAAAGATCTTCAGGAGTGTCTGACATGTAGAGTTTCTCGGTGGAAACAATTCACAAATTCTTCAAAAATGAGGACAACAGAGACAGAGGGGATGTAGAAGAAGATTCCAGCAAAGGTACTTCATCATTTTCCATTGGCCCTTAGATTGCAACGATTGTATATGAACAAAGACACTGCAGAGAACATAAGGTGGCACAAGGAAGATCGAGTAGATGATGGTAAATCGAGACATCCTGCTGATGCTTTAGCTTGGAAGTATGTTGATAAAATTTATCCCTGCTTTGCCAATGATTGTGGAAATATCAAACTGGACCTATCTAGCGACAAATTCAATCCATTTGGGGTAATGATTTTCGGTTGGTTTACGTGGCCGGCTATATTAATGCCATATAATTTACCTCCATTACTTTGTATGAAACAGATGTATATGATATTATCATTATTGATACATGGTAAGCACTAGGGGTGCATTCAGTTCGGATACGGTTCGAATATAACACTTACCATATTCATATCCACTTTCTAAAAACAGATACGGATATTCATCAGTAAGAAACCGCACTAAACGGAAACGGATATAGTTCGGATAGTATATAAGCGGATATAGATAAAATACAGATATTAATCGGATATTTAGGAAACGGATGTGAATCGGATATGACAAAAAAATACATATGATTATAATATTTCGCACACTAAATATAACTAAAAAATATTCATCTATTAAACATAATCAAGATAAGTTTATTCAAGCATATAGAAATTGTCACCTCATAGACATAAATGCTACTCCTCATGTAATTCTCAAGTCTAATCCAAACAACAAAAAAGTGCAGAAATCGTATCCAGATATCCAAACCGTATCCGCATTTTCAACCCGAAAACCATATCCGAAATTGTATCCGGATAAAAATCATAAAACAAAAAAGTGCGAAAACCGTACCTGGAAAAAGTGCAGAAACTGTATCCCGATATTCCAACTGTATCTGCAATTCTGACCTGAAAACTGTATCTGAAACCGCATCTGGATGAAAAATCAAAACCATAACCATATCCGAAACCACATCCGGCCGGTTTTAATTTTTCCCTACCATATCCGCTTTCTAAATGGATACGGTTGCGGTAGGTCCGGATATATCCGGACCATTTTGCACCCCTAGTAAGCACGCACCGGGTAATGATATTGATGTCTATTTAGAGCTGCAAATTGACGGGCTAAGAAAGTTGTGGTCTGAGGGTGTATTGACGTATGATACTCATCTTAAAGAGTTATTTAGATTATGTGCTATTCTAATGTGGATAATTAATAATTTTCCAACTTATGCTAATCTATCCGATGGGTCTACGAAGGGCAAGTATGCTTGTCTTGTATGTGGTCCGAAATTTGAAGCCCTTCAATTACTGCATAGCCGAAAGAGCTGTTCTTAGTTTAATCGAAGGTGGTTACCCTTGAGTCATAAGTATAGAAAATTATCTACTATGTTTGATGGCACAATTGAGAAGAGAATGAAGTCATGTCAGCTGACTGGAGCTGAGATTGTAAAGTTGCTTGAGGGGTATCCAAAAGTATAGTTTGGAAAAAATTCGTTATTCTAAGTACAACCAGCTCAGAGTAAGAGATTCCTTAAAGAGTAAAAAATCATTGAAATGTAAGAGAACTGTCCATAGAGTGCAAGTTGAGAATGAAGCCAAAAAATCACCTAAAGGATGGACTAAATTTAGTGTTTTCTTTCAGCTACCTTACTGGCAAAAGCTTAAAATCTGGCACAACTTAAATATCATGCATATTGAGAAAAATATTTGTGATAATATAGTGTCAACTCTCCTACAAGATGCTAATAAGTCGAAGGACGGCCTACGGGCTCGCCAAGACTTGACTGTATTGAATATTCAGAATGATTCGCAAGCACAAGATGTTGGTCTAAAAAATTGAAGTTGCCTCCATCTCGTGTTACAATGTCGAATGAATAGATGCAGAGATTTTGCGAAATTCTCAAATCGATAAAGCTACTGGATGGTTACTCTGCTAACATATCAAATAATGTCCACATGCAAGAGAGGAAACTCTTAGGTGTGAAGACCCATGATTACCACATCCTTTTTCATCAATTACTCCCGGTTGCTCTCCGTAACAATATGGAGAAAGAAGAGTCGAAGATTATTATTGAGTACTGTGGATTTTTCTGAAAATTATGCTCTAAAGTTATAGATGTGGATGAATCCACAGTACTCAATAATAATTTTCAACGCTTCTTTCCTCCGCCTCTCTTTTCTGTGCCCTCGTGCCTCCCTTTGATGCATGTTGATCATGCCTATTTATAGGCTTGAGAGCATTAAGTGAGTGAGTTAGTGGGCCTTAACTCCTCTTAAGTAGGTGAGTTAGCAGTCATTTACTCCCCATAGTGGTCATTAACCACTTCCTTAAAAATAGCTTTTAAAAACGGTTATGGGTGAGGTTCGCCAATAACAGCCATGGGCGAGGTTCGCCAATAACGACCATGAACGAACTTCACCAGAATGGGTGACACGGCCCACGTGGGCTACTGGGCAAAGCTCACTGCTACTTGGGTGAGCTTCGCTACATCTTTAGTGAGCTTCGCTGCGGTTTCGACTTTGGCAAACTTCACTATGGCTTCGGCAAACTTCGCTATATGTCTCACGTAGACTATTTGGGCGAAGCTCGTTTTGAGTGAGCCTCGCTAGAAGCTTCACTTTGACTTGTTCTTGAGAGCGAGCTTTATTATGACTTGGGCGAGCTTCGCTATGGCTTGGGCGAGCTCCGCTGATAAGTTCAAATTTGACTCAGAATCTGACTTGAACTCATTTATTGAATCAGCTAAATTGAGGATGCCTTTTAAGTCGGCCCTGAGTCTGCATTGAGGATTGACTCAGACTCAGGTTCTCTTCGGCTCAGATGAAGTCATGTTCGCATGTGATCCAAATGAAATTCCCTGTAACCTACCATATGCTGATGCTTGAGCCTATCTGAAGTATTTAGCCTATGGATATTTACTTTTTAGACTCGGACTCAGCATTGGTCCAATAGAGTATATTTTAACCGTTTACATTATGGACTATCTTACTCAACATCTTGCAAGAGAGACTAGAATCACAGGCCATGTTATTTATCATTGAATGTGTCCGATGGAAAGGTTAGAATTTATGTCACCTTCATTAATTATATATGCATTTCTTATATTGACTTCATAATAATTACTTCTTTGTGAAATTTTAAGATATTTGGGTTCCATGAAACACAATGTTCACAATCAAGCTCGTCCACAGGGTTCGATAGCTGAAGGATATGTGGCCAATGAATGCTTTGTGTTTGCATCAAGTTACATGCGCAAGAAGAAAACCGCACATCAGGCACCAACTAATGATAAGAAGCATGAAAAGTATCTAAGATCTCACGTAGGTCAAATCCATGCATATGTATTGGAAAATCTTGATATTTTTCAAGACTACCAAGGGTAACAAATAAAATTAGTAATATAAATGATATATATTCATTTACTTTTAGTTTACCAATACAATATTATATATTGCATTAATAGGCGATATCTGGAGAAGCTTAAGAATGAAATAACCGGAAGGAATGCAGTGCATAATATTCAGAAAAAACATAAGAAAGAATTTCCAGATTAGTTCAAAATTGATGTAAGTGTTGTATAATTAAGTTTTGAACTTTCATAATATAACTTTAAGTTAAACTTGTCCTAAATATTTTCTGATATTGTTTGGCTTATGTTGAAAAATCAGTTCTTGATAGCACTACATTATCTAAAAAAATTATTATTCATGCACAACGTCCTTACTACGAAGTAAGACGTTATAATGAACATCTCGTCAATGGGTATAAATCCCAAACACTAAAGTCCGATGATAGGAGGGTAACCCAGAACAGTGGGGTCATGGGTTGTTTTGCTCAAGAATGTTTTTCAAATATAAGAGATCAGAACCCAGTTCTAGCTGACATACTATATTATGGCCAATTAGAAGATATTGTGGAGGTAATCTATGGGTTTGGTAAACAAAATCAATGTAGTTACATGATGTTCAAGGTTTGGTGGTGTCTTGGGAAAAATCAAAAGGATCGTTATGGGTATACACTTGTCAATCTCCATCGAGAAATATATCTTGATGAGAAATTTATTTTCGCCGAACAAGCGGATCAGTTTTTCTTTGTGAAAGATCCGAATGTCATGACTGATTGGGTGGTTCTGTACAAAGAGCCAAGATCCGTTGTTATTTCTAATAACAATGGAAAAAATAAAGAAGAAAGTGAAGATAATTGTAATGAACCAGTTGGGTGATCTGATGAAGTTTGGCAAGACTTCTCCTACAAGCAAGATGTGGCGCTTGATATGACCGATCCTGATACTCAAAACGACATTCCAATTCTTATTACAAGTCGAGGCTCAGGCTCAAATGAGGAAACAAATATAAAACAAACTATAGCAAATATACTCAGTCGATCTCGCGGAAAATAATTATAATAGGTATGAACTGTGTTACAATGCATTATTGTTTTAAAAAATTCCTAACAAAAATAATTAATGCTTTTCATATTTTATTCATTTTATGTGCATGTATATATTTCTTATTAAATTGATTAATAATTTAATTTGTAGATGAGGAATGTGAGACTCTTTGGCAAGAACTGTGATCGATCACGGAGTACCACCCTAGGCACAAGTCATATTGAGGAGACACCACCATCTCCTTCTGCGCGTATAACCTATTTAATATTTTAATAATTTTTTTTATAAATTATTAGTCAATTAGCTCATATTGTTTCTTAGTTGCAGACTTAGATTTTTCAACACCCGACCCCTCTGGTGCACCACCATCTCCTTATGCGGGTATAAAATATTTATATTTTAATAATTTTTTAAATAAATTATTAGTCATCTAGCTCATGTTATTCCTTGTTTGTAGACTTGGGTTTTTCAACACCTGGCCCCTCATGTGCACCACCTGCACCATCCACTGAGACATGTATTAAGTAGTTAATATTTCATAATGATCAATTAAATTTTTGTATTGATCATCATTCTAATATGTGTAGATGACTCGTGGACACCCCTCGTTCTCTTCTCTAACATTTTAGACGGACTTGCGTCCCAAGACACTTGAGTTTCATAGTTTACCATTCCTTCTGCGCTCGATTAAGTCTAGAGATGAATCAATGAAGCACTACCCACGTGCTGCTCGAAGATATGAAGAATTGATACCTATGATGGAGGTTAGAAAAACCGTTGTACTTGCTGCTAAAGAGAGGGAGAAATCGAAAGGTAAATCTAATAATCCACTTATAATTTTCACATTTATAGGCTACGTGATTTAGTGAAGATATTGTTATCATTGTAGGTGCTAAGTCGGATCGCATAGAGGGACGGCATGGTGGGAGCAAACCTGAGTCCAAACGACCACCAAGAGGCATGAGAGCCATAATTCGGTGGAATAATGATGCATTGGCTGTTGGTGCTTGGGCGCCTAGATTAAATAACTATATCGGATTCTCGTACATAGAGCAAGCATCATCAATCCTTATTACAATTTTCGAGAACTACTGTGGACCACCTACGAGGAGATATGGAATGAGCTTATGGTAACTTTGTATTATTTATGCTAATCATTTATTATTGATTAGTACTAGATATTGAATTATCCTAATTAAAATATGTATGCAAATTTGCAGGAAAGTTTCTGCCTTGAGGACTTTGATGGGGCTTGGCACTATGTTTTTGATGTTAAAGTTGAAGCCGTCCTTAAACAGTGGAGGCATCAGATTAAACAAGAAACCTATGATTGGTATACAGAGGACTGACAGAGGTTTTTGAACCTTGATGATAGGGTTGACGAGCTTCATTTCACAGCTCTCCTCATGTATTGGGACACTGTTACTACACGGGTTAGTTTTATGAAAATTACACTATTTACATGTTATATTCATTCATTGCATATTTACTAAAATACATTTTAAAAGAATAAATTAACGAAGGGATTAATAAATTGAAAGAAAAGGTTCATGACCACCACTTGGGCACACACTCCTATGCTAACATGGAGGATGGTTATTGTCGAGATACGGTATATATTATTTAAAGTTTTAAATTATATTAGCGCGTAGTAAGATTGCAAAGTCTTATAAAATTATACACTGACAGGGAAGACCAATAATGCTGATGAACTTAAAGGCTAAGTTGGCATATGGTACCTTCCGTGATAGTTATAAAGATGACAAGGCGAATAAGGAGAAGATCAAGGCAAACCTCGAGTTGGTGGTAAGACTTAATTATAACTTATTTAGAAAATGTTAACTGAATTTCTTATGAAATTTTTTGAAATTTTCTTAGATCTATTCCCAATGTATTAAATTTTTTAATCTTATGTGTGCGATTCAAGATGGATTTGAAGCCGCAACGAAGGAGATAGCAGCACTGCACATGTCTCAGGAGGAAGCAGAAGGCGAGCCGAACCCTCACATGATATCTCAAGAGGATAACATCATCCTCACTCAGAACATATTAGGATATAATAGGTAAACAATCGAATCAAATCCAGAACATATTGGGATATAATAGGTAAACAATCGAATCAAATCGAATGCTAAGTTCCAATTTATATTTGTTTAAAATTATTGAATTTGAATGCAAACTCTAATATTCATATGTGTAGGTTTTCGAATCTGAACTCGAATACTTGGTATTTGATAAATATTCATGAAGATTAATGAATACTTATCGAATATTAAAGTATTTTTTATTAAAATACAGATTTAAGATTATGCAAGTCATAAATTCAGTAAATAAAACTTATTTAGAAATATTAAGTAGGTTACAATTAGCGAACTAGTTTTTAATAATTTTAAAATCAATTCCACTCCTAGTAATAGGAGAGGAGGATATTCACTGCATGATGTTGGTGCTTCACCAGGCATAAGCATAAGATCATTCACAGCATCCTCCATGTCATCTACAATAACGACAGCAGCATCACTGAATTTTTCTGCTATGCCACTTCTTCTACGTGTCTCCACCTTTTTGCATGGAAAGATTGATTCAGAACTGCACGTTTAGGTGACTAAGGAGATGAGTAGTGTTATGATTAGGGCTCGCACGATGGACGAGGTTATGCTTAACATCATACATTGCGTGGCCGGTTTGATTCCTGCTAATCTTTTTGGTGAACTTATACAACTTATAAACTCCGACGCGGGTCATACAGGGCAGAGCAGCACACGTGTATCTTATTTTCGTGTTAATATTGTGTTAACATGAGTTCATTAAATCTTCTATAATTGCATATTACTCTCATAAATACAGAACATTACACAAAAAACATACTCCATAGTTGCATATTATTTTCATAAAAGTGAAAACTTTTTTATTTGTAAGAGTACTCTATTTTGTTCAGCTAGTGTTATAATAGACTTGGGATTGCTAGTATATCTGTTGCAAATGTTCCGATAAGATAATTATTTGCTAAAATGGATGTGGGATGCCTATATTGGATTGTTGGATGAGTATATTAGATTGTTAGATTTGTATATTTGATTGGATTGTTGATTGTGTATTATATTTGATTGTTGTGGGTTGTAAATAAAACAGGAAATGTGTATTGATCTGTATATTAGATAAATATAAAATGTATAGGGAACCAATAAACTTTAAAAAACTTTTTAAAATGTACAGGCAACCTAGATGGAATTTCAGTCTAGGTTGCTATAATTACAACCTAGACGGAAAATTCGTTTAGGTTGCAACCTAGACGGAGTTTCCCTTTAGGTTGCCTTTAGATGGAATTGTTTTCAGTCTAGGAGCAAACTAGATGGAATTTTCGTCTAGGTTGATTCTAGACGGAAAAAAATCCATCTCGCCACAACTTAGATGGATTTTCTGTCTAGATTTCTTCCTAGACAGACTTTTTTAGATAGATTTCCGTCTCATTTGGTCTAACTAGATGGATTTTTTGGTAACCTAGACGGAAATTTCCGTCTAGGTTGCCTCTTTTTCTACTAGTGATTGATAGTCATAAAGAAACTACACTAACTCCATAATAGATCATAACAAGGAAAAAACACAAAAAGAGTATTAAGCACTAAACAATACATACAAGTTCATCAAACACGTTACATATTCAAACAAAGTCTCAAAATTTTCAATCAATGACATTAATAACCATGGGAATGGCTGTACTCATCTTCAATGTTTCTCCACTCACAACCCACTTAAAGAAGATACATCATGGAAACTCCGTTGAGAACTAAGGGGACAAATCTACATTTTGTGAGAGAACTTTTGATGAGATTGAGAGGGTTTCTTGCCGGTTCATTATCAAGAATGCAAGAATAGATTATCTTCTAATCTCCAGAATAAAAGAAGACTCAACTCTCCTTGTTGACGTAAGTGATTGGTAAATCACGTAAATCCCGTGTCCTTATCTCTTGATCTATTTTTCTACTATACATTACTATTCACTTTAGTTAGAATAGGTTTTCTTGGTGTTTCCGCACCGACCGGTGATTGATTGGTCTACAAAGGAGTTCTACTTAGGATGTTTGATGATGCTTCCACAGGCTATGCTTCCAAGAGATTGCCGGTTAGTGTGCAACACACAGTGTCAGGTTGTGGGTGGCGTGTGCAAACAATTGGTATAAGAGCAGAATTTTGATTAGATTGGACCTACCTTTGAGGAAAGATTCAATCTTTGTGGCATGGAATCAAAGAGTTCTTTAGTGATGAAGACTGAGATTGAAAAGTTTGATGCTAAGAGGGATTTTAAACTTTGGTGGAAAAGGATGAAGGCAGTCTTGATTCATCATGACCTAGATCAAGTTTTGCAAGGGGTGGACAAGAAGCCGGAAAAGATGATAAATGACGAGTGAAACAAAAAGGAGTAGAAGGCTTAAAGTACGATTCTTCTTGCTCATTAAGTAGGGTACCATGTAATTGGGGAGAAGACTACATTTAGTGTGTGTAAGAAAATCAAAGAGTTGTACATGGCTAAGAATGCATTCGCCAACTTGTACTGGAAGTAGCAGGTGCATGGACTGCGGATGAAGGAATGTACGGTAATGTTGGAGCATCTGCGCAATCTTAATAGGGTAGTGACTGAGTTAGTGGCGATAGGGTTAAAGATTAAAGATGATGACAAAGCAATAATCTTACTAGTTTTCTTCTATCAAGGTAGCAATATCTAAAGACATCGCTAACCATAGGCAAGATGACAATCACCATGGACGAGGTCAAAGTAGCACCCCTCATGGATGACCTTTAGCAACGATGGGGTGTTAGTAATGAGTCAGGTTTTAGTGCCGGGTTGGTAGCAAATGTGTGAGGAAATAGCTCTTCAAACTAAATAAGTTTATGAGCTAAGCAGCTCTTCATTTGCCGTAGGAAGGGTCACGCTTAGAAAGACTGCTTCAAATGGCAAGATTGGTTAAAGGGGCAAAAGATGGAGATCAAGTGGGCCAAACTTTAAATGCAATGGGTAGTATGAAAAATCAACTGATGATGAGTTAGCAATTTCAGAGGATGAAAGTTAGCGGATTACGGTGTTCATGGTTTTTAGGAATCCACTTATTGTGGCTGTTGGATATTGGACTGAAACATCAGCTCATATATGTTACCAAACAAGCATATTTGACTCCCTAGTGTAAGGAGTCTCCTGAGAGTCAAGGAGACTGTCTACATTATGGATAGCATGAGGTGCGATATCGCAAGTGTAGAAGCAGTCACGGTGGTAGGAAGAATGAGGATCATGATCGCCTTGGAGAATATTCAGTTAATCCCGAAGGTGAGGAAGAATATGATATCTATTGGAGTGCTTGACTCTATGAGCTATCAAACCTAAGTGCACAGAGGATTCATCAACAATATATAATGACAGGAATATCATCCTAGTTGGAATAAAATGTGGAGATGACTTGTATTAGGTTTCTGAAGGAACTGGTGTTCAGGTTGGAGCTTTGTCTTCAATATGGCGTATGACCACGAGGAAGAGAGGTGTGCTCGAAACTTTGGTTCTGAGGGAGTGTCGAAATGAGAGTTTGACTCCAGGTGGAGGAGTCAAGAAGAAGTCTATAACAAGTCGATAGTCGGGCTTAGAGCGTGCAACAATGAAGGTTAATGCTAAGTCATCTAAATGCTTGACATCAATACGCGAGCGGTGATCACACTAGTGCCCTTTGGAAGAGGGGGCTTAAATTGATTTCTCGAAGGCGTTCATTCTCTACAGTTTTACTAATGTGTTCTAAATAAAATACTGCAAGTGCACAACTAGTGTGTGTAGAATGCAAGTATTGATCCCACGAGGAATATTAAAAAAGTCCTGAAATGGTTCTTGAGATGTGAAAGAAAAGAGAATGAATAGAGGGCAGTTTGTGTGTGATTTATTGCAAAATTAAAGGCCTAAAAATAAGACAAAGACAAAATCCAAGAGAAGGAATAAATGAAAGAAAATAAAAAAAGAGAATAAAGCTAAAAGAAGAATTAAATAAAGAAATGAAGAAAAATCAAGTGATAAAACTAGGAATGTAGGATTGAATCTAGTGGTTAATTCTTATTTGGATTTAAGAACTGTTCACTTTTAACTCTCATATTACTAGAATTCTTAAACATAGATTATCAAGTTATTCAAATAAAGCATAACCTATCAAAAATATATTCAAGCAATGTCACCATTCATGAATATAAACAACTAGATACTAATTCTAAAATCGAAAAAGAATAAACTATCAAACCATTAAAAATAAGTATAGCCTATCAAATTCTTTTTCTACCAAATTATTATTCTAGTTGAGCATCCTAAGTATGATCATTTAAGTACGTAAAGAAAGCAATTAAAAAACTAAAAGAAAACTAACTAGCTTTATCTAATCCTAGATATTCTAAGCAAATTAGCTACTATACTACTCCTAGAAAGCAAGAATAAAATGCAAATAAATATTAAATTACAAAACATGAATAAAAAGTAAGAAATTAAAATCTGAACTATGAAGCATAAATAAAAAGCAAGAAAGTAAATCCTAAACTACAAAGCATGAAATAAAAAAAAAAAAGAAATTAGATCGTAAATATGCAATTCTACAACAAGAAATAAAAGAGGGAAAATAAAACCTTACATTGCAAGGGCCAGGTCCCTCTTGAAGTAAATGTTCATCATCACAAGAGAAGGAGAAGACAATTAAAAGAAGGAGAAAATTTTATTTATTTCTTACAAACTAAAGTTTATAATTTTGGAAGGTCTTCTCAAAAGGAGTAGCCCTCCTCTCCAAAATAGAGTTTCACAAAATATTCTATATCTCTCACCCTCACTCTCTACCTCTATTTATAACCTACATCAATAATGATAACTCTTGGATCAAACTTGGGTTTCAAGAAATCAAAATCAACCATTAATTAGTTTATATTTTAAACTAAATGATTAGCTAATTATTAGCTAATCAATTTGTGCATTGATTAGTTTGTAATAGATTTTGTTTCTTCTTTGTTGACTTGTTGATTTAACTCCTTTTGGGCTTTTAGGCTTTGTGGGCTTCCTCTAGGCTTCTTTTATGCTTCAATAAGAGGTCTTTTGGGTTTCTTTAATTTTTATTTGATAATTCCTTTATTTCCTGCAAATTCATAAAATAAAATAACAATAATAAGTTTATTTATTTAATAAAATAGATAATAATAATATAAAAGTATAATAAAATATAGTGATTAAATATCCTCGCACCTAAATTTTGCTAGTCTTTTAGCAAAGAAAAGAAAAAAAAATCCTAACACACTTTTACAGGAATTGCAGTTGTATTTAACACATATAACAAGCCTTTAAACTTCTAAGTTGCCCAAGAGGACAAGTTGTAGTCTCGTGAGGATTTGTAGTAAATATATCCATAAAATTCAATCAACTAGCTAATTTGAATAAGTCAATATAAAATTGATTTCATTTGATATCTTTAAACAATCTAATTAAAGCTAGTTTTTACTCAAGAAAATATTTTTACGCATAACTCAAAAGTAAATTTTTTAAGAAAATCTTTTTGTTATAGTTATACAAAACAAAGTTTTACTTAAAAACTTTAATTTAAAATTTTATAAAGAATATGCCGACTCTTTGTTTCAATCAATTTCCAGTCTTCTTGATCATTTTATTTTTCAAGAATACACACATACACACACCCCCACCCACTCACACCCCCCCCCCACACACACATATGATATTAATGGGCATCATATGTCATATGAGGGGTTTCCCTCATATACAATTATGTGGCACAATCTCCATCAAGTTCAATAAATTAGGAGAGAGAATGTCTCATAACCACACTTGGTGTAGATTGTGCCACATCATTGTATATGAGCGAATTCCCTCATATGACATATGATACCCATTAATATACACACACACACACACATATATAATATATATGTATATGT
>JBAKGM010000279.1:15837496-15849448 GCA_037177215.1 Asparagus racemosus | reverse complement strand
AATAATTTTTCTTTACACCCAAACTCTTCCACAAAACCAAAAGAAATTCAAATTAGTGATATTATGCAGACATCACAAAATTCAATACATGTATAATATTAGAAACCTATTATTATTAACACAATTAAATCTAACTAAAATTTTCTAATATACAGACACACTATTGCACATTTAAGGCAAAGATAACTACCATTTTAAATAGACTCGAGCTATGTTTCTATGCTTGCAAAGGCTGCAACAAGAAGGTAGATAAAGATGTTAATAAAGAGTGTCTGAATAATAAATGCCGCAGAATCGCTGATGACTCAGTACTAATGTTAAGTAATATAACTTTTTTTAATGACATGAACATATCAAAATGCAGTATTAACATATATCTAGAAACCAACAATGAAAACTACAGGTATATAGTTAAGATTCTCATGGAAAATGGTACGGACAATGCAAATGTAACACTTTTTAATGTAGTAGAAACTCTTATTGGATGCATAGCAGAAGAATTCATTGCAGAGAAAGAAGGGGTAATTCCTAACTCTAGTCAATTAATAAATTAGAAAATTAGAAAGTTTTTCATATATATGAAATTAACCTTTGTTCTCATTGATACAAAAACATAATCAAATTCCATATTTTCAGAAGTTTGTGTTGAACATCGGAAAGACATTCAAATTCCTGGTGAAGTTAAATGAGAAGACAAAAGATGAAGGAGACGAAGGAAATATAATAGTACAAGAAATCTAACTCCAGCCTGATATCATAATCGATTTAGGTGATGAATATGCTACTCTAGAATTGCCCAGGAAAAAGATAAATGTGAAGAAAGATTGATCTCAGCTTAATTAAAATATGAAATAAAAATAATAAAGGATAATATTTTTTGTACTTTTTATATTATAACTTAATTTTTTGAGTAAAATTAGAAATTTTTAGAAGAAATTTTCATGCAAAATTTTTAGTAATTTTTGTATGCTTATGTGATTGCTTTTATCACATAAAATTGTACTATAGTTACCATTAATCTTTAGTTTTTATTTTTATTATTATTTTAAGTCTATTAAACAATGTAGGCTGAGAATACCATAGTAAACCTGAGGCCTTGAACTAGAGTCCTTTATCAGAAATTAACAAAAATACACATAAAATGCTTACTCTATTAGGTTGCGGGTTGGCGCGTTAATTTGGCCATGCGCTCAGTACCAACTCATGAGAATATATAGGAATAGCCCTGACTTCTATAACCACGGCCGCATGGTCATTCTCACGTAGGTGGATCCTCTAGGGATGTAAGAGACCAGAGGAATCCCGCTCTAGTTCTTGAATCCATTAAGAGTTCTATGACTCACCCGAGACCGATCTCTCTATGGAGCAACTCTATCTTAGGATGAGGTTTGGAGTGCCTAGCTCCGATGTGAAATCATGTTTCACATATGTAATAAGAGTGCTCTCTAATGGATTCATTTGATCGGCTTGTTTCTACCTTTTGAACTTCCTTCAAGGGATCGCTTATAGCAGAAGTAGGGTTCTCACTGTCAATGTTCCTATATATTTGGGCTTTAACCCCATCCCTTTGGCTAAATATTAGACCAAAGTCCTAGCTAGACCTTTTGTCAAATGATCTGCTAAATTATATTTTGATTGAACAAAGTCCAAAGTGACATATTGATTTAAGAGTCTCTTTATTTATTTATATCTTATTTAGTTTTTCTATCTTTTAAAATTTAACCCTTTAAATTTTTCTAGTTTAGCACTTAAGATTTCATCTTTAGAAGACATTTTTATAAGATAAAAAACTAAGGCCCAATGGAAAAATAAATAATCTACAGAGAATGATAATAATGTTAATGTCAATTCTAAAGTTTTTAATAACTTTTAGAGCCTTTGCTATTTTTATTTAAAACGTTAACGAAAGCAATAAGCAAGTATTATGTATCTAAAGGATATTAATGAATAGTAAATTAGGAAACAGTGACTTGCACAATGACCAGTAATTTATGCGCCTGAACAATAAACTTAATGAACAGTAATTATATGGATGAACAATACTTTCTACAACAATAAAGTCTGATAGGCAATAATTTTTACAAATAAACAGTAATTTCGAATTTAAAAAACTTCTGCAAATGAACAGTAATTCGTTGAACAGTAATTTACGCTAATTAACAGTGATTTTGACAGTAAGCTGTAATTCCGAATAATAAATTACACGAATGAACAGTAAATTCGAACTTGAGCAAAACGTAGTAGCATGAACAGTAATTCGAATGAATAGTAAATTACGTTAATGAACAATAAATTCAAAATAAAAAATAAAAGTTATTCGGACAAACAAAAATTACCCTCATGAACAGTATCTTATTGGGATGAACAATAGTTTTGAATGAACAGTAATTCCTTAAATGTAATATGAACAGTAATTTCAAAATGAATAAAATATCTCTTTAGACGGTTAGACTAGAATTCATCATAATATTATTTATTGAGTAAAATTAAAGGAACGGTTTTATCAGCCTCGGGAAAAGCGTGGCAAACCATTGCCCTAAAAGATATTTGTCGATCTTGTGCGATCAGCCAAGGCGAAATAATCCTTAGCGGTACGATCCCTTCTCTACTAGAACCCTAGCGTGCACGACCACGTTGGGGATGAAGACCCTTGAGTAAGCAGTCCAGAAAATAGTAGTAAATATTAAGGGAGGAAGAAGAAGAAGAGAAAGAGGAGTTTCTTATTTCTGTGTGTATTTTTTCTCCTTACAGGGTCTCTTTTTATAAGGAAAAAGGACCCGTTGTAAAGAAACACAAAGAGAGATCTTTTAGCCTTAAGAATTTCTGACGTTCTTGAGAACGTCAGAAATCTAACTAACTTTTAAATATTATTTATTTATTTATTTATTTAATTATATTTTGTTTGGTAGTTATTTTTTTCCACTTGCTCAGATCACTACTTGTTTTTAAATGGGCCTTAAAATTACCCATAGGAGAATTTTTCAAACTAAACCCAACTTTAAAAGTGAAGTCCTCATCTCTTCTACCATTTAAACATTGGCCGATGCCAATGTCTTGTACTGTAGATGAATGAATTCACTCATCATCCTCAAACTCGTCGGGATGTGGTTCTTCGAACTCAACATATTCATTATTAACATAAGCCTCATCAGGCCATCCCCAGTTCTCTTCAACCTCTTCAATCACAAACTGCTTGCTATCAATTGGTGCACTATCTTGTTCTTCACCTTCAGAATCATCATTTCGTTCATCCTCTTCAATCGCAGCCCCTCTTAACGCCCTCATATTTTGATAAGGGGCTTCATTGTTCATGACACTTGACGTTCCCCCAAATGAAGGTACACTTAGGTATTGAAATTGAGTCCGCTCCATTTCACTTGAAGATGAAAGAAATCTGTCAGACTCAACTCCCAAGTCTAACATGCGTGAGAACTCTCCCGGAGGTTTGAACATTTGGGCCAAACTAAATAGCATCTTTTCAATAAATAATTCTACCGTTGGTTGCGTCTTGCTCAAATTAAATATAATACTCATACTATGATCGTTTGAGATCTCAATCGCGGACGTTCTATCAAATGTTATAGGCCAATTGCATATTACTTTTAGTTGGATCAATTTCAGTAACTCAGTGTGATTTTTTAATTAAGTCATAGTAACTACATGATTCTGAGATCATTAACGGTGTCGTTACTCCTCCAACATACAGCGGCATATTATTCATTCCATAGTTAATTTTCCCACCGTAAGAACAAGCGATAAAAATCATGTTCTTCAACAGCTGAAAAAATTAGATTATATCATTTAAATGAAATAAAAATTATAAACTTTTATCAAGCCATTGAAAAAGAGAGGTAACCCTAGATGCAAACAATCTCATAATCCATATATACAATGCAACAATCTCCTAATCATATAACTCTAATTTTAATCAATAACCCTAAATAAATAAATGAAAACCCTAAACCCCAAATTGAGCATTCTATGCCCTTTTCAATTTTAATTAAACCATACCACAAATAACGACTTATAGTCACCAGAAAGATATCTAATTGATATTAAATTTCAAACCATAGAAATTAGATTTTGATGAAAACTCTAGATATAAATATTGAAGAAAAGAGAAAAATCCTCGATTTTTAAATGTGAAAGAAGAGAGAAGTAAGAGAAATTACCTGTGAGATTTTCTTGTTGAACTTTGGCAAGAAAATCGGAGAAAAATCGGGTTGGGGGACTCGGGTAGGCTAGGGAGGAAGAAAGAATAGGGAACCGGAGTTGGGGATGAGGGGAAACGAAGAAGAGAAGTCGGGGTTGGGTCAAATGGTTTTATACCAGATCGCGACCCCACCATAGTTTAGGAAATAGTCAGGGTTGGGAACCTCGATTATTTCCTGACTTAGCCGAATTACGATTTGGCCTACTCCTCGGCACTCTCTGCCAAATAGTTTGGGTTCCCAACCCCGACTATTTCCTCACTTAGCCAACTTTCCAATTCGCCTAGTCCTCGTGGTGGACTCTCTACCAAATGGTCGGAGTTCCCAACCCTGACCAATTTTGTCGGGTTTGGAAGCCTAGACTATTTTGGTCTTAATCCATATTCCTACATCTTTACTTAGCGCCTGCTGCTATTAATTACTTGACTAATTAGTCGGACTTGGCAACCCCGACTAATTAGCATCGCGATTTTTTTAAAAAACGACACAGTTTCTAGCCACGCAGCTGACGTGGCCAGAAACCGGATCGATTTGTGTAAATAAATTGGGAAAAGGGTCAGTTTTTGGGATAAAAGTAAGGATTGTGTTTGTTTTGAAAATTTCTCCAAACCCCTATTATCCTGAACTTCAGCATATGCCTGAGCGACAAAATCCATCCATCCCACCAACATCATGGATCCGATCATTCAAATCCCTACAATTTTGCAACCGGTCAGCTCCCATAATCGGTCCATGCTTTAAATCATATTTTGACTCTCTCAATTCAAGTGATTTGGTTTGATTCTCCTTGCTTTGCTGCAAGATTTTAAGAGGTCTTGTTTTCTCACCCAAACACGTGAATTCCCATCCTGGCCCTTTGATTTTGGACTTTCCAAATGTGCGCTGGATTCCTCACCTTTGACCTTCGTTTTCCAGCTTCCGATCCTAAAAAATCGCTTTTAATTTTTTATCTATAAAGGAATAGCACTCATTCTGCATTAGTTGATGTCACGAGGCTAGATTTATGTTGCCATCGTGGTCTGTTATGTGTGATGCGAAAGCTAAATTGTAATTATATTACCATTGAGGTAGGTCGCAATCAATTATGCATGAAATTGGAGGTAACTAAAAAGAGTGTACACATCATGCATCGTGATCAATATCCCTCGTATGCAATGAGAAAGCTACAAGTAAACAGTAATGAAGCGTACATCTGAAACAAGACAGCAGCCTCCGGGCTTGAAGAACATCAAGAACTGCAAAAACTAATGCACACCTAGAGTACCATAACAAGGTTGAAAAACAAACATTTCATAAGACCAACACGGAAGAAGATAAACCGACACAGACGAAATATTCAAATCCAAAAGAAGTTAAACAACTTCCTTCACGATCAAGCACTCCCATGCTCCTGCAAGACAAAATAAAGTTTCTCCCTTAGCCATATGTAAATTGTCATAAAATCATAATAATGCAGACCTATATAATGCGGGTATGCGAATTGTAAGATAAGATTAGACTAAAGTTTATACAAAAAACTGTGGAGATTAGAGGGCTTTGCTATCAAGTCTACTGTCTAACATATTGGTGCAATAAAAGAAGTGGACATGAAGCACAATGAGATTACAATGTGGATCAATCAAAATGTCAGTATTCATTTGACCAAAGAATCAGATTTTCATTCCAAATATTTCACATTTGCGAGGTGTCTTTGGATAAAATCATTGATATTACCACTGTATCAAACTCGTCAAGCCTCCTTAGTCAGGATTTTCAGTCAAGATTTGTTTTAGTTCTGAGCAATATAAACTGTCTATTGCCTGAATTCTATTAATTTTCAGTTTTTAGAAGAAAATTTAGCACAGAAGAATCTAAGATTTCACAAATTATCTGCGTTTCGATTCCTCATTTTGGTCACAATCACTAAAATTATTAGTTTCTACTATCAATTCAGTTCCAGACGTAACGCCATTTATCTCCGATGTGACACAGTAAAGCCTTATTTCTACTCACAAGTTGTCAAGTTACCAATTTGATTACTTAATAGGCGAGATATGCTAGAATTTGTATAGAAGTAGATAGCCAGAGAGGTTTTAAATCCTTAGTATCCAATATAACATCATAACATTCTCTTATTTTAAGGAAACAAACTTGACTGACTACAAATCCATAGGGAGAACAGAGGCACCATACTTTTGAAAGTTACTCTAGTCCGCAAACTGAAGAAACACAGGAAAAAATAAAAGCAAGTGTTTAGTAGTACTAACACACGTGAACGGGAACAAAATAAAGAAATACTGCAAAATAGCGGCTACAGACTTCCAAACTTCATATTTTTGCAGTTAGGCTTGAGTGAAACTAAAACTTTTTGTCGATGATGCATCATCAAACACAATTCTGCAATCACATGATTTGCTAGAATATAGTTGCTCAGGGGAGAGAAAATCAGGTACAGGAACTACTATTGCATCAGAAAATTTACACAGGAGCCCTACAACAAATTGAAAATAACAGTAGCATGATAATCAAATAATTCAACATACTTGAGAATTAGGAACAAAAGTAATGATCGTACCTTATTCATTCGCTGGTGCAAATTCTAGACATATATCGCACAGAGCGACTAAGCACCAATAACAGGGACCGCCTCATATCCACCGAACTTTCTAAATTTGTGAGGAAGAAAGCAATGACCACCGAACTTTTGTTGTAAGAAAATGAGGACTGTTAAGAATACCCCTCCTAAAGGAATAATGATATCCGATACAGTGGAATAATAGTCTCCATCAGGGCTAGCATAAATATACGAGAAATTGAGATATGGCATATAGTTGTAAGCTCTATAAAGGTCATAGAGATGAGGAAGTGCACGAACTGCGGTAGTTCCTATGTAAAATATAGGAGAGAGTGCCTTATGCTTGGAGTTCAATATTACGTTGAGAATAATTTGAGGAAGGAGAAAGCCATCAAGTATCAAGCCAACATAAGATATCAGGGCAGTCCATATCATCCTCCCTCCTTGAGTTTCATAAGTTTTTGAATGAACAAACCAAGCAATTAATCCACCAGCCAGATACAATGGAAGGCAGAATCGCAGCACTTTCCCCTCGGCAATCCAAATTTCAATTTTGCCCTCATTTGAAGATCTAGCGGTCCAAGCCAATTGAAGAAGCCGGAACTGAAGCAGGAAAGCTACCATGGTCATGACTCTTACTATGACCTCATTCACTTCCAGCCATCCGCCACTCAACGTAACAGTGTTCCTTCTTTGCTTCAATACAAACAAGGACTCAATGTTGAGTACTAGCGGGATCATATGGCCTAGAGTTAAAACAACAAGCATAGTGATGGATATCGATGGGAGCACACCATGGTTTTTTCTGACGTGAAATATCTGAAACACGATGAAAATACATGAAAACGTGAGGGAGATTATTACCATAATTATCTCCATATCCATTCTTGCAACTGTTTCACTAGCTTCTAAACTGTACATGCCATAAGATGAGATTTCTAAAGGATCGAAGTAGAGAGGGTCGGATTTTTTCCTTGTGCTCCAAATAGTCCCATTAAGATGTCTAGTACTGCCACTAAAATTCCTGTCAACATGTCCGTTGTTCATTTTTAGTGGAGATAACTGAATACTAATTCGAATTTTACAGTCTTCAGCAGTACTCATCTCCGAAAGTTTACAGCCTATCATGCAAAATTTGCCTGTTCGGGAATTGTATACTCCTTCTGCTGAGATATATGTATACAAATTATTATAGAGTGTATAACTTATTGTATAGCTGACATTCAAAAGACTCTGGCTGTTGCTATGGTTTTTCTCGAAAAAATATACATTAGAAGAAATCCCGGGATATGAATAACCAAAATATCTGTCTCCAATAGACAAAGGCGTCGCATAACCCCACGCATAACCCCACATCGAACTTCCGTTGTCAGGTCTCACATAGAGATCAAATCTCAAGTCTTCAATAGAGTTCTCATCTGGATACCTCTCACTTCGATAATTTACAACTTTGGTAATGTTGCAAGCCATCGTCATGGAATGGATTTTAGTATACTTATACTTGGCACCAGGAAGGACACCGAGATTTCCTCCTAACCTCCGAAATGAAATTGAACCGAAATATCCAGGATCACTGTCTCCTTTGAGACTCCAGATACGTCCAGCGATGTTACTTCGGTCCTTAATTGTAAATATCCCAGGAAACCAGAAGCTCAATCCAATTGTGCAATCACCAACAAAGGAATTTTTGGAATTTTCCTTTGACTTTAGAACTGGGCAAGCCAGTAGACAGAGGAGCTTCTTCTCCAAATCCCAATAGCCCTCGGCAACCAGAGAGTTTCCAGGAACCAAGAAGTTATCATATCTACCAGCACTCCTGTTAGTGAAACCTATGTACATATGCACTTTCCCCTCTTCTCTAGTATGAATTGCATTCAAATTCATGAAAGTAGGCAAGAATTCAGTCGAAAATGGACTGCATTTCTCAGCAGAGCAGCCTCTCTCATATTCCAAATGAAAACTTCCAGGCAACAGATCTTGAAGGTCAGAAGTAGTAGCCTCAAACCCGAGAGAAAGTTCAGGCACTTTCACACGAGAGCAAATTTCTCTAACTCTAGGCATCTCGGTATAGATATAATTGTTCTGCGCATAGCCTAAAACTGAAATTTCGTTGAAATGACTCGGGCTATTGGAATCATCCAGGCTTTCAACTTTCCCACTAACAATACTGTAAGATATATTCAAATCTTTGGGATAATTTAGAGTGAACATAGCTGAGAGTTTGGAGAAAGTACCATTTTCTTGGCTGATTTTGCCAGTGCCCGTCATGCAAATCTTCTCCATGGGCTTGGACCAGAAACCAGACAACTCTAAATTTGCCACCTCCGCACCTTCCAATAATCTGCGCCGGCCTAAAATATTTGAGTGGGCTATTGTCGAATAACCTGATGTGCTTTCCATGATAAGGCGGCCAGTGATGTAAACAGTCCCCGGTGTCCAGGTCCGATAGACGTTGTTGGTGTAAAAACTGAATTTTCCGTTGGAGAATTTCCCTCGCCCGGAAAAGTATCCCTCGGAGATATAAATAGAGCTGCTCGTGTCGACGGAAAAGCTTGAAGAGGTTGGCTGGGGTACAACCGCGTTGCAGTGCTCAGCATAGGGGAATTTGGCTTCTGAGGAGAGGCAAAAACAGAAGAAGATGGTGACTGAGAGCAACAAAGAAGAAAGGTTTGAAGTGGCCATTAATTTGTGCTGGTTGTTTGAGGAGGTTCAGTTTGCTTATTTTTGTTCTTATATAGGTTTCAATCTGGACCAAAAGCTAGAGTTGAAAACTAGTAACAGCAAGGTTCATCGATCTGTCTTCACAGTGTATTTTTTAAATAAATAAAAAGTTGGAAAACTATTGGCGGCATCACGATCGGTATAAAGATAATAGTTTTAGTATTCTCGCGTTAGAATTTTCTGCACGCACTCTAGTCCACCGGTAGATGTTGACGAGCACAATAACTATCAAGAATAGGTTATGCGTTAGGGGTTTTTATTTCTAGGCCTAAAAGTTTGCCCTGATTTATCTTTAAACCTAACCATTTTTGCTTGTATTTTTAAACCTAATTAACCTTTTGTATTTATTTCTAGAACCATCTTTCAAAATACAATACATATATATGTGGGCCTCCCTTAAATTGTTTTTAAAATCCAAATTTACCCTTTTCTATCCTCACTCTATTCCTTTGTTGTATCATATGTGGGCCTCTTATTTAATTTTAAAAAAACCAAATTAAATGTGAAATGATGAGAGAGAGAGAAAAGGGGGTGCTGCTCCCACGTTTTTCTCCCCTGCGCTTTCACAACCCTCGTCTCTCTCTCTCTCTCTCTCTCTCTCTCTCTCTCTCTCTCTCTCTTTCTCAATTAATTCACCTCTCTCATCCATTATTCTTTTTATTTCATTCTTCCACTCTTATAAACTCATCAATTAATTCTCAACTATTCTTATGAATCTATCAATTAATTCTCAACTTTCAGATTATCTCGTTATACTTTCAGATTATCCCGTTATACTTGTGTGTTTGGTATGACTGTGCACTTGCATATTACCATGCTATACTTTCATGTTATCACGCTATACTTTCAAATTATTCCGCTGCACTTTCAAATTATCCCGCTATACTTTTATAATATCACGCTATACTTTCAGATTATCAGGCTATACTTTCATATTATCACGCTATACTTCCATACTTTCCCGCTATACTTTCAGAATATTTTGCTATACTTTCATGTTATCCCACTATACTTTTATATTATTCCGCTATCCTTTCAGATTATCATGCTATACTTTCATATTATCCCTCTATACTTTCATGTTATTCCACTATACTTTCAGAATATCCCGTTATACTTTCAGACTATCACGCTATAATTTCATATTATCTTGCTATACTTTTAGAATATCTTGCTATACATTCATGTTACCCCACTATACTTTCATATTATCTTCTAAACTTTCAGAATATCATGTTATATTTTCATATTATCTTGCTATAATTTCATATTAACATGCTATACTTTCAGATTATACCGCTATACTTTCATATTATCCCGCTATACTTTTAGAATATCCTACTATACTTTCATATTATCCCGCTATACTTTCATAATATCATGCTATACTTTTATATTATCCTACTATACTTTCATATTAACACGCTATACTCTCAGATTACCACGCTATACTTACATATTATTATGCTATGCTTTCAATTCTGTTATACTTTCTTCATATTATTTTCACTTGATTTATATACTAATTATGAGAGAATTAAAAGAGTATCAAGTCAATTTCCATAAATTCAACTGGATCTGCGCAAAGGAAACTAAAATTAAAACATAAAATTACCTGGATACATCAAATAACCATTAACCATACATGAACAATATGTATAGATACAACACAACTTTCAGTATATACATTCATCCAATAACCATTAACCATACATGAACAATATGCACAGAAGCATAACTCTGCTTATAATAAAATAACACAAAAGCATAGTTCCACTTCTAACAAAAGCATCAACTAGAGGTGAACCATCATACATCAAGCACAGTTCAGAACTCAATAAATCAACAATAAAAGCCCATACATGAACCTGATCATGGACAAATGATAATATCATAACTGTATTCCCTTCTTTTTGGATCTTGATAAGCAAAAACTCGGCTCAATTGATCCACCCTGACTGGTCGATAAGAATACCAATGTAGCCCATTCTCTCTTTGTAGTCTAAATTTGAGTATTCTACAGATAAATAGAGTTATCATCAAAACACTATAGCAAGAAAATATTTGAATATAACGTGATGATATTTTAAGTATTATAATGCAAAAATCAATTGTGTTTCCTTATATGAAAGTGGCAGCAGACAATACCAAAGAGAAGCAAAATAATATCATTGTGCAACTAAAATAAGGGTGTAAATGGTACATGATAAAGCCAATCCATCTAACAACAAAAAAATTAAATTCAGATTGTAGGAAAGTGTACCCAGATTAACCCTATCCAGATTGGTCAACAAAAATCGGATTAAGGTAGTGAAAAGTGTACACAAATTCTACTTACCTTGACACAAACTACAGACCAACTATTAGGAAGATCCACAGTAATTATTTCTTCAGTCTCTTCACCATAAGCCATGTAACCAAAAGCCTCGAAACTGATACTCATAGCCACAACCACAACAAATGCCT